>JAOTON010000483.1:600000-1014285 GCA_034440635.1 Lepas anatifera | reverse complement strand
GTTTTCTTAACATATCAGTGCTAAAGAAATAGCCATACCCTAGCAAACAAATAAGTTCTAGGGTTCGCCGTGAGTTCGGGTAAAAAATTGTGTTTGGCTTACTTTTGTTAAACCACTCGGTGTTACTTTTAATGGGTCATCAGAGAAAAATAATATTTTTCTGAATGGTCTTTTTAAATTTGCAAAGGTACCAGTGAGGAAAAATTACCTACATCCTTGAAAACAAATAAGTTGTAGGGGTTCGCCGTAAATTTATGCAAACAATTGTTTTCTCCTTAATTTTCGTTTTCCCACTCAGTGTTACACTAAACGGGTCAGCAGACAAAAACAATATTTTTGTGAGTCGTCTTTAAGGTTTCCTTATCATATTAGTTCTAAAGAAATAGACATACCCTAGCAAACAAATAAGCTGTAGGGTTCGCCGTAAAGACAGGTAAAAACTTTTTTCCTCTTAATTTTCGTTTTGCCACTCAGTGTTACACTCAACGGGTCAGTAGACAAAAATACTGTTTTTGTGAAATGGTCTTTTTAAATTTGCAAAGGTACCAGTGATGAAAAATACCTACATCCTTGAAAACAAATAAGTTGTAGGGTTCGCCGTAAATTTAGGCAAACGATTGTGTCCTCTCTAATTTTTGTTTTGCCACTCAGTGTCACCCTCAACTGGTCAGCAGACAAAAACAAAAATTTGTGAATCACCGTCAATGACATTTTAAGCCATCAGTACTAGAGAAATAGCTATATCCTTGCAAACAAATCAGTCGTAGGGTTTGCCGCCTACCAAAGTTGAAAACGTTGATTTTTTCTAAGTTAAGTTTTGCCGCTGTTCAGTATACTAAACGCATCAGCACTCAAAAGCCAAATTTTTTTGTGAATAGTGTTTGAAGTATTTCTAAGTTATGAGTGACTAAGAAAACAATTATTGTATAGGACAAAAATATGTTGCAGGGTTCGCCGTGAATACAGGTGAAAACCTTTTTTCCTCTTAATTTTCGTTTTTCCACTCCAGTGGTACCCTCAACGGGTCAGCAGACAAAAATACTATTTTGTCAATCATCTTTAAGGTTTTCTTAACATATCAGTGCTAAAAGAAATAGCCATACTCTAGCAAACAAATAAGTTGTAGGGTTCGCAGTGAATTTAGGGGAAAAATTGTGTTTTGTTTAGTTTTTGTTTGGCCACTCGGTGTTACTTTTAATGGGTCAGAAGAGAAAAATAATAATTTTGTGAATGGTCTTTTAAAACTTTCAAATGTACCAGTGATGAAAAACACCGAAATCCTTGAATACAGATAAATTGTAGGTTTCGCCGTAATTTTATACAAACAATTGTTTTTTCCTTAATTTTATGCCAACTTGTTAGCTTTTTCCCGGTCACAATTACCACCGCTTTGGTCAGAAAAGCCCTCCCTGTTAATTTACCCCTCCCTCCGCCCAGTGGCGGATCCAGGAAGGGAGGCAAAAGAGATATTTGCCCCCAAACGGAAAAGCTCGGGGCAAAACATTTTTCCCCTCCAAAGTGGTCGACCTCGCTTTTGCCCCGACTCCTTTTTAGTTTACCTATAAGCAAGACTTTGGTGCTTCAACTCTCAGCTTCAGGCAGAACCAGTGAAGTTCATTGTGAATATTGGGCCTTGGATAGGAAAAAGTATCTTAAGCCAATATCTTTCACCCCCGTGACGTTTTGTTTTTGCTTTTTGATTTTGGTTTGCCCCTCCCAAAGCGACCGGCTAGATCCGCCACTGCCTCCCCCTCCCCAATGCGCCATCCTGGATCCGCCTATGCCGCTGAGCAGCTTACTGCTATGCATAAGCTATGTGCGCTCTGATATTTGGGGGTGGGGGCCTCCTATGCCCCTTTGAACCACCATTTCAGCAAGCCAGGTAGTCATAGCTCACATTATGATTGATTTGCATCTCTTATGGCAAACGAGCTGTGTGGCTGGTAAAATGGTCCGTTTAGCTTTAAGGCCCCGCCTTCGGTGGGCGGGGCTTGGAGGACGTTGAATGTTGCCGATGGAAGTTTTTATCATTGGAATAAACGTGTTTTGTTGATGCTGGCTAAACTGGGACAGTTGAAGGTGTCGGTTTTTTGTGAATTATCTATGATATATGAGTAAATTCGATGTGGAACTGTTTTATATCTTAACAGATTAAGGTAGTAATGGCAGGGTTCGCAAGCATTTTTGTAAAACGGTCATTTTTACATGAAATGTACGCCTAGAGCGGAAACAATATATTTAATGGTTGTTTATATTTTTGTGAATGATGCTGACTGCGATGGCAGCGCTTGAACACCAAAAAACCGATAAGTATGTAATAAAGCGTTGATTTAGGGTTCGCCACGCTTTTTGACAGGGCGGCTTTGAAATTGAATTTCGAGTTCAAAGCCAGGGGCTGGAGTTTAACGAAGTATGTGTTAATTGTGAATCATCTTTGGTGTCAATGGAAAGCACCAGAGCTGAAATGACACTTCTAGCTCTTTTTGTCTTAAAATTGTAGGGTTCGCCAGATTTTCGAGCTTTATATTTTGGTGACCTCTGGAGGTCAAACCGTTAGTTGTGAACACGAATGATTTTAGGGGTTACTAGGGACTTGCATAGCAGTGTCCATGCAAAATTTCAGCAAAATCGGAGGGGACGCGAATACGTATTTGAATACGAATACGAATACGTTGCTATTATCACGGACATAAAGACAAAGACTTTATTCAGAGTCTTCCACGGTCATTCATGGCTTCTGCGACCCCACGTCAGTTGGAATAGTAAGAAGGAGACACACACACGACATTAAAATCATGTAAACAGGGTTATATAAAAACATCGTTAAAAAGACAAAGCATGCCACACAAACACCACTCGCTCAGCGCACCTGATCCCGCTCTGCTATTATATACTTTTTAAGGGCACGACAAAAAAGCGGGCCGGTAAAACACTCAGCTTCTCAGGCAGCTCATTATAAAGGGAGGCCCCCTGGAACTGAACCTACGTTGGCCCATTCCAGTACGAGAGCTTGGCACAACGATATTCGCGTCCTGTCTGTTGGTACGCTCCCGTATAGAGCCGACACGCACGAATCCCCGGGCCAGCTCCTCTGGCTCCCCGAAACACACTGTCTTGTGTACAAGTGCAAGCGTGTGGTACCTCACCAGCTCTTCCGCCGACAGCCAGTCAAGTTCCTCTAATAAACCAGAGACATGGTCAAATTTTCTGCGGCCGAAAATTACCTTTGCTGCATAATTATCTTTTGGAGTCGAATATTGTTTATATGAGTTCCATTGCCAAAAACACTGATGCAATATTGGACACGGGAAATCACCAGTGAACTGCCTATCGGCGAGATGACTCTAGAAGGCAAGCAGCGCCTCAGATGTGACAAACCACTCAGAATTCAAAAGCATTGACGAGTGAGAAGAGAAATGTGAGAATTCCAGCTGAGGGCGCGGTCGAAGGTCAGTCCGATATTTTTGACAGTCATAGATGGAACCAGATTAAAGCCGCGAAATTTGACAGTAAAATCACCAATTTGCCGAACGTTTGGAGCACTAAGCAGGCCGTTATTCCAGACAAAAGGCGCAGGAATCCCGTTACAATAACCTAATTTTCATGGTTCGGTAGACATTTTTTATTTCAAGCTGTGGACTGATTTTAGCCACCCGGCATTTGTATTCTGGATTTTCTCCATTAACGCGTGCACTGGAAGGGGCCCTCGGAGGCCCCCACCTGCTTTTCCCAGGTGGCCGGAAAACCTCTCGTAGCCGAAAAACGATACTCGGCCACATTTAACAGAATTTAATGGCACGGCCATTGGTGAAAGTATTTTGAAAATTAGTCGATTTTTTATTTATAGCCTTTCAAAGCCGGACCTGCATTTTGAGATCATCGTAATCGCGCGGTCGGACCAGTTCACTTGCATTGGAAACCGAGTGGTGACGTCATAACGCCATATAACTGGGATGATATGTCAAGGTCACCTCACATAAAGGCCAAGGTCAAAGGTCACAGGTAAAGGTTACATCAGCACTTTTAAGGTCACTGACCTCAGTGCTTCCGGTCAAATGACGTTACCCGGTCTAATGTATATTACGCTATGACGTCATAGTTAAGGTACCTCAATGCAAAGGCCAAAGTCAAAGGTCAAGGTCAAAGGTCATTGGGAAAGGTCAGTCCTCGTTTACCGCCAAGCAGTTCAGTTGCTATAATGCTAGTTATAATGTACAGTCCCCCGCAATTGAAATTGCCATAACTAGGCTCGACCGGTTTAGGATAAATATCTTGCATCCTATGGTGCCTATAGATTTAGAAACGGGTGCATCATGTGTATTTTTTCAAGAGCTTTCCAGTGGTCACCATTATTTACTAATATGACATCTGGGTGAGAAAATATTACACAATTACTGATTTTGCTGCTTTCTGACGGGGTAGTCTTCGGCTGACTTGCCACCGCCTCTGATAATCCCTGACCCTCTCGCCCATACCTGGACCACGTGACCTCACAGATGAATGGGCGGTTGGCATTGTGCCAGCTCATTCATCCCTCTCACAAATCTTGTCGTGTCTGAGGGGCACTCGTATTGCAATTGCTCCCACTGTGTTGCTGTGTGCTGGACAACTGGCGTCACTGACCTGGGGCCCCGGTCAGTGGCAGAAACCACGCAATGCAGTGGCAGAACCACGAGCTGCTTTTTGAGGGGGAGCAATATCCAATAAGATGGGCACAGATGGGGCCAACCATCGGAATATATTTTGCTGCGGGGAAGCACACGAATTTTCCCTCCTATATCCGTCCTTGTGCTTGGGTTGCGAAACATGTAAGCTGTCATTGGCTGCCGGGCTCCCCTCACCTGCATGTTTGTTTAGACAGGATTCTGGTAAAATGGCTGATACAGTGATACAACTTTGTTTGGAGGTTTCATTAAAATAATATTTTCAGATACTCGTCAGAAGAGGGGACAGTTGGAGCCATAGGTGGATCCAAGGGTAAAGGAATGCAGGTCCCCCCTCATTGACCCTCGGCGTCCCTAAAATGATCACAGCATTCCTCTAAACGGTCGATGGCACTTCCTGAAATGTCACTTCCACCCCTCCCCCAGGATGCGAAAATCGGCACCCCGCCATAGGATTTGGCACCCACCTGAAAGCTTTTACCGGCCAAAAGTGGCACCCAATTTGTACGGATCACGTCCCACCCCCGGCAAGGTGACCCCCATCGGTGATCCTGGATCCCCCTATGGTGGGGGCAGGCCCCAATTTTCATTAAACATCGCGATTTAAGAAACAATAGGAAAATCGGGCATTGTGTGGGCAGCATTTTGCGAAGGTCTCAAGCAGGGGTGCGGAGCCGGAGCCGGAGCTGGAGCCGGAGCCGCCGGAGCCGGCACATTTTGCCCGGAGCCGGAGCCGGAGCCGGAGCCGTGAAACAATATAGCCCGGAGCCGGAGCCGGAGCCGGAGCCGTCAGAAAGGGTCCGGCTCCGGCTCCGAAAGAGCTGTAAAATTACCAAAAATCAAACGTGAAATGGTCACATTTTACCTCGTGAGATGTCGCATGGAAACACCTTTATTCACCTGAAATATTACATTTTCGCAATATGTTATGTATATCGAGATTAATGAAATATTGCAACTAGGGTGTTCCGTAGACGGTCTCACTCTCGGGCAGGTAATGCGCCCCGGCCATTTAGCATGGGCAGAAATTGGCAACAAATGAAAGCATTGACGGACACTGGCGGATCCATGAGGGGGAGCAAAAAAGGCATTTGCCCCCCAAACTGCCCAATTTTTGGCGATTTTCTTTAAAAAACCATATGTTTTTCACGATTTACCCCATACCGTCGGCCTGCATCCGCCCCTGTTGACAGACGCAGGGGTATGCCATTCCGGTCATGCCCCCCCCACCCAAAGCCCTGGAAGGGGGCAGACTATCTTTTGGCCCCCAAAGGCCGAAGAAATTGTTTGAAAAAGGTGTTTACACTAGGTCTGTTGAGCAATAAAATCTTTGCTCCCATCTCCCCATAGTGAGCGAACCAGCTGCTGGGCCCTGGGGAGTAGGGGTGGTTGGTTCCGATTTTTCTCGAAAAGGAATTATGCCATCAGCTTATCTGATGTGTTTTTCGATGTTGAACACTGTTAACTTAGGGTCGTTCAAACAAACTTTTTTTCTTTTCAGACTCGAACTCACTTTTTGCCATTATATATTCAATTCTGATTTCAATGAGCTACATTCCAAGCGTCTACGACAGCGGGAAAGATCGCCTCAAAACGGTTAAAGATTTCATGTTTCGGGCGCTGTTGGCCGCCCGGCGTTGCAGTCTCCCCTTGTTAAATTGGGATATAAGGGGTGCATAACCTACCAGTAAAGACAGCGTGGCATGTGCGTGTGTATAAGAGCGGTAGATGGGATTTAACATGCAGGCATTTACTTGTCAGATGTATATGTAGCGCAATACAAATACATGTTATTCCACAAAAGACCTGAAATTAAATGATTCAGCACCCTTGTACTCTAAATCCCGACAGAACATGAATGCCTTCCGGAGGCGAACCTTTCTCTAGTAGCTATCGCTGGAGAACGTCGTGAGGCAGGGACTTCTCCATATTCTTCTGCGAACTATTTAAGAGCTCTGGTACTGATAAAAGAAGATACTGTTTCATATTTTTATCCTTTAGGTGGCTCACAAAATCTTCCACCAGCTTCACTCCACGTTCTGTGGGACCGTTCACGACAGTAAGTTCTGGAATACCTTGAAACAGGGGAAGCTATACCAGCTTCTCAACGGAGCCATTTCTGGTCAGAATATTTCAGATTCAGGCAATCGAATACCAGCCAGCTGTCAGGAGTAACAAGCTGGCTGAGGCTTAGTACCGACCATTTACAGAGCTCTTCATAGCCTCTATCGGAAACTTAAGCCTGCCCTAGTCAAATGTGAATCGTTTGCTGTTTTGGCCAATTGTTGTGCGACTGGCTCCTTACCTCCACGATGGTGGTTCTCACCAGCGCGACAGAATATAACTTTCTGTGCACAGATACCACAGCTGATGACAAATTGATTTCAGCACATTCAGGGCGATTTCTATATTAACTTAATGAAAGCACTGCATTGCATTTTATGGATAGCTTTGAGGCTCATAGAAGGCTCTAAAGCTGACTATCCGCGACGGAGGAACCCAAATGCATGGTTTAGAACCACTTATAAGGAAAGCCGCGAACTGTTTCGGAGTCTGAGTGGCTCAGTCGGTTAGCGCTTGCGCTCGGCTTGGCCAATGACATTCATTATGTGCTGGGTGTCGTGGGTTTCGAGCCCACCCAGGGCAGAACCTGGCGCCCTGCTCTAGCCCGAGCTAATTCTTTCCCTCTCTCCTCTGATGACATATGACCTGAGCAGTTGATGCGTTGTTAAACTCCAAAAATTATAATATTCTGTCTTTAACTATCTTCTGGAATGATGAACGGAATCTGACACAGTAGTACCACGCACTTCATGCCATAAATGTCCGATATTCCATAATATGGCTCGCTGGTGAGCTCCGGGTCTTCTAAACAGACAGTTGTTGGAGACAACCCCTCCTGACAGCCACACGTAAACCAGCTTGCGCAATTCGAGATAATACTCCGATATTGTGTAGAGGCGCTGAAGTCAATGTGCAAACGCAACTGTTATTTGTGACCAGAAAGTTATAATCTGCTTCGCAAATAAGAATCACAATGCTAAAGGTAAAAAGGCAGTGATACAGTACCTGGCTTAAACAGCAAAACCATCCACCTTTCAGTTAGCTAGGCTAAAGTTTCCGACAGAGGCTATGAAGAGCTCGGCTCAATACCAAGCCTCTCCCAATTTCTCATTCCTGAAAGCTGGATGGTATTCGAGCGCCTGAATCTGAAAGATTCTAACATGAAATGGCTCCGTTGAGAAGCTGGTGACTGGTATAGCTTCCCCTGTTTCAAGGTATTCCAGAACTTACTGTCGTGAATGGTCCCACAGAACGTGGTGTGAAGCTGGTGGAAGATTTCGTGAGCCACCTAAAGGGTAAAAATATGAAACAGGATCTTCTTTTATCAGTACCAGAGCTCTTAAATAGTTCGCAGGAGAATAGGGAGAAGCATCTGCCTCACGACGTTCTCCAGTGTTAGTTACTAGAGAAAGGTTCGCCTCCGGAAGGCATTCCTGTTCTGTCGGGATTTAGAGTACTAGGGTGCTGAATCATTTAATTTCAGGTCTTTTGTGGAATAACATGTATTTGTATTGCGCTGCAAATACATCTGACAAGTAGATGCCTGCATGTTAAATCCCATCTACCGCTCTTATACGCACGCACATGCCAGGCTGTCTTTACTGGTAGGTTATGCACCCCTTTCATCCCAATTTAACAAGGGGAGACTGCAACGCCGGGTGGCCAATTGCGCCCGAAACATGAAATCTTTAACCGTGTCGAGGCGATCTTTCCCGCTGTCGTAGACGCTTGGAATGTGGCTCATTGAAATTAGAATTGAATATATAATGGGAAAAAAGTGGGTTCGAATCTGAAAAAATTTGAACGACCCTGCTGTTAGCTCATCGAGGTTTTTCTTTGCGGGCTGTCCAAGTTTTACTTGATCGTTGTATCTTTAATTTTTATGTGGGTTTGCGGGCATGTCTGACCCATATTTCTGTTTGCCATAACAGTGCAGTGCAGTTTGCCATACGACTGCACTGCAGTGTAGGTTGGTCCAGTTTTGAGGTTCACTGGCCTTTGGCATCTGGTCAAGAGCGTTCGTTCATCCAGTCGCCATTTTTCATTCGTACAAATACATAGTCACTTTGTATCTGATGGGCTTTCACGCCCTTGAGAACGTTTCGATCACATTGTGGATATAGGTACATTACCGGAGCCGGAGCCGGAGCCGGAGCCGGAGCCGGTCGGAGCCGACTATTTTTCCCGGAGCCGGAGCCGGAGCCGGAGCCGTTAGGACACTTGAACCCGGAGCCGGAGCCGGAGCCGGAGCCGAAATCATAACCCCGGACCGGAGCCGGAGCCGGAGCCGTCCAAAATTGTCTCGGCTCCGCATCCCTGGTCTCAAGAAGCCTGAACCTGACGAGGTTTTGTTTTTAGATGGGAAATTTTCTTGTCAAGGGTGACGGTTCACTGGCTCTATCACTGTTTCGTCGGTGGCGGCGATTATTTATTATGGGACAATTGCTTCCAACTAAATGAGCTTAATTCCGTCCACAGAGAATTTTTAAATTTCCAGCTTGAGAACCTTTGTAGAGTCCATTTCTCGGGAGCATAAAACTGTGCCCTCGCTTGACTAAAATCACGCAGTCATCTCCCCTCAACGAACGGCAACCATTGCTTTAACTGGGGAGGATTGAGTTTCCATGAACTGGCCTCTAGACTGACATCACACGGTGCAAGCTTGGCATAGCGTTTGCGATAGTCTCTAACAAAAATTGTTGGGGTTAGACGACGCCCCAGCTCTCAAAGTTATATGGCGTTACCAACTCTCACCCTGTAAGGAGAGATTTGGTGCATTTGATCATCATACCTATTCAGAGAATCTGCCTGGACATGAACCCAAGGAGTTGAACCCGGGGAAGTTGAGCCAGGGAATCAGCGCTAGGTTTCTTGCGGCCTTTTGGCAGCACCCTCACTTGTCGGAAGGATATGATCATATTTTATGCTGAAAATATTAGATAATTTGTAGCAGTATTACAAAGGTATAAAAGCCTATGTAGCAGCTTTAGCGGTGATAGTGATCGTTGTTGAGAGTATCATTAGCGGTAAAATTGGTCAGTGATGGATCTAGGCGGTAGTTTTGGTGGGACAAACAAAAATCGAAACGCAAGAAAAAACGTCGCGCAGTGAAAGCTTTTGCAACAATCTAACTAGCCGGCAGGTTGGGGAGGCGGAGAGTGGGGAGTAAATATAAGTCGAAAAGCAAAACAAACAGGCGTCACTGGGTGAAATATGTGGCCACAAAATGCTTGCTTTCGATATCCAAGGATCATTCATCCAAATACGATTTTAAATATCAAGAGGACCAGGCTCCAATATTCACACTGAAGTTGACTGGTTCTGTTTGAAAATGATTTCTTCAGTTAAAGCACCAACACCTTGCTTATGAACTTAAAAGGAGCCGGGGAAAAGGTCGACAGCTTGGGGGGGGGGGATAACATTATGGTTTTGCTCCGAGCTTTTTCGTTCGGGGAGAAAATACGTATTGTCCCCCTCCCCTTGGGTCCTCCATTAGAACTGGGTGCTGTTTGAGGGGTCTCGTTGCCACGTGCGACCACCGAGGGTAAAAGGGCAGTGAATAGTGAATGTTTCTCTAATGAAATCCACCAACTCGACAGCTACTACTCTTCGAAATTTAGCACGACATTGGTTCCAGCTATTATTGATGTTAAAATTGTTCGATGTGTCGCTGAAATGAAAATATTTTAGGATAAATATTGTTTACATATTCTGGTTGGGCGAAACCAGAATATTACCCAGAGGACCTTGCAACCAAAGCCTACCTTTGGCGGACGCAGGGGGCATTCCGGTCATGGCCCCCCAAAGCGCTGGAGGGGGGCCAAAGTATCTTTCCCCCCAAACGCCGGAGAAATGTTTGAAAAAAGGTGTGTACACTAAGCCTGTAGAGCAAAAAAATATTCGATTCCCCCTCCCCCCGGAGAGCGATCATGCACTTGGAGAGGTAGCTTATACTAGATCTGTCGAGCACTGAAAAAGGTGTTTGCAATAGGTATGTAGAGCAAAAAATCTTCGCTCCCACCCCCTTCCCCCACAGGAGGACAGGCAGACATGGGTTTGCCCCCAAAACTCGGGTCTGCGTACGCCCCTGAAGCCTACGCTGCTCCCTTGACCTGAGAGGGTATATTACCAACAAGACTAAAATTGGACTGGAAACGAATGTTAAGCTGGTCTGATTCTGGTTTAGCCCGAGAGATTATTATCAGTATATTGTTTTGGGATTTCATTGAGTTTAAATCTTTAGCCTCGATAAATTTTTGAGAACTCCCGCAGCCTAATATTGAGCCCCTTGGGCTAAAGGGTGTTTTAAGCTCGTGCAATCTTTCGAAAGCCTAGCTGGCTCAGAGGCCCCTAACTATCGTGCATCTTTAGCTGCCATCTCAACTTAACGTATCTGCATTGGTTTTGGTCGCCCGGAAAGAGGCACATAAGCATTTATCACTAACTTTAAGAATTGTTGGGGTTTAACGACGCACCAACTGCCAGGGTCATACGGCGTCCCAAACTCTCACCCTGTTGGAAGGGATTTTGGGGATCAGATCGACTTATTCAGAGGCTCCGCCGGGACTTGAACCCGGGACCGGTGGCTTAGAAGACAAGGGTGCTATCCACTAAGCCACCTCATCCCCTTATCACTAACTTTATACGATATTATACGTAATAAATAATTTTTGGGCTTATCGATGCACCAACTGGCAGTGTCATATGGTGTCGCCAACTTTTTTACTGTTGAAAAGATATCCCGGGAACCAGCTTGCTCCTTGTTCAGGGAAACCGCCGGGCCTTGAACCCGGGTCGGCTGGGTGGAATCCAGCTACGCTGACCACTCCAATACAGCGTCTCTAGCATTTAATTGGAATTGAAGACATCCCTCTATCTGAATACTGATTTGTGCAAATCAGGATATATTTGAATATAAGCTGATGACCATTGTTGGTTGGCAGCCCCTACCAATGGTCCCCAGCCTTTGGAATTTTTCCCTAACTGGCAAACAGTACCCCTCTAGCTCGAAATACCTGAAGGCCTTTCCCGTTTGGCAAAGGCTAATGTGACCTTTGAGGAAGGTCGTTATGAGCACATAACCAGGCAAGCAAGGGCAAGGTAGGAAACCGAAGAGCCTAATAAAGAAAACAATAGCTCTTTTTCGATTCATGTAATGTTCCCTTTGTGCCCATCTCCCAGCAACATGAGAGTTGGCGACACTATATAGCCTCAACAGTCGGTGTGTGTAAACCCCCAAAGCTGCTTTGAACCCATTTTCTTCCTTTGTCCCTGGAAAAATGCGAAAACAAGCAAGACCTGAATGTGTGTATTTCGCTCTGGACACATGAGCGAAATAGTCATTTTTAGTGTAGTGGCAGGTTTCGACTCATTACCTCATGCATTTATCTACCATTTTTTGTGATTGAGACCCCATTAGCCAAACGGCACTTTTTCATGCTCCCTTCTTGTTCTTCATAAGGAGTTTTAGCGACCTAGCGTTCATGAATTGTAGCCAAATATGTTAATCATTTTCATTTTAACCATTTTCTGGTCCATAAGTCCTGATTACCATATAATAAAGAGATATTTATTTATTTATTTTGCAGCACAATGGTGACAATACTATCAGCATAATTCACAACAGGAACAGACACCCATGGAACAGGCATATATGTTAAACCTGATAAACAATTTGAATTCAAACTTACCCCACAACCCCAGGCCATTCCATTGATAAGCTAAGCGGGGAATATAAAGGAAAAAATATGACCATATACATAATTTTAATCGCCTTGGTGCTCTTCCCGGGCCCCATCCTCATTTTTGGCGAGTTATTCGGAGCCGATTTAAATGAGAGACTAGTCGACTTACACCAATTTATGGTTATCAGCCTGACAACTTATAACTGTAAATTGATAACAGTTCAGGTCAGGTGAACGAGTTTTAACGTGATTTCCACGCCCATGTGGGTCATTTTTGTTTTTCTTAGATAAGAACGACAAAGCAAGGGAAAAACGCGACTCCTACAGCAGGCCATGGTCGAGTTTCCTCCTCATTCAAAAGCTCTTCGAAATAAAAATTTCCCAGATATCGTCTAGTTATTTTGAGATCACGTCAGTAAAGACGCTACCAGGGATCACCGGAGGTCATATAGTTTCGAGCTTGTTTGTGCTCATATCTTTAGAACAAGACGGCAAGGAGCTTCCAGCGCCATTTCTATTTTTCGTATCACCTTTGCCTCTTGAGTTAACAGGGGAAAGGGAGATGGACTGACGCCCCACGTCGTAGTGGGTGCGAAAAGAGGCCAGGTGGTGTCTGGTTGACATACTTGGCTTTTCCCATTATTATCCCTTGCACCTGACTGGATTCAGCCAAATCAAAAATTTTTGGCGTCGTCTTCACCCCTCCCCGGAGGGAGGGGGGTCTGAACACCCTCCCTCAGATTTTTCCGACTGTGCATAAAAATGCCGGCGCGAAGCGCCGCCGTAATTGGCGCACCCTATCCGTAATTAATTCTTCAACATTTTCTAGAATTTTACGTTTGCACCATCTCAGGTCAGGTCAACAGTGCAGGTCAAGTTACCTCAACTCCAAAAAGTTTAAGATTTCATGAGTAGGAACAGTGTGAATCTGTCTTCTTAAAACTCATATCACATAATAGCCCCATCAATTAGCGCAAAACATATTCCGGGATTTTACATATCGATGACCTAGGATCAAATACAGATCATGACCTCTCCATTGTAAATGCATGGGAAAACAAAAATTGAGGGAAATGGTTTTATTTCTGTTGATATATAGTTGAATACCTTCACATTCTCCAAATAGTAGTAGCTTAAGCCCCTCTCCAGGCTCATGGTGCAAGTTTGGACCTGTGATCTCTGAGAGGTCATCTTGGATTGCTTAAACCGCGCCCCAGTGGGCCTACGAGCCATCTTTGCCCTGGTGGGAGGGGGGTGTTTGAACACCCCCTCGAACTCGGCCTCTACGTGGGATAGCGAAAAAAGCGAACGCTGTTGGATAGTTCATACAAATTCATGAAGAAATTACATTTGTCACTTTCTGGCTCAGGTCAATTTTGAGGTCATGACAGGTCAAAGGAAGTGGGATTTTGAGTAGAGTTTTTGGTATCTAGCGTCTGGAGAGTTGAGTAAGACACCATTCGCTTCCTCTCGTCACGGAAAATCGAATGATGAATCAAATCGGAAAATCGAACGAGCCATACTAGGTCAAAACTTAAAAATGACCAGACCTCAGCTCAGGGTCACTTTTTAACCTAGCATAGTCAATATGCAATCAATCGACTCGCAATAGCAATCTGGACGCAATGATATCAAAATAAAAGCTGGATCATTTCATGCAGTTATTGACATAAGTCTGAAAACTGCTTAAATAGCCCCAGATGACCTCTCAGAGGTCACAGGTCAAAAATTGCAACAGGAGCCTGGAAAGGGTCCCAGAATACTACGATTTAGGGAATATTGAGGTTTTCTCAGCTGTTGAGTACACAAATACAGCCCAATTTCTGTTTTCCCATGTATTTACAATAGCGAGGTCATGGTCCGTAGTTGACCTTAGGTCATCGATATGAAAAATCCCGGAATATATGTTGTAGCACTCGGTGGGCCCATTATATGGAATAAGTTTTAATTCGATAAATTCACCCATTTCTTACTTATGCCGCTTAAACATTTTTGGAGGTGAGGTCACCTGCACTGGTGACCTGAACTGAGATGACCCAACCTTAAAATTTGGGGAAAAGTTGCGGAATCAATCAAGGATAAAGTGTGTTAAGTACGGCGGCGCGAGGCGCCGCCGTTTTTCGTGCCGCCGGAAAACACCCGAGGGGGTGTTTAAGCACCTTCCACCGGGGCGAGGGTTAAACAGGTAGACTTGGGTCAATAATTTCGCAGGAAATGATGAAAAAGCTTTTTATTTTGATACCATTACGTTTGGATTGTTATTGCAAGTTGATTGATATGCATATTGATTATGCTAGATCAGATAAAGACCTTGACCCAGCTTTAGGTCACGTTACTTTTATGATTTCATGTAGTATAGTCATATTATACATGGTTCAATTTTCCGTAAAAAAGGAAGCCAATGGCGCCATACAGTTTATACTAACTGAATTCAGTCAGACGATAGGCCCCATAAACTCCTCTACACCCTATCACATTTTTTTACCTGTCATGACCTAAATATTGACCTGAGACAAAAAGTGAGTAATGTAGTTTCGCGATAAATTCTTATGAACCATCTACCAGTGTTCGCGTTTCCCTCTATTCTGCATAGGAGCCGGGTTCGAGGGGAAGTGTTCTCCCCTACAGCAAAAGATGGCTCGGACACCCACCGGGGCGGGTGTTAAATAACAAAATTCGGCCACAGGGTGCCGTTTTAAACCCCATGAACTCTAGTCCCCCAGAAAAAATATTTCAGCAGTGATCCTGTGAGCCTTATGAGGCTGGAAACATTGTTTGAAGCCATAACTCAGACATACCCAGTCTTGGACTCTCGTGCCCAGGCGCCTCGGTCACTGGACGGACCGCCTGGGGCTAGACACCTGCGAGACAGTACTGATCACCTCGGTTCAAAACACTGTGCCCCTGCCTGCCACACACTATTTACTACGTGTGGCCTGCACCTGTCGTTGTAAACACGTAGTAATCACGTGACCCAGGTATGCGTGCCAGTCGAGCGAAGGGTCGGGGATTATCAGGGGCGGTGGCAAGTCAGCCGAAGACTACCCCGTCAAAATGCAGCAAAATCAGTAATTGTGCAATATTTTCTCACGCAGATGTCAGATTAGGAAATAATGGTAACCACTGGAAAGCTCTTGCAAAAATACATAAGAAGAACCCGTTTATAAAGCTATAGACGCCATAGGTTGCGAGATATTCATCCTAAACCGGTCGAGCCTAGTCATGGCAATTTCAATTGCGGGGGACTGTACATTATAAGTAGTTTACCATATTGTGACCTAAAAGGTCAATGACCTTGAATGACCTAGACACAAAATCTGTAGGGAAGGTTCTTTGCGACCTTCCTCTATGACCCTGGTCCGCCTTTAGATTATTCCCCGTTTTTCCCGCATAATAACAGCATTTTCCACGCGGTCCCCAGCATGGTCAATATTTGACCCTTATGACCTCGCATGGCCTTGAAGATATTGACCTAGGTCAATAATAATTGGTCATGATGTAGTTACCCATAGCCCCCACCCACTCCTCAAACGGTGTTTTTCTACGCCTCTTAGTTTCAGAGATCTTTGGAGGGCCTATCAGGCCCCCTCGCTAGTGCTTGTTAGTGCCAGACCCCTCACCAGTGCGCGTGCTATGGGACCAGTGCCCTTCTGTTACATAAATAAGTAGATGAAGGACACTCCAAGACTTCTCTGACATCGAAATATTTGGTAATGCCAAGAAATAATACAACGCGAATGAAGACAAGCGAAGCAAACGGTCAAAACACATACTTCCATTGTCTAAAAGGTAGGTACATACGTGTTCCATTTTCCTATGTAGCTATGTACGTAAGGCCGGTTAATCTAGACATGGCCCCTAAAAGCGATCAAATTTATCCTAGTTTTTAGTATTTTGTTGCCAACTTTCTTAACACACGCAGCGAAGGGGACCCTAAAGCAGGGTATTTTTTAAGGAAAAGTCAGTGGGGGGCAATTCTTGTGCTGGCCATTATAGTGTCTTCAGGGGATCAAAACCTCATTTTGAGGGGGTTTAAAGGGAGATACGCGAAAAATAATTATTTTGGTTTCTTGCTATTTGAAAAATCCTGATTACGAAACTATCAATTATTTTTACATCTTCGGCAAAATTTTGGGAGGCCACTCACTTATTATCGAAATAGATTACCAGCTTCGATAAAGTGTTGAAACCTTCAACCATCACTTACTTTTCGAAAACTATTTAAAGTTGAAAAACAATGTTTTTTTGTAATATAAATGTATGTGTTCCTGTATTTGTATTTGAATTAATTTTAAAAAGCTTCTAAAATCTACAAAATGAATTAGTTTGCACTAGAAATGAAAAAAACATAATTACTCAAGTCTTCAGTGGTTTCGTATCTCGGGTCTTGAGTCATTTTCTGCTTCAGCCCCAGGATGACAAAACTTTTGCGTCAGATAGGTCACGTGACCCTGATTTGAGAATTCCTAGGCTTTTGATTAGGTAATTGTTATTTCTTTTAAGCGCTATATTTCTGTTTCAAAATAGTTTAAGAATGTAATTTCTAAAGTTTTTTTCTGTAGAAGTCCAAAGTTCTACATCATTGTTTAGGATAGATATGACCTAATTATTAGAGAAATTGATCGCCTTAGCCGTGTGTACGTCATACACACCGATATAAGGTGTACCGGTAAAGTCGTCTAGAAATGTTGACTTTGAGAGCAATTTTAAGGCATTTTCAGGCCGAATTCGCAAAAATGAGAATAGGGACTTCTGAAACAGCTTTTTGTGACCTTTCGTTCTAGCCAATAAAAATGTTTTCGCGTATCTCCCTTGAACACGCGCATTGACGGGGGCGAGTACCCGCCCCCCTCGGGTTTTTCTGAGACAGTAGAAAAACGGCGGCGCGTAGCGCCGCCGTACTTGGTATACCTTTTTCCTCATCATTTTTACAACTTCTGTTAAATTCTAAGGTTAGGTCATCTCAGGTCAGGTCACCAGTACAGGTCAATTCCCTGTCCGGTCGCCGCCGCGGGAGGGTGTCGGGTCGAGCTCTCGCCTGGGTGCGCCAGTGCACTACGCAGTGAAGTGATATTATCACCCGAGGATTTGGAAAAGAGAACAATTCAAGTGATATTTAGATAAAAGTGCGGGCAGAGTGATGGCCACCGACAACAGTACCCTCAAGCAACAAATCAGTGAAATGCAGAAACGGCTGGCGGAACAGGAACTTGCGCTCAACGAGCTACAACAATATTCAATGCGAAATTGTGTCATCATCAGTGGTATAAAAGAAGACGCCAACGAAAGTCCGTTGGGCATAGTGATAGAGATGGGCCGACTGATCGGGGTTAACATCTGCGCAACTGACGTCTGCAACGCCAATTGAATCGGAAAAGCACGGACCGAGGGTAAGCCCCGACCTATTATAGTAAAATTTGTGAGGTTTTTCAAGAGAGCGGAATTCTATTCCGAGAGAAAATCCATCCGCGATGCTGTAGTAGACGGAGAGTCATGCTTTAGGGCCGACACACTCCGAACCGTCTATGTGGCTGACTGTTTAACCCGTCACAACAGTGAAGTAATGTATCTGGTTCGAAAACTCAAGAGGGAAGGGGCAATTGCCAGGGCATGGACCGACTTCGGCATCATGAAAGTGCGCGCGGACAACGACGGGCCAACCATCAAAATCAGAGGCATCCAAGACCTCCAGAAACTGGTCGGCGATCACCCTGCCCTGGACCAGAGCAGCACCGACACATCAGGAAAGTCGACTCAGCCCCAGGCGCCTACGGAAAGCACCAGTGACGGAACCAGAGCTGGCCCCAGCCATCCAGCTCGTGGGGGAAGGAGCACATCACGCGGCGGCACACCGGCTGGCGCCACCCATGGTCACGCTGGGACCGCCGCTGCGTCCAGCTCTCAGGCCTCGCCGAGGGGTGGGGCCACGCCGAGGGGTGGGGCCTCGCCGCGCTTCCCGCCGACTGGTAGTGGCGCGGGAGCCAGCGGAGGACGCGGAGGTCGGAGGAAGAACCGCGGGCGGTAAAACAGGTCGAGTGTGAGCAAACACTGACAGCTCGAGGTATGTTTATATGATGTTAAATATTGATATAAAACTACACAGACTCGCTCACCATCTCAAATCAACGTTTTTCTTATCTGTTTAGAAGCACGAGGTCAAGTGTGACATCTGCCTATCTAACAACTTAGAAAATTTTGTTACGTGTAATTAATATGTACCAAATGCACCAGATTGTTGTCCTGCTGTTCAAACGGTGTAGTTATCATTGTAATTGAAATGTTGTGAAACGGGAATGAATTTGTTGTGAGGGCAAACACGTGCAGTAACAATGATCAGTAGCAACAGACGTTCAGTAGCAATTAAGCTCGACCACCCCTTGACCGCCTACTTCAACCCTAACCCGACCTTATCACGCGTATGTAAACGCTTATTCTCACCTATCTCGCTTTCTCCACATGAATTGCTATTCAGTTAACACTGACACAAGTTGCTAGAAGTGCCGCATAGACAACAAGTTATTGACTCAACCACAAATCGGTGCGGTAAATAAATACCACATTATGCTTTGTATACCTACTCTTGCCAACGCTCTGAGTTGCTTGCAACCAACTTTGACCCAGATCATATAGCATGTAAATTGACAATGTTTAAGACTTTTTTTGTCAAACAACCACGTAAAAGATAAATGTGAACACGATCTCCGCGATACTGTTCTGAGTGGCTCCAACACCCTTCCTTTGACCATTTCAGCTGTGTCTAGGGCAAAGCTCGCTCCTTGGCTTCCCTTCTGACTGCTGGGGAATTAGCGAGATGCTGGAGCCCACTAGTCCTGTCGATTTCACTGCAACAATCCATGCGTCATCGCCCAAAACGCTCGTGTCTGTCAACATGTGTAATGTATTAAAATGTCATACTATACTAATGTTGAACGCTGATTGTTGTAAATCATCCACCACAGGCCATCAGCTGCCTGCACGCCGAGCACCCACGGGGGGCTCGGGAGCGAACTGCGGCCGGTACTCCGGGCAGCCCCCGCTCTCTCCTGAGGGACGCCCCGCGCTCCTCCCGGGCCTGCAGCTCATGATCGCCACAGCATCTAACCGAGCTAACTTGTCTAACCGTGGGACCGTGCCGCCTTCGCCGCCGCCGCCGCCGCCGCCGCTGCCGCCGCCGATGCCGCTGCCGCCCTTGGGAGGGCATGTGGCTCCGCTCTCCTGTGACCGTTTTTATATAAAGAAATGTGCCACCCAAAACACAGCCAAGCACTTTAGAGCCTTCACTCCTGTAATTAACTCAAACTTGTTATTTGACAATGAAAACCAAAGGCAAAGTACATCAAATAAGCAATGGAGGCATCTAGGCCGCATAATGAATATCGGGATCTGGCTTGTCTGTTGTGGAAGTAGAACCGAACCCAGGGCCAGCCCACCAAAGTGAAATAAAAATTAGTAGCGTAAATATTAACAGCGTAACTGCAGCCAGCAGAATTGACGAACTACAAGAATTTGTAAAGACGAATAGTATTGCCATTTTAGGCCTTTGTGAAACCAAACTAGACTGCACAATCGACAACAGCTTGTATTCGCTAGAAGATTACCACGCTCCTCTGGTAAGACATAGAAATAGAAAAGGCGGGGGAGTAGCTTTGTACTGTCATTCCTCACTGGCTATGAGTAGGTTAGATATCCTAGAAACTGTAGACGTGGAATGTATATGGGCTAAAATCAAAATCAAAGAGCTGTCACTCATCATCTGCATTAGTTATTTACCCCCAAACATCAGCACAGAAACTAGAGACAATTTTTTAGAGTACTTTACAGATAGCATTAGCCAAGCCGAAACCTATAACCCTGACTGTATAATTTTCATGGGCGACCTCAACGCTGGGAACACCTACTTGAGGGACTCGTTCTATAACCACTCCCCAGTAACATTTTTCGAGCGACAGCTGCACTCATTGGCAGATTCTTTGCAGCTGGTACAGATGATTGACGTCCCCACGAGATTACAAGGAGAAACGCAGAATCTTAGAGATACCTGTTATGTTAGAAATGGAAAAATGGTATCGGAAAGTGGAGTTTTGCCAGCGTTTTCGAATATAGACCACTTCCCAATTTACTTGTCAATCAAAGGAGAGCTCCCTCATTCTGCCAAAACTTACACATTGATATGGGACTATTCGAAGCTCAATGCACCCAGACTCACTGAAATTTTAATGTCGACCAACTGGAATGAAATTATTGACAAAGATCTAGACTCGGCAGTTCTTTCATTTACATCTAAACTTCTCGATGCTGCTAACGAGACAATTCCGAAAAAAGTGGTTACAGTAAAATCGAACGACAAGCCCTGGGTTACCACGTCGCTAAAAACATCAATAAGAAAACGAGATAGAATTTTTCAAAAAGGCAAAGCAAATTGAGAAAAAATACGGAAACCCTAGGCACCCAACAGTTGTACACAACTGGAATAAATGGAAAACTCAGCGAAACCTAACAACAAACGAAACCCAAAAATTAAAAAACCGGTTCATATTTTCACAAGCCAATTTCTTGTTACAAAAGAAACAAAATCCCCATAAATATCACTCCACATTGCGCAAAATGATCGGTCGTTCAACCCGAACTGAAATTCCACCTCTAATCAAAGAAAATGGACAAACTGTAAATGACGACTTAGAAAAAGCTGACATGTTAAATTCATTTTTTGCATCCCAGTCCACATTAGACGAGGAAGAGCCACCAATCATTCGGACTGATATTTTGCAGATGCCCATTCCAACCTTACGCCCTTTTACAATTACCCCACAAGAAGTACTTTATGAGCTAAACAAACTTCGGCCAAACAAATCAACCGGTCCAGATCAGATTCCTCCCAAATTGCTTAAATTGACTGCATTGATAATCTCAGAACCTTTGACCAAACTATTTAACAAATCGCTGCAAGCCGGTATGTTTCCCTCCTCCTGGAAAATAGCCACAGTCAAACCGATATTTAAAAAGAAAGGATCAGCCTCAAATGTTTCGAATTACCGCCCAATCAGCCTTCTAAGTTGTGTTTCAAAAATTCTAGAAAAGATCATCTTCAAAAAGGTTTACCAGCACTTGACTGACCATGACTTATTGACGCAAAGACAAAGTGGTTACAGACCGGGACACGGCACGCAACTCCAGCTCTGTTACTTAACGCATAAAATGTACGAATCACTTGACAAAGGAGACGACTTCACAATTATATATTTGGACATATCTCGCTACTTTGACAAAATTTGGCACAAAGGACTGTTAAAAAAATGCAGGGACGAATTTGGATTGATGTTTCTTATCAACTGGCTAAAATCTTACTTGACCGACCGTAAACAAAGAGTCTGCGTACAAAACAAGCTCTCCAAGACTGAGACTCTTAACGCAGGCTGCCCTCAGGGGTCAGTTCTTGGGCCACTTTTGGCACTTCTTTATCTAAATTCACTCGCGCAAAAACACACAACGACATACTCTGCTTTGCAGACGATACCAGTCTTTACGCATCCCACTCAGTAAACTCGATTCAAACAGTTCAAAGCTCTGTACAATCTGACCTCGACGCAATTTACGAATATGGTAAGAACTGGCTAATAACTTTCAACGCTGCAAAAACTACGCAACAAACCTTCTCGCATAAATCAACTCCAAACATTCCCAGGCTTACCTTCGGAGGGGTTCTTATCCCAGTAGAAAACAAGCACAAACATTTAGGAGTAACCTTTTCCAACGATTTGCGGTTTAAGGAACACATTGAGAACATTGTGAAAAAAGTCAACGTTTGTCTTAGTCCAATTTACCCTTTAGCCCAATTTCTACCCCGGGAAACTCTCAACCAAATATTTATAACTTATATTAGGCCTCATTTTGACTATTGCGACATCATATATGACGGGCACCTGACGACCCATGACATACTTCGACTTGAAAGACTCCAGAACCGGGCTGCAAGACTTGTGACAGGTACCCTCCCCCGCAGCTCTTCTGACGGCTTGAGACTAGAACTTGGCTGGGAAACCTTAAAAACCAGGCGCAAAATGCATAAAGTACAATTTTTCCATTCGTTACTAAATAACTCAAGTGTCCCTCCCTTCATTCGTAATATAATACCTGGGATCAGGCAAAGAGAAACAACTAGAGAATTAAGAAATTGCAATAGGATAACCAAACCTCTTTACAAAACGTTAGCGTATAAAAATTCTTTCATCCCATCTGCCATCAATATTTGGAATGATCTCCCCGAGCAAGTCCTTGCTGTAGCCCCTACTAACCAATTCAAGAAAAAAATAGTGAGCCTTTACGGGTCACCGTCCCCTCCAAAATACTACTGGTTCGGATCAAAAATTGAAAACTCAATGTTAACAAGATTAAGAGTCGGAATGAGCGCGGTTAACTCACACAAATTTTCGATCCAAAAATCAAACACCCCGCTTTGTGATTGTGGACACCGAAACGAAAGCACAGTCCATTATCTTCTTCAATGTTCAAAATACGCCCAGGAAAGAAATGTCATGTTCAGGTCTGTGGAACAAATTTTAAACTCAGATTTCACTAGCTTATCCTCCTCAAGAAAAATGTCAATATTGCTTCACGGCCTCGGCTTGGCAGATCACGAAAGCTTAGAAATTGCGCGTGGTGTTTACAAGTTCATCCGTGCCACCCAACGGTTCACGCAGTAAATGTTCACAGAGTTCACAGAGCGGGATAACGCGGCGTTTGGGGCGATGCTGGTGGCGGTGCTGGTGGTGGTGTTGGTGGCGGTGGTGGTGCGGCATGGCGTGGGTTGGCGATCCTAGATTAATAAAACCAATTTGGCACTTGTCTGAGCTGCTGGTCGGGATGGCGTGGGGCTCCCTTGGCGGCGAACATATGAGTATAAAGAGAGTAGACAACGCGAAAGGTACCTCGTAATAAGTGCATATATTGCACTTTTGTGCCAATCGCCTGTTTATGCTATGTGTTGCATAACGTGTATTGGAAAAAATATATGTCTGTCTGTCTTTCTGTCTGTCAAGTGACCCGACCTCAAAAAAAGTTTAAGATAGCATAAGTCGGATCAGGGTGAACTTATCCGATTGAAACTCATATCACATAATGGTCCTACCGAGTTCTCTAAAATATGTTCCGGTATTTTTTATATCGATGACCTAAGGACAGGTACGAGGCATGACCTCTCCATTGGAAATACATGGGAAAATGGTTTTTACGGAATAACTCAGTAACGGATGGTGATAGAGCGTTTATTTTAGCTGCATTAGACTCGCCTGGGCTTTGCGGTTCTAATGATATGCATTTGATACAATTTGACCCTGACCTGACCTCAGGTCAGGTCAAATCCTTGATTTGACCTAGCAAGGTCAAATTATATATCATTCGATTCGGTTTGCTAAGAGGATTCATATAGTTCAAGTCGTTTTGCTCTATCTTTACTTGTTCAGATGTAATGGCCGAAAAACTGAATTTACATGTTATCCTTATGACGGGCATGTTTTGACCTCTCGTGACCTTAAATGTGACCTGACAAAAAAATGGTTCGAATGTTTTCGATGGAGAAGTGGATGGGCAGCCCAACGCCGTTTATCGTTTTTCGCTACCTACCATGGTTCTCGAGATCTTAAGGGGGGCGGGTACCCGCCCCCGTCAATGCGAAGGTGGCTCAGACCCCCGTCAATGCGCGTGTTAATAAGACTTAGACGCGTTAGTGTTAAAAAATGTTTCAATTTGTGTGTTATTCCATGTTATTCCAGGTAATAAATGCTGTACAGGGCTGCCAATTGTTTTCCGCGGAAAAGGTAAAACCAAGTTAGAAAAAGGGTCAAAGAGGGGCAAAATTTTATTTTGCCCCTCTTTGAAAAATTATTTCGGTCGTCATAAGCCCACAGAAAAAGCGACTTGTATCACTATTTAAAACTAATTGTTGACAGTTTGATATTTACTTGACGCAATATTTTCTAGCCCACCACTCATTTAAAGGGATTGTGGCACCTTCATAACGTGATTTTAACGGAGATAGCCAAGTTGTAAAGCAAGTCGGAAAACCCGGTACTCAATATATCATTTGTTTTAGAACTTGAGATTTCCGTAGAAAAAAACTAAAACCTACCTGAAATGCATCCATTATGTACCCTTTGCAGCAGGCCACAGTTGTTATGGCTGTTGGTGTGACGACATACGCTGACGTCACGGTGAGTATCAGCCAATCGAAGTCCTTGAAGCGTATTAAAAATGGTAGTGGTTGTCAGATCATGACATCATCCACTGGCAGATATTTATTTCCCTAGAGGACCATTTTAAAATGATAATATTGAACTTATTTTACATTTTTCAGATATCTCATGGATGCCTCCTTGATTTTCGGCTAAAATTTCCCCTAATTACACTAAATTCTAGGATTCGACCAAGGTGCCACATTCCATTTAATAGGAAGCCAGGGGTGCCCTTCCGATCCCGCGTGACTATCAAATGATTTTATCCACATAACCAGAACATTTGTTAGCATCAATAATCATTTTGGCCGCACCTCTCCCCGCTAAAATTTATTGCTTCCTCCCCAACTATGCATTTTTTGCTCTTGAACAGTGGCGGAACTAGGATTTTGGCAAGAAAGGAGTGCGGAGCCTCATAGGGCGCACTTTGCCATCGTATTTCCACCCAAAGGGCACATGTAGTATCGCCTACTTCGCGTCCGGTTTTCGGTGGCCATCATTCATGTGGGTCGTGTTTGTAACAAAGTTCCATCCCTCTCTCCCACCATCATACCATTTTTTCTGCTGCTCTGCTGCTTTTTCGGTGTCAGAATATCGTATTCAAGAGCGGATGAGGTCAAAAGAAGCCATATTTATAGGAGAAGGGACAAACCAGAAAGAGCTTAGGTGATAGCTGCTAGAAAAAGGGACAAAAAGGTCAGATTCCAAGGAAGGGCCAACCGAAAAAAATTGTGGGGCCAAACGCAAAAAAGGCCCAATTCGAGATATTTGGTCACAAAATGGCCAACCTGGCAGTCGTGAAGCTGCCGCAATGTATTCCAAATGAAAAGATTATTTTCTTATTTTGCTTTGTGAGTGTGGTAAGGTAAGTAAATTCCTAAAGTATCGAACACGAGTGGTTTATAGGCTAAGTCAAGGTAAGTTTTATGGACATACCTACTATGATGTGTGGCTGTTGCTGTCAAAATCATCTAGGGAATATAGTACAAAAACCAGTAAATAATTTTTTTAGGCTTATCGACGCACTGTCAGGGTTATATGGCGTCGCCAGCTCTTTTCTTGTTGGAAAGGTTTCTCGGGAGACAGTTCGATGATTTCAACGAAGGGCTGTGGCTGAATATTTAATCTCTCCTAATTTTTAACATCTAGGAATCGATAAGAAAGGCCAGCTAACAACTTATCGATTTTGCAGAACAAATTGATGCAGCGATCTCACTATAAATTTCACGTATGCTACAAGCCTCGGAAAAGGGGGACCAGGGGGCCTGCTCTCCCCCCCAAATTTTGACCAGAAATTTCCTGATCTCAGTCAAAATGGGAGAAAACCGGAAATTTGTATAACCAGCCGCTGCGGAAGGCAACAAGGACCTCAAATTCCAACAGTTTTTGGTACTAACGTGGAAAATTTGTTGTCAGCATCAGGTTGAAGTTTGGCTGGCCCCCTGGCTTTTTTACCGGTGGTGACGTTTATGTATGCTACCACCACAATAATAAATAAAAAGACGAAGCACTTCACACCGCCACACCAGCAACCAGTCTTACGCGCTTTGACTACACCGTGTCCCGTCTAATCCACGAACGAGCTCTAAGCGCTCACAACTGACCGCGTGTGAAATGAGAGTATCATACAATCTCGCGACACTGGCTGGGGTCTGGGCTTCCGGTCGGATAGAGCATAATGTTTGATTGGTTGTAGGCTAGCGTTCAACTCCAGCGTTGTAATTATTTGATGCTGAGGTTGCTTTGCCGGGATTTCCTGTAACTACGCGCTTTGTTTCGTCTTCGCACGATGGAGGAGACAGCCACGGATGGAAATTGTGTAACAAAACTTGTGGATTGCCAATTTGGCACCAGTGCTGGTGTTTTATGCTGGTGTTGTGCTGGTGTTTTTAGTTTTATTGCTCAATAAAACTAAAATATTATTATAGGGTGGTGTTGTGTCTTATTTTCATTAGGTGAGTTTTCATTTGTTGCAGTTTAAGTAATCTCCTGTTTTTTTCACTGGGGGCCAATTTCCGGGCACTGCGGGGCTATTTCGGCCGACTGGGGGGGGCAAATGCCCCCAGTTAACATGTTAAAAAATGGCCTGCCCTAAAGTATCCCACTCACTTTTTCGAGGTGACCGGAAAAACGTTCACCGCCGGAAAACGCTACTTGGCTGTATTTGAGAGAATCTATGAACTGATTGGTTGGTAAAATTATTTTGAAAATCGGTGAATGATTTCTATAAGCTTCCAAAGTCATACTTATATTTTCAGACCACTGCAATCGCTTAGGGGCACCATCTCACCTGCACTGTAGACCGAATGGTGACGTGATAACGTTACATAATCAGGTCATATGTCAAGGTCACTCCACATGAATGTCAATGTCAAAGGTTACAGGTTAAGGTCATTGATCCCAGTATTGCGGTCAGATGGCATCATTCAGCATGCCGTATGTTACGCTATGACTTCAGAGTTAAGGCTACCTAAGCTCAGTTCAAGGTCACAGGTCAAGTCAAAAGGTCTTTTTTCAAGGTCAACCCCTCATTTCCCGCTTAAAGGCTGCTATAGTGTCAGTTATATTTTACATTTCATAATTTACTTACAGTAGCAAGGGGTTCACCTTAATGTTAACACAGTCCTTTACATATTCCATGCAAAACTATTGACTTAAGCATGAGAACCTGCTTAAGTGGCCCAAGAAATCATCAAGTGAAAAGAAAAGTGAAGAGAAAGAAATCAAGTGACCTTCTCAGAATTTATATGTACATTGCCCATGTGACCCAGGCCATTTTTTAACATGTTAACTGGGGGGCCATTTGCCCCTCCCAGTCGGCCGAAATGCCCCCCCCCAGTGCCCGAAAATTGGCCACCAGCGAAATAGACAGATGACTTAAAATTGACCAAATGCAGACTCGCCTAACGAAAATAACACAGAACACCGCCTGATAATTACCACATTGTTCTATTTCTGGTCCCAAATTGGCAATCCACAAAAATTGTGTTAAAAAATTTCCACCCGTGGCTGTCTACTCCATCGTGCAAAGACAAAACAAAGCGCGTAGTTACGGGAAATCCCGGCAAAGCAGCCTCAGCATTAACTAATCACAACGCTAGAGAAGAACGCTGGCCTACAACCAATCAAACATCCTGTTCTATCCGACCGGAAGCCTGCATCCCAGCCAGTACCGTGACATTGCATGATGCTCTCATTTCACACGCAGTCAGTTGTCAGCGCTAAGAGCTCGTTCGTGGATTAGACGGGACACGGCGTAGTAAAAGTGTGTAAGACTGGCTGCTGGTCTGGCGGTATGTAGTGCTTAGCTTTTTTATTTATTATTGTGGTGGTAGCATACATAAGCGTCGCCACCGGCAAAAAAGTGAGGGGCCAGCCAAACTCCAACCTGATGCTGAGAGCAAACTTTCCACGTTAGTACCAAAAACTTTTCTAATTTTTTTATAAATTTTGTTCAAGTTGTTCCTGGTAAGGCTGCTGGAGTCGGAGTCTCACTAAAGTCATCAAGGGATTTGTCACGGAGACCCCGACCCCACCACCCGAACGAGCAACTCCCTCAATGGAGGGTTAATTTAGAAGCCAAAGTTTAACGTCCCACAAAGCACAGGGACGGCCGCCCCGCTCAGGTCACCCTCTCACCAGTCATTTGCCAGCCGACCTGTACGTCGGGTAACTATTGAGCGCCGGAGCGTCTCAGGGGAACCGATCCCAAGCCTGGACATGCACTGCCACTGCATGCTTCTGAGCAGCGGGCTGGAGCCCAACGCTCTACCAACTGAGCTACCGGGGCGGAAATTTGGGGTCCTCGTTACCTTCCGCAGCGGATGGTTATACAAATTTCCGGTTTACTCCCATTTTGACTGAGATCAGGAAATGGTTGGTCAAAAAGTGGGGGGGGGGTGATTGATGATCCCAAAACATGTTCTGGTTATGTGGATAAAATCATTCCATGGCCACGCGGGGATGGAAGGGCACCTCTGGCTTCCTATTAGATGGGTAGTGTGCTAAAAATATTGCGTCAAGTCGATACCAAACTGTCAACAATTAGTTTTAAACAGTGATACAAGTCGCTTCTTCTGGGGTTTTATGACTACCGCTAGGAGTCGTTTTAGCCTCAAATCTGGCTTTTGTGGTGTTTATTTGGCTGTTTTCGTGGAAATAAAAATTTTCCCCTCTTTGGCCATTTTTCTAACTAGGTTTGATCTTTTCCGCTGAAAAAGCCTGGCAGCCCTGGGCAGCATCTATAATCTCTAAACTTGGAATAACTAAACAATTTAGAAACATTTTTTAACACTAACGCGTCTAAGTTTTATTGAACCCCCTCAAAATGGGGTCTTGACACCTTAAGGACACTATAATGGCCAGCACAAGAAATGCCCCCCCTCCACTGACTTTTCCTTAAAAAATGCCCTGATGTGACCTACTCCCGGATATTTTCTGAGAACATTGTTTGCCCAAAAGTTATAACCATGTTTTGATTTTTCATTACCAACCAGTCCAAATATTTCCCCAAAATTTCTCCGTTCATTGGAGAGGCCATAGCTCTGACCTGGCACTAGACTAGATCATCAATATAAACCCGTTACTATAAACTGCCTTTTCTGATGACCTTATTTTGTGTTATAAATTGCAGGTCAACTTTTGAAACCTTCTCTGACTAGTGACTACAGACTGCTTGAATATCTTTTGAATGAAGTCGTCCGACGTCGTCTGGTGACTTGACCGAAGTACCTGTAGCTGCCTAAAAATAGTTGTAAAGTTCAGTAAACCTTAACTAATAGATAAATTAACTTGAAATAAATTGTGTCAAGTACGAAGACTGCGCTTCGCCCTTTTTGCCCCAGAAAAGCCCGGGTGCTAGCCCCACCCACTCGCACGTGATGTGTGAATAAAACAGGCGGGTATGACCGTCACAAGGCATTCCTGAACACCGGATGCATTAAATCCTTCTTACCAAATCATGACTATGGATTAAAGGATGATACTGTGGGAGCATGGCATTGACCAAGATCGTTCTTGGCTGGATTTGCAGAACAAAAAATCGTTCTGGTAAGGGGGCTCGATCATCTCACCCGAGCTGCCTCGAATGGAAAAATACGAGTATAAACGGCAGTAAGTATATGCTAATCGATTATTCCGAAGTTATTTAAGTCCCCTTTTCAATTATTTCAGTCACCCCCAAGATGCACTCAAGATAGGCTAAAGAGCATGTCATGTAGATGTACGGGATAATTAAAAACAGGACCATGGTTGCATCATAAGGACTTATGAAAGCACTGCAAAAGGTCAGAACTTCTTTTCCTAGATCAATTGAATTTTCTGTAGGATTTTCGATTCGTCTGCAAGAAGCTTAAACCCACGCCACGATGGGCCTACGAACCCACTTTGCCCCGGTGGGGGTGTTTGAACACCTCCTCGAACTCGGCCCTTATATGGAATGGAAAAAAACTTGAAGGCTGGTGGGTAGGTCATGAAAATTAGTGACGAAACCATATTGGTCACTTTTTGGCTCAGATCAATATTGAGGTTATGACAGGTCAAAGAAAGTGACATTTTGAGAAGAATTTTTGGTCTGCAGCGTCTGACAGAGTTGAGTTAGAATCATTGTTTGGACACCATTCGCTTCCTCTCGCCACAGCAGATCTAATGATGTATAATATCACCACATTGGGTCAAAAAACAAAAATAACCGTACCTCAGGTCAGGGGCGTAGCCAAGGGCGGAGGGCGGCAGGGACAGCCGTCCCTTCCTGAGGGTTCGAAGGGCCCCCTTATTACGCGGGCCGCGCGAAGCGCAGCTCGCCCGTACTATGCTCTGTGGTCAAGTTTGAAATTTCATACCTGACCGGGCCCTCTAACACGCGCCCCGCTGGGGGCGAAATTCGCTCCCTTCCTGGTTTTCCCCAGATAGCTCAAAAACGAAGATACGCAGAACAGCGAAACTTGCAGCACTTTATCCCTGATTAATTTTACACATCTGACCAAATTTTTGAGTTAAAGTCACTTCAGGTCAAGGAGCTATTCAAGGTCAAGTGACCCGACATCAAAACCTAAAATCACGAGTTTGAAGCAGCGCCCAGGGAACATCAGCAAACGGATCAGTTTGAAACTTCCACAACATGATAAGATCATTAAGGCCTACAAATATGCTATCTCTGAATTTTGATATTGTTGACCTAAGGTGGGGTTAATTTTTTGGTCACCCCATTATAAGTCTATGGTTAAAAATAGAATGCGCTCGTTTTCAGTAAACACTGGATAGATAAAGCTGAAAATCCTCAAACCATCTATTCTTACCACAATCTTGACCATTGAGTTGAGTTTTTAAGCATCTGACCTCTCAAAGGTCATACCAGGTCACGGGAGCATAGAGTGTTGTTTTGCCAATAAAGTCTCACTGAATTGAGACAAAGTTCCCATTCTGCTTGCATTGTGCTTATATTGTCACAGGGAGTCGATTGATATGCAACATGAAAATACCAGGCACTCTGTGACCCTGACCTAGCTCGAGGTCAGGTCATTTTGACTATTTGGCCTAGCAAGGTCATATTATACATTATTCGATTTGCCGCGATGAGAGAAATCCAATGATGCGTAAATATTTGCTCTAGCTCCCATGAGGGCAGATCTAGAGAAGGAAACGTACACTGCTCTGATGTAAGCCTATGGAACATTCTTTGACCTATGCTGACCTCAATATTGACCTGACATAAAAGCTCTACGTATAAAATATCTTTGTCTTGTCCAGAGCTTTCGAACGCCGCCCGTAATTTTCCTTTAGCTTTCGTGGGGAACGAGATACGGAGGGGGAGCAAAAAACGCCTCCCAACGGGGCGCGTCATGCAAGGGACCCCAGCGGGGCGCGTGTTAAGTCCTCTTCAGCACTATTCTGTAACAAGTAGGACCATTTTGACCCATCAGGACCCTTTTGGCGCTGTCGCAGGGGCCCTTTTCGGGGCGCCGCCCCTCCCTGAGCGAAAACCTGGCTACGCCCCTGCCTCAGGTCAGGTCAAGGTCATTTTCAACCTAGCATTGTCAATCTGCATATTAATCGACTCACAATAGCAATCCAAACACAATGGTATGAAAATCAAATATGCATCATCATATCATACAAAGTTATTGACCTAGGTCTGAAAACTGCTTAATTAGCTCCAGATGACCCCTCAGAGATCACAGGTCAAAAATTGCAGCATGGACCTGGAAAGGAGCCCAATATACTTCTACCTGGAAAATTTGAAGGTATTATCAGCTTTATCTACACAAATACAGCCCAATTTCTGTTTTTCTAGTGTATTTCCAAAAAGAGGTTACAGTCCGTACTTGACCTTAGGTCATCGATATAAAAATCCCGGAACATATTTTGTAGAACTGGGTGGGACCATAATGTGTTATATAAGTTTCAATCCGATAGATTCACCCATTGCATACTTATGCCACCTTAATAATTTTTTAGGTGAGGTCACTTGACCTGTACTGTTGACCTGACCTGAGATGACACAAACTTAAAATTTTGGAGAAAGTTGTGGAATCTATCAAGGTTAAGGTGTGCCAAGTACGGAGATGCTTCGCGCCGCGGTTGTTTCGTGCCGCTAGAAAAATCCGGGGCGGGGGGCGGTGTTCAAACACCCCACCGGGGCGAGGGTTAACTACTTGCATGAGTTGACTGTGACTTGTCCTTAAACCTATACAAAAGTGTTGTGTTTTGGCTACGTTCATAAGATTTGGATAGTGTTTTTGCGATTTTTCCTATTTTAGCCCAGTTCTTCTTTTCTGTTGGCACTTGATTTGAATTTTTCTAGGGCCAAGGGTGACCAAAAGTTGATATAAATTAAGATATATTAAGTTTTCTGGCTTTGGCGGATCCAGGAGCAGCTTTTTGTGGAGACCAAACCAAGGCTTGGTGGCTAAATTAAGAAAAAAATAGCAACAAAGTAGATATTTTGGAGACAAGGAACGGCAAAAACTTGGTCCTTTTTGCGGGACCAAAATATTCTGTTGCAGTCTTTGGAGGGTACCATGGCCCCTTTGACCCTCCCTTGGATCCGCTAGTGTTTTCTGAACACGCTAAAAAGTGCCCCAGCTAACACACCCTCGTGGTCACCGCATGGTAACCATGTGAGCTCCCCATCACTTTCCGCGTGGTGCCCTCGTGGGGTGACCGCGAGGGGCCCACGCGGTTTTGGCAGATATTTCTGCGTGGGGCCTGCGTGGGCCAAACCACGTGGGGACCACGTGGGATGACCGCGTGGTAACCTTGTGGGATAACCGTATGGTAACCGCGTGGGATAACCATTTTGTAACCGTGTGTGACAACCGTATGGTAACCATGTGGGGTGACTATTAAAGGGAATGTGGCACCTTCACAACGTGATTTTAACTGAGATAGCCAAGTTGTAAAGCAGGTCGGAAAACCCGGTACTCCTTATTTCATTTGTCTTGGAACTCGATATTTCCGTAGAAAAAAGCTAAAACCTACCTGACACCAGTCCCCCCTCAGCCCCCCGTCGCCGGCGGCCATTGTTGTGAGCTACTGGTGTGACGACATATGCTGACGTCACGATGAGCATCAGTCAATCAAAGCCTTTGAAGCGTTTCAAGTATGGTAGTGGTTGCCAGATCGTGACATCATCCACAGGCTGATATTTGTTTCTTTTTCTTGAGGAGTATTTTTAAAAAAACCAAATATTGAGCTTATTGTACATTTTTCAGAGAAATTATGAGTGGTTTCATTATTTTTGACTAAAAGTACGCCTAATTACACTAAATTCCAGGATTCGACCAAAGTGCCACATTCCCTTTTAGTAACCGTGTGGGATGACCATGTTGTCACTGCGTGGGATGATCTCAAAGTAGCCAGATAAAATAACATAACATATATTTTTATGATTACATCATATTATATATATATTAATTGATTAACCTTATGCAGACTGCGTCAGATGACCTCACGGTAATTGTGAGGAATGATCACTTGGTAAGTATGCCTAAAATAAACTACGTTTTAACACATTCATCATGCACAAAAAAGCAGGATTACTGCGCTCTGAGTTGTCCAGACACTGTTTGAATGCAAAGCATTTTAAATGTTAATGAACTTTTGCTGGCTCCTCGCAAACGTACCAAAGATAGAAATAACACATATAATTGATGGCTTCTGGTGGTCATTTCCTAATGATTTCTGGTGGTCGGATGGTTTCTGTGGTCTGATGGTTACTGGTGGTCTATGGTTTCTCTTGGTCTGATGATTTCTGGTGGTCGTTTTTTATGATTTCTGGTGGTTTCATTGTCTTTGGTGATCGTTTTCTGACAGTTTGATGGTTTCTGGTGGTTTGATGATCTTTGGTGGTCGTTTTCTGACAGTCTGATGGTTTCTGGTGGTCGTTTCCCGGTGGTTTGGTCGCTTCCAACATTCTGTGATGGCATCCAGTGGTCTGTAGTGGTTTCAAGCGGACCACTGCATGAGATTTTCCGAAAATTCCCCCTTCGTGTCATGTGCCTCCGGTATTCATTTGTGCAAGAATAAAACCACATCAATATGAAAATAACACCAGGATATTTATAGAAGCATTACAGACAGAGACGTAGCCATGCATTTCAAATCCACTACATGCAAACACGATTTTGATAATAGCATCAACTAGTCACATCAAGGAACGTTAGGTAGGTTATTCGCATGTGGCCCCAATGGGCACTCACTCACGCCGGAAATGTTCTGCATCAGAATATCTTGGATGTTTGACGAAGGTAGCAGCTCCTCTTGTCGTATCCGCACTGTATGTGTTCCCTTATTCTATCTTAACCTTTGCCTGGGTGGAGGTCTTTTTAGACCCCCCTCGGGTTTTTCCGAAGTGATCAAAAAACGGCGGCGTGCAGCGCCGCCAAACTTAGTCTAACTGTTCCTTCATCATTTTTACATCTTTCCTGAAAATTTTAGTCCAAGGTCATGTCAGGTCAGGTCACCAGGCCAGGTGAAGTGGCCTCACCTAAAAAAATGTTTAGGACCGCATAAATAAAAGAAGGATTAATCGATCAAGTTCAAACTTATACTACATATTGGGCCCACCAGGAGCTACAACATTTGTTCCAGGATTTTTGATATTGGTGACCTAAGGTCATGTGCAGAGCATGGCCTCCCCATTGTAAATACATGGGGAAAATCACGAAATGAGCTTTTCTCAGTAAGTATGGACGGAATCAACTTCAAACATCGGTTAAGATTTTATCTTAGCCCATTCCTGGAGTTAATGCCAAAAATTTTGACTTGTGACCATAGGCGGATCCAGGATTGCCGATCGGGGGGGCACCTTCCCGGGGGGGCGCCATCCGGACCGGGGGGGCGCCATCCGGACCAGGGGGGCGCCACTTATGACCGGCAAAAGCTATCAGGTGGGCGCCAAATCCTATCAGTGGGCGCCGACTTTCGCATCCTGGGGGGGGTGGGAAGCGACATTTCAGGGGGGCGCCATTGACCTTTCAGGGGGCGCCAAGGGTCGATCGGGGGGCACGTGCCCCCCTTGCCCCCTGGATCCGCCTATGCTTGTGACCTTTAAAAGGTCACTTTAGGCCAAATAAGCAGTTTTTGGTGCTTTACTCTATAAATTTAGAATAAACTAAGATAGAACTTTTATTTTGTCACCAAAGTGTTTGTATAGTCACTGCAAGTCAAATGATATACATCATGACTATACCAGGTCAAGTTGGGTCAGACCGCTGACCTGGGTCAGGTCAAATTCTTAAATTTGACCTGGCATAGCAATATTATATATCATTCGATTTGTATTGACAAGAGGATTGCAATGGTACATCAACTATGGCTCTATCTTGTTTGGTTTGGAAGTTATTAGCGAAAAAGGAAACGCCCTTATGCATGGTTGGCTATGGACATTCCCAAGAATATGCCCAATATTGAGTGACCTGCAGCTCCCTAGACTTTGACCTGACACGAAAATGGATGCCACTGTAAAGAAAGCGCATCTCAAGAGCTTTTGAAAGGTGTTAGGAAAATGTTTCTAGCTATCATAGTTTCTGAGATATATGAGGTTTTCTTAGTACACCTCACATTAGCGATTTTGACCTATTTTGACCTCTGGTGACCTTAATATTGACCTGACAAGACAAATGACTAAATATTTTCGATATCATTTTTGAAGAGCTTTCGATTGCCGTTTTGCACTTTGCTCTAGCTCTCTTAGTTTTTTTTTAATCGTGGGGGTCTTTTTTAGCCCCCCACCAGGGCGAAGGTGGCTCGTACCCGCCACCGGGGCAAGGGTTAAATCCTACCTTACATTGTCAACAAACGCAGCCTTGCCCTGGGCCTGTTTTCAGCAATGTACTCGGCAGTACATATCCTCAAAATTTACAGGCGCCTCACCACAGTATTACCATTCCACCTCGACCACTTCCCTCCAGCGACTGACGGTCCCGCTAATGCCAACGGAATGCGGCCATACAAAAGACAGCCGGCTCCCGCGCAAACGCCTGAGGCACGTTCGGGCGCGGAGGGGAGACGCGGCCCCGGCAGCGCGCTCCCGAGCACCGGTGCTTAAGGGGTGGAAACGGAGCGCGGCAAAGCATGACTGCGAACTCCTACCTGCTCCCATAGGCATTCGCTTCTTCGACAAATTATAATTTGGGCACAAACTCATGCTTGTTGAGACCGTGCGCATACTTTGCCTGTGTTCATGATACCTGGGGGTTTGAAATTCAGCCGCTAATGGTGCTGTAACAAAGAGTTTAGAACAAATAGCTAACTTAATTTTCATCGCATAAGTGGATCCGGGATTTCTGATCAGGACCGCAACACATATGGTTGGGGTGGGGTTGCGACTTTTGGGCGGTAAAATCTATAGTGAAGGTGTCAATAACCACATCCTGGGTGGGGAGGGGGGGTTTGGAAGCGACATTTTATGAAGGAGCGGTCCAGGTCAAGGTCGAACGTCCAGGTCAAGAGATTAGCTTAACAGATTTGAAAAACACTGCCGCCAAGTAAAAACAAACACATCACCTTGGACATTCACCAATACCGTCACCATACCCTCTAAAACCACTTGGTTACCACATGGTTTGCCCACATCGAGCCCTTGCCCGTCTGAGCCCACCTTCACCGTCATCAGCCCACGCGGGGCCCACGCGGGTGTGTTGACTGGGGCCCCTTCTCTCCCGGGATGTCCCTCACAGTGGCGGATTCAGGGTGCAAGAAAGCCATTTGCCCCACCCCTAAACAGAAAAGCTCGAGACAAAACTATGTTTTGTCCCTCCCCCGAGCGATCAACCTCCTTTTGTCTCCGACTCCTTTTTAGTTTATAAGCCAGAATTTTGGTGCTTCAACACTCAACTTCAAACAGAACCAGTAAAGTTCAGCGAAAATATTGGACTTTCGATGGGGAAAAAGTATCTTGAGCCCATATTTTTCACCCCGTAACATTTCAATTTATTTGTTATTGCTTTGCTTTGCTTTTCGCTTGAAATGCTAAAAATTCTGCCGACAAGTCATATTGTAGCGCAATCTTTCACTGTTTTTTTTGCTTTCCAACTTTAGTTCTCCCCAAATCGACCAGCTAGATCCACCCCTGGCCCCTCAAAGGTTACCACCTTTGCTTAAATAGCTCCAGATGACCTCTCAGAGATCACAGGTAAAAAATTGCAGCATGGACTTATGGGCCCCATACCAAAGTTCGGGCTGTGCCACTGCCAAAGCACTCAGTTTTCCTAAAAATGCATAGTCCTCAAACATCTGACCGTTTGGTTCCCCAAAATGTCCATACCTACAGGACCTGCCACGGCAGCGTGGCCTAATTCGTCCATAATGATAAACTCCTTTTGATACCCATTTTTCTAATTGCCACATAGTGCACTGCCAGCGTCCTGCGCTCTGACATCTGACGGGCAGACACATAACTACAGCTTCATTTAGTGCCACCCTGTCACGTGCCTTGTGGACTTTTTGATCCATGGAGTTTGTGACTTGTGGAGCCATCTATATGTGGTTTTTCCTATTCCTTGCCGCCAGGGGTATTTGTGGACTTTTTGATCCGGGGACTGTTTAAAGGGAGATACGCGAAAAAAATTTATTGGCTATATCAAAAGGTTACAAAAAGTTGTTTCAGAAGTCCTATTCTCATTTTTGCGAATTCGGCCTGAAAATGCCTTAAAATTGCTCTCAAAGTCAACATTTCTAGACGACTTTACTGGTACACCTCATATCGGTGTTTATGACGTCCACATGGCTAAGGCTATCAATTTCTCTAAGAATTAGTTCATATCTATCCTAAACAGTGGTGTAGAACTTTGGGCTACTCAAGAAAAAAATTACTTTAGAAAAACAACATTCCAAAACTCTTTTGGAACAGAAATATAGGGCTTAAAAGAAATCACAATTAACCAATCAAAAGCCTAGGAATTCTCAAACCGGGGTCACGTGACCTATCTGACGCAAAAGTTTTGTCATCCTGGGGCGGAAGCAGAAAATGGCTCAAGACCCCAGGTACGAAACCGCTGAAGACTTGAGTAATTATGTTTTTTTCGTTTTTAGGGCAAACTTATTCATTTTGGAGTTTTTTGAAAGCTTTTTAAAATTAATTCAAATACAAATACAGGAGGGCAAACATTTGTATTATTAAAAAACGTAATTTTTCAACTTTAAATAGTTTTCGAAAAGTAAGTGATGGGTATGGGCATGGGCAAGTGATGGGCATTTTATTCAAACTGTTAACCTATTTCGATAATAAGTGAGTGGCCTCCCAAAATTTTGCCGAGGATACAAAAATAATTGATAGTTTCGTTATCAGGATTTTTCAAATAGCAAGAAACCACAATAATAATTTTTTTGCGTATCTCCCTTTAAATCGTGGACTATCTGTCGTGCGGGTAGTATGAACTGTGGGTCTTAGAACCTTTTGAAGGTGGGTTTAACTGTGGACTTTTTTGAGTCGTGGAGATATTGATGGCGCCCCGCCCCAAAAAGTTAGCAGAGATTTGGCAGAGATATAGCAGGGATATAGCAGGGATCGACGGCCCCTACGATTTTCCTCAAATTCTCCGTGTACATAGAGGGCATGTTAAAGTGCAGTATTTCAGCAGAATTTCCATTTTGCATTCACTATTTCCAGCGCCAGGGGCGAAAAATTAATGAGCCTTAGGGCATAATCGACTATCATAGGACTTCCGAGAATAAGGCCTGCTCCGCCGACCACTGTCGCGTTAACTAGGTCATGATGCACATCATTCGAAAGCTCTCAATTGCCCAAACACAGCCCGATAGTTAAATCTGCCCTGGGGCCTCAGGGGTCTCGCTGAGGCCCTTTTGAAAATATTGACTCCATGGGGAGGCCTCTTCGATTTTCCAGCAGACGTGCATGTGCATTCCTCTATCGAAGTAAGATAATCTGGCTGAAAGACCCCCTTTTGCATTGATAAATGAGGCCCCTCAGGGGCCTCCGAATATTTCCATGCAGCAAATTAGGTGCTCAGCACATGGTCACCAGGTCATGATGCACATCGTTTGAAAGCTCTCAATTGCCCAAACACAGTCCGATAGTTAAATCTGACCTGGGGCCTCAGGGGTCTCGCTGAGCCCCTTTGAAAATATTGGCTCTATGGGGAGGCCCCTTCGATTTTCCAGCAGACGTGCATGTGCATTCCTCTTTCGAAGTAAGTTAATCTGGCTGAAAGACTCCCTTTTGCATTGATAAATGAGGCCCCTCAGGGGCCTCCGAATATTTCCATGCAGCATATTGGGTGCTCAGCGCACGTTCACCAGGTCATGATGCACATCATTTGAAAGCTCTCAATTACTCAAACACAGTCCCACAGTTAAATCTGACCTGGGGCCTCAGGGTCTCGCTGAGGCCCCTTTGAAAATATTGGCTCTATGGGGAGGCCCCTTCGGCTTTCCAGCAGACGTGCATGTGCATTCCCCTATCGATGTCAGTTAATCTGGCTGAAAGACCCTCCTTTTGCATTGATAAATGAGGCCCCTCAGGGGCCTCCAAATATTTCCATGCAGCATACTGGGTGCTCAGCGCATGCTCACCAGGTCATGATGCACATCATTCGAAAGCTCTCAATTGCCCAAACACAGTCCGATAGTTAAATCTGACCTGGGGCCTCAGGGGTCTCGCTGAGGCCCCTTTGAAAGTATTGGCTCTATGGGAAAGCCTCTTCGATTTTCTAGCTGACGTGCATACATACATACATACGTGTATTTCATTTGAACAACACATTCATCATCAGGAACAAATGTTTCGATTGGTGCAAAAGTGCATGGCGCTTAAATCAAGGCACCTCTCGACAGGAGTGCCCTAATCTGTGGCACAGTCGGACCGCCCGTCGGTCATGGCCGCTCACCTCTCCTTCCAGCAGGATACAAAGATGCCCTCAGTACCGTCGGCGTTATCGGGATGAAGTAAAGGGCCTATCGACCCAAAAATCTTTAAGTATTGGATATAAATTTTAAAGTTTCTTTCGCTATTGCTAGGTTAACCCGCGCCCCACCGGGGGTCCGGTGCCACCTTCACCCCACCGGGGGCCATCGATGGCCCCCTCTCTAACTCCGAAAATATGGGCGTTAGCGCAAATCTGCAAAGTGCAATAAAAAGCTCGCGTGAATTCAGTAAGAAATTACTTTGCATGTTTTAGTGCTCAGGTCAATGGTTTGACTTCCAGAGGTCAAATTAGGTCAAGATCGGCTATTTTCACTCAAATATGCAATGATTAAGCAAACTGGTCATAACTCTTAGGTCATTAGAGCTATTGAGGCCTGGTAAAGTTCATTTGATAGGAAATTGCCAGTACTTTTTCCGCTATGTGGAACGTAAAGACCTCCCGCCAGTGGTTTGACCTCCAGAGGTCACCTCGTGACCTAATATGACCTGAGGTCACGAAAGGTCACAAAGTGACCTTGCCGTATATTAAATGAAAGCCAGTGACAAGACAAACACGATGGTGTTTGTTTCACCGCTCTAGCTTAATTAGGTCAAAAGTTATTGTCAAAATACTGTTTTTGACCTCTGGTGACCTTGAATGACCTTGGAAAAGTCAAAGGGTAAATATAACCCCTGGGATCCGTGAAAGGGTGTCCTAAAACGCTGTTCTGAGCAGTCTGAGTATTTACAATCATTTTTGTGGCTTTTATATCATGAAACAGGTTTTCCCCACGCTTTTCCAATGGAAGAGGTCGCCTCGTGACCTGACCTCAGGGCACGAAATCGAAAAATCCCGGATATACACCTTGTAGACCCTGGAGGGGTCATGAAGTGTAGGAAGTTTCAAATCAATCGACTTTGAAATGTAGCTCTTACAGAGCTCTAAAGTTGAAGTGAGGTGACCTTGGTTGACCTCGTCTGGTGACCTAACCTTGGGTGACCCGGGGTAAAAAATTTCAGGGATGATGGGAAAATGATGCAGTAAGAGGTAGAACCCTCAAACGCGGTGCTGCGCCTCGTCGTTTTTCTGCTATCCCGGAAAAACCTAAGGAGGGCCATCGATGGCGCCCGGTGGGGCGAGGGTTAATATTGTGTGCGTTTGTTTCTCCATGAAGCAAAATTTTGATTTTTGACCGGCTGAAAAATATGAAAAATTGGCTCCTATTATGAGGGAAATGTTCCGGTGGAGAACGTTTCTCTGTACTGCGTAGTTGGGGCAATGGGAAAGAAAATGTTTTGTGTTTTCGTTTACATGGCCGCAGCTACAGAACGGGGTATCTGATCGAAGGATTTGGTGAGCGTGGCCATTTAATTTTGACATATCGACTCTAAGCTGCGTCAAAAGAGAGTTTGGGATTTTCTTACCATACGTGTAGTATTCTGGAGGCTGTTTCGTAGATATATGTTCAAAAATGTATTTTTTAAAGGATTTATGCGATTGAAGGTCTCTAATGTGTTCTGGAAGCTCATTGTACAGTTTTATCGTGCTCGGTAAGAAGGAGTTTTTGAAGTTAGACGTTCTAGTCGCTAGCTCCGTTCTTTGGTTTAGGTTGCGTAATTCTCTATGAGTAGTTAGATTCCGATTATGAGGAAGAACATTTTTTATATATTGGGGGATATCGTTATGGAACAGTTTGTGCAAAAACTGAAGTTTATGAATTTTACGTCGATTCTTTAAACTATTCCAACCTGGATCTGATCTTAATTTTTCTGTAGACGTTCTTGGTAATGTCCCAGTAACGAGCCTTTCCGCCCTGTTTTGTAGCCTTTCGAGCCTTAGACAATCCCCCGTTGTTAAAATTCCATCATATATTACATCACAGTAATCGAAATGAGGCATGATATATGTACTATAGATATGGTTCAGGATTGACCGTGGTAAGTATGGGGCCACTGGATAAAGGGGGCCTAGAGTAGTGTGCACTTTTTTGATAATATTGTTTATGTGTGAGTGAAATCTTAAGTCTTTTGAAAAGGTCATACCTAAATGCTTGTGCTCATTAACAATGGGGATAACTTGGCCGTCAAAAAATAGATTTGGAGCTCCTGCATCTTGTCTGTAAGTAAAAGTCTGTTGTATTGTTTTTGAGGCATTGAAAGTAATTAACCAATTGTTTCCATACTCTTGAACTTGTACGAGATCGTTCTGGAGAGATCTTTGAACATCTTGAACATTTTCAGAAATGTGCTGAGCAAACAAACAAGTATCGTCGGCAAAAAACAAGATTTCGTTATTTACTTTAGTGGACAGATCATTTAGGTAGAGGAGTGCAAGTAGCGGCCCTAAAACTGAGCCCTGAGGGCATCCTGCGTTTAGTGACTGTAGGGAAGATGTCGATTCGGTAACAATGACTCTCTGTCGTCTGCCTGTTAGGTATGAACGAAGCCAGTGGATAATGTTAGTCAGTCCGAATTCATGTTCGCATTTGTAGAGAAGTCCTGTGTGCCAGATTTTGTCGAAATAGCGAGAAATATCAAGGTACATAACTGTGATGTCTTTTCCTTTGTCTAGTGATTCGTAAAGAGTGTGCGCGAAGTAAAAGAGTTGGAAGTTGTGGCCCATGCCCTGGTCTGCACCCGCTTTGTCGTTCAGTAAGAAGATTATTGTCAGTAATGTGTCGATAAATTTTCCTGAAAATAATTTTATCGAAAACTTTGGACAGGCAGGACAGTAAGCTAATTGGTCGATAATTACTGACATCGGCAGTACTTCCTTTATTTTTATAAATTGGTTTAACATTAGCCACCTTCCATGACTCCGGAAATTTACCTGCTCCAAGTGATTTATTAAAAACCCTTGAGAGGGGATTTGATACTATAACTGCGGTGAGTTTTAGAAGTTTTACAGGTATTCCATCTGGGCCAGTAGATTTATTTTTACTCAAACCATTAAGAGTGTTAAGTACTTCCTGTTCACTTACTGATATCTGTTCCAAATTGGGTGCTACAGAGTTTCGGGGTTGGTGAATTGTTTTGCTGTCAGAATCTGGTAAATATGTTTGGGCTGCAAAGTAAGAATTTAGGAGGTCTGCTTTTCCACTGTTATCTGTGACCAGTTGTTCATCAGAGTTTGTTAGAGGAGGAATGCTAACCGTTTTTGAACTGCCGATCATTTTTCGAAGCGTTTGGTGATATTTGTTCAAGTTATGTTTTTCTTCCATATGCCTGGTTACGGAGATGCTGGCTTTTTAATTGTCGTGTCATTTGAGTCGCGTTATTTCTGAACCGTTTCCATGTCGCCCAGTCGTGTCGACAGCTCTGACGATATGCTGAGGAATTCATGTTCTTACAGGTTTGACAGGATTTGGCTTTTCTGAAAACCCGGTTCCGTTTTCGTATCATTCGTTTTAATGCAGCCGTCATCCAGGGTTTGTTATTGTGATTAAGTGTAATCTGTTTTTTTGGGAATACAGTCGTGGGCTGCTCTAAGTAGGGTAGAAGTAAAGAGATTTGTGGCTATGTCTATGCCATTGTCAAGAATTTCGTCCCAATTAGTGGTTATCAAAGTTTGCGTTAGTCTTTGAATGTCCATGTTACAGTAATCCCATACTTCCCTTTGTTTAGTGGGTGAATAAGGAATACATTCTCGGACAGATGCAAAAATTGGAAAATGATCCAGGTGGGAAAAAGAAGAGAGAATGCCACTTGAAGTTACCAGATTGCACTTCGAGACAAAGCAAAGGTCTCTTAGGGTAGAGTGGGGTAACGCGCCCACCTGGGTAAGACGCCTACTACCACCTAGAGGCTGATGTAGGGACTGGACCCCCCATGCAGTATTTTTTTCTGGTAGCGGTCTTTCTGATCGGGTCCTGAGCGTTTTTGGACGCGCCTAGTCTGGTCCGGTAATTTTCAGCAAGCATTTGTTGTTTTTTGCCCCTCCAGATATAAAAACAACCTATCTTAAAGTTGTGATTGTATTCTATGCAATTTAGATGTACTCACGGCAATTTGTGTGGTTGAAACAGCGAGTTTGGGCGACATTTTGACAGTCACTATGTGGCATGGAAACGCCGCAGAATTTAGAAATCTTTTTTGCGACGCTGCCGTTGCTATGTGGGTAAGACGCCCATGTCTGCTGCGGGGTAAGACGCCTGGGGCGTCTTACCCCAATATTTGGTGGGCATTTTACCCCAATGTATAAGTGTATTCTTAAGAGAGGTTGGGCATGGAGGTAGGGCTGCTATCGCTACTACCACTATCACGCCTACCACTGGTCGTGATAGCGAGGTACGTTGGGTTAGAAAAAAATCACCGTAACAGAACACGTCAAGTTTCAAAGATTAGCTCCTATAGCACACAGGAAATTTTTCGGGTTTGCTCTCATTTGGTTCTCTTGGGGGTGGTCTTAAATCACTGACGGATCCAAAGGGGCTAAAGGGGCCGTGGCCCCCACCAAAGCCTAAACATGTATATACATGTTTATACATGTATATACATGTACTGCTATCTGAAAGACCAAATTTTGACCGTTTTTTCATTAAATATACTTTTTTCGCGATTTCTTCTTGATTTACCCCCCCAAACGTTGGTTCGGCCCCTCCAAAAGTTGATCCTGGATCCGCCGATCCCTTAAATACCTACCTTCGTCATGGATCTGCTCGAAGCACTGTTTGCATATAGAGATCCTGAACCAACATCGTTGTTAACTAAATTTTCCATATTATACGTACCCATCCTCATCCTACCTTGACATCCTCTTCCAGAATATGGGAAGACATATCGAAGAAAAACCACTTGCGAGCAGAATGAACCGGAGGCGCTTTAAGGTGCTTTGCGCGCCCTAAAAGATGTTGGAGCTTTACCTTAAATTGCTTTTGCGTTTTGTAATAAAAGGTAAAAAAGCCTACCTGCTTGTTTTTGCTGTGTCAAGCTTTAATGCCTCGAATAACTTGTTCACTTTGTCACAAGACTATCGTAAAACGTAATTACAACAATGTTCCTACTTGTTCATGTGACGAGGTACAATATGCGCTGGGCGTTATATGACGGCGTTTTACCCCGGGGCTAGGGCGTTTTACCCCGCTATCGGGGTAAAACGCCCTTTACATGGTCTCAAGAAAAAAACAAATTTCGCACACTTCCCATAGTGTCAGAGTCCCAAACTTCTATCTGAGTGTAGACAGACAATGCCAGAACTAAACAAAGAAAAAATTAGGCAATTCCATCCACGCAGGATTGGTACAGACACATTCTCCCTAAACGTATGCGTCTTACCCCACTCTACCCTATATTCCGTGTTCCTCCTTCTATGCGCGTCGGTTCAGAAATTGGCTGCGTTAGAGAGAGGGAATCAGCGATGAGTTTGAATTCTCGTTCAAAGGGTTTGATTGTGGAGTGGTTAGATAAGTTATTTTGCAAATACACGTTCCCAGCAGTTAAATCTCCAATTACTATTATGTTTGAAGGGTCCAATTTTTTAGCATTACTTACACTTTCTGTGAGATTAGCCAGGAATTCTTGCAAACGATCCGTTTTCATATTAGCAGGTGAATATACTGCGCAAATTACTGTTGTGAAGCTACCAAATTTTAGTTTCGCCCAAAAGCCATTCCTCGTCGCCAATTTCTAGCTCTGGGAGTCGATTTACAGCAATTGAAGTACGACAGTACAGAGCCACGCCTCCACCTTTGCGGTTCCTGTGCCGCGTAAATGGCTGCTGGAAGTCGGAGATCCTGAAGACTGGGATGTACAGAGTTATCTAATTTAGTTTCAGAAATAGCAAAGACTTGAACGTCATTATCCTCAACAAAATTTTCGAGTTCTTCCAATCTGCCTTCACTTGTTATGCTGTTGATATTAATGTGAGCTACTTTAACATTTTCAATGATCTTAGGGCCTGGGTTTGTCTCTATCCCTCCGATTGTCAAAATATATATTAAATCTTGACACAAATTAAGCATCCACCAGCTATCTAGGTTCTGGCAATTTTACTGAGTCAAAGTAGTTTATTTTGCGTTTTTTGTCCATCTGGTTAATGATGCACGATACGGCAGACGCCGACGCTGCAGCTGCGGGCTGCAATGGCAGTCCGAGGCGAGCCGTCATGCCGAACACCGTCCGTGCACACCGACTGGGCACCTGCCATCATACCATCATCTGTATGAGAACATTTAGCAAGTAAATTAACGAATTGTGACTTTTAGTACCAGCTGCAATCAAGGAATACACTGTTTCGCATGGAAATGTGAAAAACAAAGAAAAGAAGTTTAAGCACGTTACGCTGCGTGGAATCTGCCTTTCCTATGCTCTGCCTTCAAAGCGAGTAAGTTAGAACAACAACAGTGATACAGACAAGCATCGACTTAAAAATTCCAGTATTGATCTAAAGCTCGGCAACATTTGTTATATTATACGTGTGAGGTAAGATTTAATAACTTTTCATGACATTTCAGGCAAAATTTTATTAACTTAAATCGGAAAGCTGATCTTTATTCGACTTCTGATACTGCCGATCTCGTTTTGTTTACCACGATTTAGTGCAAAATCCATCACAAGGCACAATCAAATACACAAGTGATCATCTTGCTAACACTTTGTATGACAAGTGCGACTAAAAAGCTAAACCTAGCAGAAATTCCTTAGACAAACAAGACATATGCACCTTGATTAGACATAATTCAAAGTTGCAAGAGAGTTCTGAGATAAATCACCAACTGTAGAAAAATGTTATTTTCCGAGTGTATCGCCGGCCTTCCTAGTACCACCTCGCGGCGCCCCTCACCCCGACTGGGTCACGGCGGCGCCGCGCGGCGACCGCCCGCCCGCCCGGAGGCCCGTTGCGTCAGCTGTTGCAGGGGCGGTAGCAAGCATACAACAAGATGTGAGCAGTGACCAGTGAGCAGTGACAGTACAGCAGCAAGCAAGCAACAAGATGGAGACATGACCCGGTGACACTGGAACTTACATCAGCAGTCCACTGCTCCGTTCGTCCGCTTGCAGCCGCAGGCGATCCTCGGTCTGTAAAGGCGTTTATCCGGGACTGGTGGGCTGGATCCGAGCCCCCGGACGGACGAGATCTGATGACGTTGGGTGGTCAGGTTGGGCTGCGGCTGGCAGCCGCAGAGGCGGCACCAGCAGACGAAGTCAGGGGTGCAGGTGCAGAGTTTACGGTCGAAGCACTAGCGACCTCTGGACCTCGTAGGCCGGTTCCTGCGTCCACTCGTGGCCGCTGGCGATCTCGGAGTTGCAGGGGCGTTTCCAGGACTTGTGGTCCGGACTCGGCTGATACCTCCTGACGGTTGAGACCTGGCAGCGCTGGGTATGCTGTGGCTGGCAGACGCTCCCCGCTCCGCGGATGCAGAGGCGGTTCCACTCTTCGGCGATGGGGGTGCAGATTCAGGGTTATCCGCCGAAGCCGAAACCTCGGCAGTTTGGCGACCTCGGAGAGCCCCATCTGCCGCGTCAATGGCCGGGTGGTCTCCAACCAGCTGTCTCAGATCGGCAGCACTCTGGATTGTTTTGGTAGATCCTGACTGGGACACCCTAACCTTGGGCTTCCCTCCATCAGTCCAGGCAGCGTGCAGCCTGCCCTCCCGCTTCAGTTCGCGAGCGGCAAACATCAGTGCGCTATTATAGCGCGTGAGGTTATCCGTGATGTAGGCCTCGCGAACCATGTCACGAGTTAAGGCTGAATCACAAGGTAGCTCGATATCACGCAGGCCCTTGCGTTCCCTATACAACTCGTCCCGTTTGGTCCAATTAACAAATCTGACTAGGATTTGACGCGGCTTACCGTTTTTCTGTCGCCCCAGCCTGTGGGCGGCGTCTATATCTTCTGCACGAAGGTTGACGCCCAGTACCCGGCCCAGACCCAATCACCAGGCCGGGGACTGACTCGTCTTGTTGCTCCTTAATGCTGCTGATGATCACGTTGTTCTTTCGGCTGTACTGTTCAAGCACGTTGAGTTTTATGTCCTGTTCTTCGATTGTGTCACGTAGCTCACGGATCTTGTCTTCGTACCGCTGAACGACCTCAGTCACAGCACGTAACACAGCCGGAGCCACAATCTACTCTTCTATCGCCTTTAAGACCTCACTGTTTTTTAAGCTCTCTATCAGCGTTTTTGAGATGTCACTCGTTGCCATGGCAGGTGCCCAGCCAATGCACTAAACCTCTGGGTTTCCTATCACAATCGCCTCGATGTCACCGACAAACACCTCACAGCACTGCACTGGTGAGTCGGCGGGAGCGAGCGACCTGCGACCCGACCCGGGTGGTGACCGGTCGGCAACTGTGCGTGCGCGTTCCCCTATTGATGTCAGATAATCTGGCTGAAAGACCCGTCTTTTGCATTGATAAGTGGGGCCCTTAAGGGGCCTCCGAATACTTGCATGCTTCATATTAGGGGCTCAGTGCATGGGCGCCGAAAGCGGGGAGGGGACGGGGGACGCGTCCCCCCTGTTGGCCATCCAGGAGGGGACGTCCCCCAAAATTTTTGGTTTAATTGTCATTAATGCTGTCAGGTACCGAATATGCTCAAAATTCGCCTCCCCAGTCAGCACCAGCCCGGGTCCGTCCCCCCTGCGAAAAATTTTGTGGCGGCGCCCCTGGCTCAGTGCATGTTCACCAGACCATGATCCACAGCATTCGAAAGCTCTCAATTTTCCAAACACAATCCCACAGCCAAATTCGACTTGGAGCGTCAGGGGTCTCGAGACCACGAGGCCCCATTGAAAATATTGATCCTATGGGGTGGTCCCCTCGATTTTCCAGCAGACTTGCATGCATTCACGAACGCAGATGAGAGGGATTCATGTCATGTTGACCCAAAGCGCTAGAAGGGGGCAACACCATATTTTGCCCCACCCCCCTGAATGGCAGGCCGGATACTTTTTTTGAAAAAAGGTGTTTATACTAGGTCTCTAGAGCAATAAAATGTTCGCTTGCATTGATAAATTGGGCCCTTCGAATGTTTCCAAGCTGCATATAGGGGCTCAGTTTATTTGCACCAGGCCATATGCACATTTTTCGAAAGGTCTTAATTAGCCCAAAGTATTCCCACCGGCATATCCGACCTCGGGCCTATTAACACGCGCATTGACGGGGGCGGGTATCCGCCCCCTGGGGTTTTTCAGAGATGGTAGTAAAACGGCGGCGCGTAGCGCCGCCGTACTTGGTATACCTTTTCCGTCATCATTTTTACAACTTCTGTGAAAATTTTGAGGTTAGGTCATCTCAGGTCAGGTCACCACAGTACAAGACAAGTGACCTGACCTCAAAAAAGGTTAAGATAGCATAAGTCTGAGCAGGGTGAACTTATCCGATTGAAACTCATCACATAATGGGCCAAAGGAGGTCTCTAAAATATGTTTCGGTATTTTTGATATCGATGACATTAGGTCAGGTACAAGGCATGACCTCTCCATTGGAAATACATGGGAAAAATGGTTTTTACTGTATAACTCAGTAACGGATAGTGATAGAGCGTTTATTTTAGCTGCATTAGACTCGCCTTGGCTTTGCGGGTCTAATGATATGCATTTATATAGTTTGACCCTGACCTGATCGCAGGTCAAGTCAAATCCTTGATTTAACCTAGCAAGGTCAAATTATATATCATTCGATTCGGCTTGCTGCAAGAATTCATATAGTTTAAAGTAGTTTTGCTCTATCTTTACTTGTTCAGATGTAACGGCCGAAAAACTTAATCTAAATGTTATCCCTATTAAGGCATGTTTTGACCTCTCGTGACCTTAAATGTGACCTGACAAAAAATGGTTCAAATATTTTCGATGGAGAAGTGGATGGGCTACCCAACGCCGTTTACAGTTTTTCGCTACCTACCGTGGTTCTCGAGATCTTAGGGGGGGTCGGGTACCGCCACCCTTCGTCAAAGCGAACGTGCTTTCTGTGTAGATTTCTGTGTCAGTAGAATTTGATTTGTTTGATCTATTTGAATTGTATTTGTTGTAGTTTTTGGTTGTGTTTAGATGCATAAAATTGGCAGATACGCGTTTAGTCGACAGTTACATTCCATATTATACTGCATGAGTAGCAATTTTTCTTAAAAGTTAATATACCTACACTGTATTGCGGTGGATTATCGCGCGCGCATTTTATGCTGTCTTTATTGCGCCGTAAATGTCCATCAGTTCATGTTTTTTTAGAACGCTGAAGTCTTAGTCTTGTTTTAGCAAGGTCATACCAGGGTACTTTAGGGTCATACTGATTTGTTGTATTAGGTATAGTAAGAGATTCTAGCCTCTGTATTGCTTTGGTGAGTGTCTACTGGTCGTGGCTCAAGTGCAGTGCCGCGAATGACATTGAATGACGTCGTCGGGAGGCGTCCGCAGTTCTTTTGTAGCCGTGACATGTTGATGTGATCAGACACATACAAGTAGGGTTAAAAAGACACAGAAAGGCTCAAATCAAGCAAGGAAGTGTTAAAAAAACGTTCGTGCTGAAGTCCGGTTCAGTGCCTTTGAAACACGTTCATGTTATCATATTACAAAGAGTGTTTTGAATTTAACTAATATATGTATGGATAAAACTCCAGCCACTTGTCTTCCCTGTGACTATTTTTCCAGTGTTTTGTATTTTCAACAATTTGTACTTTTATACATGTACAGATTTATAAATTGCATGGCCACGTAAATTATTTATATTTTACCTATATTTATTTTGTGGTTGTATGTCCCGCCATATTGATATCATGTCATAAGATAACTAGGTAGATGGAAATAACTTCAGAGAAACTAGAGGGAGAATCATGAATACAAACCCTTATTAAAAGAAGATTTGACTGTGATATTGTACCACAGATATTATTGCTTGTTTTGTGGTCCGGATTGGGCTGTTAGTAAAAATTTAGGCAGCTTGTTTTTATTTATTTGGCTCAACTTAGTTCTCGTTATGTTTGTTACTTGAACTTTAGATTTTTGCTGTGTGTTTTGTTTTGTCCATCATATTTATGTTCATTCACTTGTTCATGTCCTTGTGGTTTTTGTCAATTGTTCAGTATTTGTACGTTAAGTCCTATTGTCTTTGTTTGGCTGGACTTGTATGTTTCCTGTTTTCTTACTACCCATTGTTTTTTATTATTTTGGTTTTGTGATGCTAACAGTGCATTATATTTTGCTCCAGTTGTTTAATTCACCCATCTGCTTCATTTTATTTTTTACGTTCCAGTACTATTGCTTTGTTTCTGTTGCTCATTATTCCCCATTGTTTGATTCTGTTGTGCCTGGTCCTCTGCTCATATCTTCCTGCTCTTGTTCACTCCTGTTTTCATGTAAAACACAAATAAAAATGATGATAATTGCATGCATGCAGCAGACAATGCAATTTATGTGAATGACATGAGGACTGTTGCTTCTACATGTTCAGTGTCTGATGCAGAGAAGGTTGTGAACATCAGAGTGTAGGTCAGAATAAACTCAGTATAACTGCACCTTGTGGTGTACAGTGAAAGGAGGCCATGGAACTCAGCTTTTATTTATTCATCAACACCCCAGTTGGAAGAGCATCTTTACATACATACATACAATGCACACAGGTTTTTTTGGAGATAACATTAAAACGGTGGTAAAACCAATGTGGCATACCTTTTCCTGATCATTTTGACAACTTGCATCAAAATTTCAAGGGCGTAGGAGGTCAGTGTAGGAATTGGAGGGAAATTAAGGGAAATGGAGGTCAGTGGAAGATAATTTGTGCAGTACATAGGACAAAATAGGCTCCTATGGATATTCATTCATGCTACATTTATGTGAGCAGGAAATGCACATGACATTATTTCACCCTGTGCTGAAATAATGCACAGGGTGCATTATTTCAGCTCAGGCGGCAACATATCTATTCAGGGGGCACCAGATCTATTAGCTCGGGGGCCCAGATCAGCTCCTATCCCCTAGACCAGAGCAGGGGCCTAGATTAGCTCAGGGAGCACCTTATCAGCTCAGGGGACAAGGAATTAGCTCAGTGGTCCCGACCAGCTCAGGGGTACCAGATCAAGTAAGGAAGCACTTAATTAGCTCATGAGCCGCATACCAGCTCAGGGGTCCTCATCAGCCTCGCTGAGGGCCCCAGAGCTGCTCATGAAATCACGTTATCAACTCGGGAGGCTCAGATTACCTTACTTGCGTATCTACTTGCTTTTTTTATTATCAGAGAGACGCTTCCCGTCAGCATAATGACAGCTCTTTTCGTGAAAATACCGATTCTGATATCAGGGATGCCACTTATTTCTCTGACTGACAATTCCCTGATAATGCACCATCGCAGATTGTTCGAAAAACTTTACCGTGGCAAACCTTTGTGAAATTTGATCTTATCTTCCATTCAACTTAGCATAAATTGTCTGCAATATTATCTTGGAAAATGATGTGCCCTGCATATTCTGTACTCAAATCACTGCGAGTCCTTTTTTGCTGGCGTGCTGAGCAACTGTCTTGCGTTTATCGGGTAATAGTGACATTTTTGTCGCATTTCTGTGCTCATCAGAGCTGCTAGAACATAAACGTTATTTTTTAAGGGTATGCATCTTGGTTCCAAGACTCTTTTTACAAAAAACGCAGCTAAAATATAATAGATCGTGATATCTTAATCAGGTATCGCAATGTAATATCTATTCAGGACCCAAAGTCTACCAGCAAACACACCATTCCATCCCTTCAAATCCATTCTAACCTCGAGCTACACATGAAACGACTTTTATACAATACATCAACCCTGTGCACGTGGATTCACTTTTTTGCAGTGCCTCATTAACAACTCCTTTGGAGATGACCTAGAAAATGATATATTTCAACATTTCTAAGCCTACGTCTTACTTCCTAACTTACGAGATGTTCAATGTCGGCATTGTCCGCTGGCGTCTTTCTCGTGTTTGTTAGTGATTCGCCATTTGCAAGCTTCCCGCGCTATTTCTTTTGGTAATCTTGTTTTGGAAAAACAAGTTCAAAGTCCACCTTAGTTAGCGACAGAAGGAAGCATGGTCAGGCATTTGCATGTAATATATCTTTGGACGTGGGCTATGAAGATCAAATGTGGGTAATGATCTTTTGATCTCAACTCCTAGGGTTTGGTGCTACAATGGAAGAGACCGGGCAAACACGGGGGTACCCTGCGCTACCGTTCATACCAGGGAACATATGCGTAAGCGCACAGCATACCTCTTCAGTTTTCAGACGGGAGCTGCAATGCGGCACATAATAACTACAGGCGGACAAAATTACTCCCAAACATCACTGCCAATAAGGGTATTGCAGTGCGCTACATTTTGCATTGGACCAAGCATATACATGCGTTTTGATGAATGGCCATGACTTTTGCAATAGTCATTATAGTCTAACAAAACTTTGTATTAATATTTCAAACATGTGCAGCATTACATCTGCAAAATTTAGTGTTTGTTAAGTGAACTGAGTTTAATCTACTTGAGTTTAACTGAAAGGGGTGTAACGATGTCCCTCAGGCGATTTTGCACGTGCTGGAGTATTGGGCAGAACACCCATTGCGCAAATTCTTATATAATATGGAGAACAATGGTTGATTTCAATAAGGAAGATACCATTTGAAACTATTTGCTTTTCCAATCAGTTGTTACCAGCACTGAAGCAAGAAGCTAGCATCCCGGACAAAGTTCCCCAATTGGCTTTGAAACAGTGCATTTGCACGCGCTCAGACATGACGTCATATCTCAATAACTCTTCTAGGCGTCTCAAAAATTTTTGAAGCAATTATACTGAACATGTTAAGCGACATGTGTGCAAAGTTTCACATCTGTTCGTTTAACCCATACAGAGATACAGGTTTTGAGGCAGAAGGGGTGTTGACGTACACTCCTTTCGCGGAGCTGCACGTGCCAAAAATGACGTGATAGGACCAAACTAGATACAGAAACCGACATGTGTAGAAGCCGTGTATTTTGAGCTTGAAAATTAAATTATGTTTTTTTCCACCAACGGTCTTTTTAGCTTAGTTATAAGCCGTTTAAGTCCAAGAGGCAAGGGCCGATTTTGCGCGTGCATCCTTTGACAAATGCACCTCCTGCGGACAACGAGTAGGCGCTGTATCGGTTGTCCACCCAAGGTCATGATCCTGAATCTTCAAGGATTTCATTTCTGTGCAACAACCTTTTACAACACGCCGGACAGCTTCTGGCACTTTGCCCCCCGGGTATCCACTATCCGGTCCATACATCTCTTTCAAGTTCGGCCTCAGGAGACCGATCTTCACTTGCCGGATTCGTCCGGCAAGTAAAGATTGAGCAACGGGGAGTGACGCGCCCGGGGCCCCAGTCAGCCTTGGGGGCACGTCGACGCATCACCGCGGACTTATCATTCTGGTCCTCCGGCGGCCGCCGCCTCTTCCGACTTCGGTCGGGTAGAGTCGACGTCTGTCGTCGGTGGCTCTGGTGATGAGGCCCGCGGTGATGCTGATGGCTGCCTTACGGGCCCTTTGTTACCTGGTCGGTAACCGTATTAGATCGGGTCAGCTCTGTCCTGTACCCCACAGTATGTAGCTCCTGTTTATTTTTGTTCTCTTGTTTTGTTGATTATTTTCAGTTCCTGTCATCTTTTTAGGCCTGAGTTGTTGCCCCCACAGTTATTTGCCTTCTTCGGCATTTTATGGGTGTAAGGCGCCCACTCGAGGCCTATCTCGAGCCCCGGCGACGAGGTTGACGGGATCCTGGAGGGTTGAGGTCCCCCTCGGGCGGGTCAGTCCCGAGGGCTCCAACACGCCCCCTTTGGCCCAGATATCTCGATCTAACCGGGGGTAAGCCGTCTGTAGGCTGCCGCAGACGGCCTAGCGACGCAGCAGTGTCTACGGGCACTGTCGCTCGGTCCAGCTGGGCAGGGGGGATTATGTTTTGGGCGTGCGGCGCGGTGCCCTTCGCGGTGGGGACTGTGATAGTTCTTGCCGGGCGCGACGCGGGCCGGGGTTTCGGAAACCGTCGTTTTTCGCGACCCTGGCCTGTTGCGCGCGCCTGGTGAACCGCAGTCTCCGCTGCGTGAGGGCTGCCGCGTTTTGCTTCGTCCGACTCATGGCCCTGCCGGCCCACTGGGCTGATGGCGTCAAGGGGGTGGGTGCGTTCTGATCGGAGGGGTTGTGTGAGTACCTCTCGCCCCTCTGAGACGGGTGCACCTGCCCCCGTAGGCACCTGTACCAGCCCCCGGGCCCAGTTATTGACAGCTGGCAACCCGGGGGGCCGAAGGTAAATCCACTCATTATGGCTACTCTGCGCGCAACCACTCTTCCCGAACCAACTGCACGGACACCGACCCCCGCCACGACACAGACCATCTCAAGCCCACCCTCTGGTACTGCTGCCGCGATGGACGTGACCGATGCTAGACCCTCTGCGCGAACAAGACCAGACCAGGATATTCCTTTGACACTAGTGATTAGTCTTGAGGATAGGACCCTGAAGCCGAATCCGTTCCAACTTCACGACGCCTTGAAGAAGTTCAAGCCCAAACGGACGCACCGGCATCCGAATGGGTGAGTTGAAGTGGAACTTGGTGCCCGGTGTGATGCGGACAAGCTACTTAAGACAACCTCCCTGGAAATCCGCACGGGTAGCAGGTCATTGTCTGTTCCTATCAAGGTGTCCCCCCATGCGACTAAGAACAGCTGCAGAGGCGTTGTAAGCTGCAGAGATCTGCACGATGTCTCCGAGGAGGAGATTCTCTCAGGCCTTAAAGACCAGGGCGTTACAGAAGTTAAAAAACTACTTAGGAAAGTCGAAGGCGATGTGAGCGACAATGGCATGTTCATGCTTGTTTTTGCTGGAACTTCCCTGCCAAAGAAGGTTCGCGTTGGCTGGATGTCTATCAGAGTTCGCCCCTTCATTCCTAACCCTACTCGATGTTTCCGATGCCAGGCGTTTGGCCACATCGCCGACAGCTGCAGGGGGAGGGAGCGATGTGGCAAATGCTCGGAGACTGGCCACAACTCTACAACCTGTAAGGTGGACAAACCTAGGTGCGCGGGATGTGGAGGTGACCATGAGGCGTGGAGCAGGTATTGTCCAAAAGTGACCGAAGCCAAGGAGGCACAAAAGAGGAAAGCCGCTTTCCCTCCAAAAGCAGCACCAGTGGCTACCGCCACAGCTCCCAGGATAAACCCTTCCCCCAACAGCTCTCCTTACAGGGACGTGCTGATGGGGATTCAGCACAGTGCTCCACCAGCTGGAAACCCTGTTGAGACCCGACCAGCACTAAGCTTGGACTCTAACATGTGTCAGCTTATGGATCTCTCGCTCCGTCAGTTCCTTGCGATGGCTGTTGAGCTTCTTTCCTGGAAACAGGATGAACCTCGCAGCAAATCGGTAGGCTGTGCAGAGAAAATTGACCAGGCAGTGCAAACCTCGCCGCCGGAATTTCAGGACGCTGCGGTTGGTACGGACCCGGCGGAACCTGAGATGCTTGACCTTGAGCCGGCTCCTCAGGCTAGCACAACAGGCTGCGACTTTACTAAAACGGAAACCTCGGCCAGGCGAACATACCCGGAGGCATCCGGGAAGCGTGCACGAGAACAAACGCCCACACAGTCCACGCCCCCCAAAAGTCTAGAACCTCCCCCAGAGCTTGGCCAGACATTGCCCCCAGCACGCACAGCGAACCGAGCTGTTGAAGCACCGGCTTCACCCCCGCGCCCGATCGAGGGTGCTGAGACGCGTACCAAGGTCAGATGCTCGGAGGAAACAAAGGATTCTGCCCTGATGCCTCCTCCGACCAGTGATGCACTAACACCTCAAAGGGTACACACAGAACAGAACATCCAAGTTACTGCTAACACATCAACACAAAACAAAAAACGTAAGCTCACGTCTCCAACAAATGTAAAAACTAGCCAGGACACCGCAAAAACAACCGAAAAACAGCAACTGAGGCACCCCTTCCGCTCTAGCAAAGGGCTCGAACTATCAATCCCTCGGTTCACTATAAACGCATCACAACAACAAACAAAACTCAATCAAACGCAACGTGCTCAATCAATGTAAAATCTAGGGCCCGTTCAAGCTGACCTAAGGAACTCGGGAGACCTTAGGCAGCGTCTACGAAGGCCCATCCTTCAAGACGACGGGAGGCCGGGATATACAGGCGATGCGTACATGGTAGAGAGGCCAGTATTTGCTAGACGCTCGCCCCCAAGGGATCGCCATAACCCTCCACGGGAGCCGCGAAATTGGAACTCCGCGTTGCCTGGAAAGAGCCGGAGATGTTCGACGGGAGGAGCTGGGAAACATGATGAACGGCCTGGGTTCCAATCTAGGGAAATATCTACACACTTTACTCGTACTTTACTTAATGACGTTTATTTTACAGTGGAATATGCGCGGCTTCAGGGCCAATATAACGGACCTTCAAACACTGATATCCTCAAACAACCCAGTGCTCGTAGCCTTGCAGGAGACCAAGCCCAAGCCTGAACATTCTTGCAATTTTCACCACTATAAAACGTTCCGTTATGATCATCGATCCGAAACTGTCGCAAACGGTGGAACCGCGCTGTTCGTTCATTATAGTGTTCCATCGTCACCTGTCCGCCTCCATACTGCATTGCAGGCGGTAGGAGCGAGCGTAGATCTCAGACACTTTAAATTCACAGTCGTATCAGTATACCTGCCCCCGGCTGGAGGATTTCCTGAAAACGAACTACAGGACCTAATAAGACAACTTCCAACAAACCACATTATTCTTGGTGATTTTAACACATACAACACTCTTTGGGGTTGCCCTCGTACAAATAGTCGGGGAAGACGCATGGAGGACACAATTAACCGCAATGACCTATGTATTCTAAATACAGGCCTGCCGACCCACATATCACTGCCTTCCGGCTCGACTTCAGCCATTGATTTGTCTCTATGCTCTTCGTCACTAGTCCATCGATTTAAATGGCGTACCCACAGTTACCCTTGCGGCAGCGACCACTACCCCGTGTGGCTTTGGTCGGAGATCCCACACCCTGGCATGAGGGCTCCGCGGTGGAACCTGCGAAAGGCGGACTGGAACGCTTTTACAAGTGACTGTGTGTTTGATTTTGAATTTGAGGAGGGTAAGACGGCTTCTACATACAGCGAGGAGATAATTGCTCATATAGCTGGATCTCCGGACGCTTGCATACCGAAAACGAGCCCGCTTCCGCGCCGCACTCCTGTCCCTTGGTGGACGGAAGACTGTGGGCTCGCGATTAGGGAACGCCGGCGCTGCTTTCGGATTTTTAAAAGGCGACCAACAACGGATAATCTTATACAGTTTCGACGCTCGCAATTGCTAAACGCGTCGTGAAGAGTGCGAAAAGAGCGTCATGGACTGCATATGTAAACACAATAAACAGGCTCACTCCTCAAGTACAATATGGAGACGTATCAAATGCATTTCTGGCCGCAGCTCCCCTCTACCATTACCAGTACTAACAAACATTACACAGTCACAAACAATAACAGATCCGTTGCAAGTGGCCAACGCCATTGGTGAGGCCTGGTCTCAGCGTTGGCGGCTTGGCACAACTGACCCTCGTTTCGTTCGACATAAAACACATACAGAAAGAGTAAAAGTTAACTTCAGCTCACTCGAAGCTCTCTCTTATAATGATACATTTTCACTACATGAATTGAAAGGAGCGCTCTCATACACAAAAAATACTGCCGCAGGTCCAGACAATATTAACTACGACATGCTGAAACAACTTGATCAACGTTCACATAATGCCATTCTTTCTTTCTACAACCATATATGGATCACACACGATTTCCCAGATGATTGGAGTGAAGCAACGATTATCCCTATACTCAAGCCGGGTAAAGATGGTACGGACCCTCTCCACTATAGACCTATCGCTCTTACCTCTTGTATTTGCAAACTTTTTGAAAGGATGGTCAATAAAAGATTGATGTGGTTTTTGGAAAACACTGGATTTCTTTCCAACGCTCAGTGTGGCTTCAGAGTAGGGAGAAGCACCACTGACCACCTTGTGTCGCTTGATACAGCTGTGCGCCGCTCCTTCGCAGCAAAGCAACACACTATAGCACTCTTTTTGACATGGAAAAGGCGTACGACACGGCGTGGCGCCACGCAATCCTCCAAAAGTTGCGGCAGGCCGGAGTCAAAGGTCATATGGGTTATTTCCTGGAAAACTTTGTTAGAAATCGATACTTTCGAGTTAGAGTAGGCAACTGCCTGTCTAGGAGGTTTCAACAGCTGAGTGGGGTGCCACAGGGTAGTGTTTTTAAGCGCGACACTCTTCGGTGTTTTAATCAACGACATATGTGACACAATACCCCCGTCCATAGACCGATCACTTTTTGTCGACGATTTCGCCGTATGGGTAACCACATCCACTACTATATCTGCGCAGCGCCAGCTGCAGATGTGTATTGATCGCCTGACCGATTGGAGCCTCCTGAATGGGTTTAAGTTCTCAACGGACAAAACTACGTGTGTCCACTTCTGCCGCAGGACTCGACATTGTCCGGAGGCATCACTGCGTCTATACGGAAGACGTATTCCGATCGCCGACACGATAAGATTCCTTGGTGTCATCTTTGACAAACGTCTCACGTACTCTCCACATATTTAATCTCTTAAAGACAAATGTTCTGGCCGCATGAATGTCATAAAGATGATCTCTCGTACTTCCTACGGTGGGGATCGAATATCCATTCTGCGACTATATCATGCATTGATAAGATCTGTGTTGGATTACGCATCGGTGGTGTACGATGGTGCACTGACGAGCACGAAGCAACCCTTAGACGCTGTCCACCACGCGTGTGTGCGTATCGCAACGGGCGCCTTCAGGACGTCACGAAGAGCGAGCCTCTTAGTAGAGGCTAACGAGCCTCCGTTTGAACTGAGACGAAATCGACTCGCTCTTGCATATGCAAGTAGAATCCGCCAGTACCCAACCCATCCTACATACAAGTGGATCTTTGATATCACACTGACAGAACTTTTTACAACCGTTAGACAAAGCTCCTCCTTAGCTTTATGCACCCAGGTTGCGCACTTGCTACAGGAATCTAGTATCGACTTTGGAACCATAGCAAAGAAACGACCCGAGAGGTTGGAACCATGGCGCCGAATTACTGTTGAATGCGATTTGGAGCTGATGCAACACGGAAAAACAACAACAGCCCCGTCAGAACTCTTACAACTAGCCTTGGAAAAGATAAGTCTATACTCAGACTACTCTAAATTTTACACTGACGGATCCAAATGAGATACTGGAGCCGGGTGTGCCTTCACAGGCGAAGGTGTGCGTAGATGTTTTGGTCTACCGAGAACTGCGTCCGTGTTCACCACCGAATTATATGCGATCTTGCAGGTCTTACGATATATCCGCCAGTTCCCAGAGGGACACCACCTGATAATCACTGACTCAGCTAGTTCCCTGTCAGCTCTCCGTTCTCGACAGTCACACTCATCATGGCTCATACCGGCGATTTTAAAGCTGTTGACCACTCTTGCAACCCAAGGCATCGGAATAAAGTTTGTGTGGGTCCCAAGCCATGTTGGTATACCCGGCAATGAATTGGCGGATGAAGCCGCCAAAACAGCGTCGTTTCTGAGCCCCCAGGAAAGGTTCCGCGTACCAGCGGGTGACCTCAAGGCTGCTATCAATAGTTTTTTCTCCTCAAAGCGGCAGGCGAGATGGGACACTGAACCGGACTGTGCTTTGAAGCGTCTCAGGACAACGATAAGCCACTGGGAATCGAGTGCTCGGCGAAATAGAAGAGAGGAGGTATGTCTGGCTAGATTACGCATTGGCCACACATTCATCACACATGGGCACTACCTGTGTGGCTCTGCACCAAACACCTGCCCCCGGTGTGGCGTAAGACTGAGTGTCGAACACGTTTTGTCAGACATTGATGTTTGCGCAGGGCTCCGCCAAGTGCGTTGCCGATTCCTACCTGGAATATCGATGCCGGAGATCCTCGGTAACCACTCAACAACAGATTTCAACCGTGTTTTACTATACTTGACTGAGATAGGTTTCCACATCATTTACAGCCCAAATAGGGTTTGAGTGGGCGGCAGAGCCCAAGTCTGAGCTATGGACAACTATTCGTAGGTAGGATGACACCCAACAACGAAGTTGAATCTGATATTTGACTAATCTCACCTTTTAGGCGCGCTATATGGCCCTGGCAGCCGAAGTGCCCTAAAACACCAACCCACACACACATCTTTCAAGTTCAAGTATGTATTGCGTCCTGTTGAGTTTACCATATGTGCGTCGACATGTTTGCATATATTTGCTACGGGCTTCTACTTCACGGCTGCGAGGACTTCCAAGCCTAGATCGACTTGTAGAACAATGTCCTTTGTTGTGTCCCCACAGATATTGATCAAGGGAAGAGGAAACGGAAGCTCGTGAGAGGTGAGACGAGTTACACCTGAGGATGGATTTCTCCACCAAAGAGATAAGTCGCAATGGTGCGAATCGACTTGGCCAAGAAAATCGTGTTCAAGTGAATATACCTCGTAGCTGCGTAGTGTAACACATTCCCAATTGTGGCAGTAGGCAGGGGCGGATCCAGACGGCCAATCCAGCCATGCCCTCCATGGCTGGAAGAGGGGGAAAACCCTGTTTGCCCCTCCCCCTGCAGGAAAAACTCATTGTTGATAAACGGTTAGTTGGAGCGAGAATGAAATCGGCGTAAATGGTTGCCAACCTTCTTGCTTTGTTAACGAGCCTATTAGAAGGATTTAAAGAGAAAATAATGGTTTCTTGTCTTTTATGACTGCTATATTTACCAGGCCAGTTAATAAGGCTACTATATTTATAGTGCCAGTTAAATTGCGCATTTTGTGCATATCATATTGGTACCTCATAGGTCATTGACCTTGAATGACCTTGACCTCAAAATTTCAGAGATCATTGTGTGGTACCCTCCCTCCATTACCTTAATCCTCCTTTGTATTCCCGTTTTTTTTGTTGCAAAATCACGGCATTTCCCAATAGCTCTCCAGCATTGCCCAAATTTGACTTTTATGACCTCATTTGACCTTGAATATATTGACCTAGGTCAATGAAGCTTGGCCATAATGTAGTTCACTATCGCCCCAACGTAGCCCCTCCCCTCTAACGGGCGTTTTTCTAACCCCTTAGTTTCCAAGATCCCAGTGAGGAGGGGGACCCCTATTGACGTTGCACCAGGTGCGTTGACGCCAGACGTCTCTCCACTGCGCGTGTTAAGGGGCTTCCGAATATTTGAAAGGTGGATATTGTGGGCTCAGTGAGTGTGTAGGGCATGCCATGACGCACATCATTCAAAAGCTCACGAATTTTCCACAAAAAGGTCCCGAAGTCAAAACTGCCAATAGATCCGCCTCTTGTGCCGATAGGTACTCCTAGCTAAAGGCGTAACGGCGGAATTTGTGCTGGGGGGAGCGGATTCCGGATTACCGATTGTGGGAGGTGGGAGACAAATTAAAAAATTGTGGTTGCATCTGAAACTTTGGATGATGCACCTAACACATTCATGCGGATACACGCAGGTAACACGGAAATAGTTTGCACACAGGTATCAGGGAAATAATTATACACGCATGTAGCAGGGGAATAATTATACACGGAGGCAGCACGGAAATAGTTTACACGCAGGTAGCAGGGAAATAATTATTCACGCAGGTAGCAGGGGAATAATTATATGCGCAGGTAGCAGGGGAATAATTATACACGCAGGCAGCACGGAAATAGTTTACACGCAGGTAGCAGGGAAATAATTATTCACGCAGGTAGCAGGGGAATAATTATACGCGCAGGTAGCAGGGCAATAATTATACACGCAGGCAACACGGAAATAGTTCACACGCAGGTAGCAGGGAAATAATTATACACGCACGTAGCAGGGGAATAATTATACGCGCAGGTAGCAGGGAAATAGTTTACAGGCATGTAGCAGGCAAATAGTTTACACGCAGGTAGCAGGGAAATCATTATACACACACGTAGCAGGGAAATGATTATAAACACAGGTAGCAGGGGAATAATTATACACGCAGGTAACACGGAAATAGTTTAAACGCAGGTACCGCGGAAATAATTTACACACAGGTAGCACGGAAATAATTATACACGCAGGTAGCAGGGAAATAATTATACACACAGGTAGCACGGCAATAGTTTACACGCAGGTACCACGGAAATAGTTTACACACAGGTAGCAGGTAAATGATTATACACACAGGTAGCAGGGGAATAAGTATACACGCAGGGAACATGGAAATAGTTTACACGCAGGTACCACGAAAATAGTTGACACGCAGGTAGCACGGAAATAATTATACACGCAGGTAGCAGGGAAATAATTATACACACAGGTAGCACGGAAATAGTTTACAAGCAGGTAGCACGGAAATAGTTTACACGCAGGTAGCAGGGAAATAGTTTAACCACAGGTAGCGGGGAAATAATTATACACACAGGTAGCAGGGAAATAATTATACACACAGGAAGCAGGGGAATAATTATACACGCATTTAGCAGGGAAATAATTATACACGCAGGTAGCAGGAAAATGATTATACATGCAGGTAGCAGGAAAATAATTATACACACAGGGCGCAGGGGAATAAGTATACACGCAGGTATGAGGGAAATAATTATACACGCAGGTAGCAGGAAAATAATTATATATGCAGGTAGCAGGAACATAATCATACACGCTGGTAGCAGGGAAATAGTTTACACGCAGGTAGCAGGAAAATAATTATATATGCAGGTAGCAGGAACATAATCATACACGCTGGTAGCAGGGAAATAGTTTACACGCAGGTAGCAGGGAAATACTTATACACGCAGGTAGCAGGGAAATAATTAAAAAAGTAAATTCAGGTTCATCTTTTTGTGGATATTCACCCTGATTCACGAGCAGGGAGACGCCTCCACTCCTCGTCCCCCGCTTCAGACACACATTCTCCCTGCGCGGTGGTTAGGGGGTTGGATGCTTTATTTCAGGGAGAGGTGGTTCCATCGCTCTTGGGGGAGGGGGCAGGCGCCATGAGCATTTGAGGGCACACGGAGGGAGGGAGGGACGGTAGACCTGGGAGGGGGCCAGTGCCCCCTTGACGCTCTGGCATAAACTTTATGTGCATTCCTCAATCAATGATGGTAGAACTAGCTGAATGACCCTATTGCATGCCTAGACTCTGAATGGTTCTGTACGGACCCTGAGTATCCATTCGTGTCGCTAGAATTCTATTTGTTTGGCCTATTTAGATATTTCGAATTAAAGCTATTTTTTAAATATTTGTACAATGCATAAAGGCTTCAGATATGCGTCTAGTTGACAGTTGTGTTCCATAGTACACGTATGCTTCATAACCATTCGAAGCAAAAATTGAATACATCTGCACTGTGCTGGTATGACAAGTCCGCGTTTGCGAGACGGAAGAGAAAGTGAGGGTGCCTTGTCTTTTATAGTCCAATTGGTTTCGAACCTATCTGGTACATAATGTTTTGGTGTGTCGTTGCGTTTCAAGGCTCAAGTATGAGGACGGCGCTAGCGCGTTGTGCTGTGTTTCAGCACCAAACAAGGAACGAGAAAACAAACAAGTGTTGTGTTTTTACTTTAATTTGTGATTACAATCACTGCATACACCTTGCCATTATGTTGGTTTTGCCTTCATTTTGTTCTGTCGGGCGGTCTAAATTGGTATAATTTTGTGTCTGTTGAGAAAGGAGAAGGAAAAAAGTCCGTGGCCTGCATGTTTTCTATCCACCGTATTGACTTAAGACCTTAAAGGGAATGCGGCACCTTGGTCGAATCCTGGAATTTAGTGTAATTAGGCGTACTTTTAGTCAAAAATAATGAAACCACTCATGATTTCTCTGAAAAATGTACAATAAGCTCAATATTTGGTTTTTAAAAATACCCCACTAGAAAAAGAAATAAATATCAGCCTGTGGATGATGTCACGATCTGGCAACCACTACCATACTTGAAACGCTTCAAGGGCTTCGATTGGCTGATGCTCATCGTGACGTCAGCATATGTCGTCACACCAGTAGCTCACAACAATGGCCGCCGGCGACGGGGGGCTGAGGGGGCTGGTGTCAGGTAGGTTTTAGCCTTTTTCTACGGAAATATCGAGTTCCAAGACAGATGAAATATGGAGTACCGGGTTTTCCGACCTGCTTCACAACTTGCTATCTCAGTTAAAATCTCGTTGTGAAGGTGCCACATTCCCTTTAAAGGTAATAGTTCTGGGGGTAAATGCACGAGAATGCCTTATGACTATTAACATTTAGTGGCAGCACAGTGGAACAGTTGGTTGCTGTCACAGTGTGTATTTTCTTTCATTCTTTTGAAAACTTGAAAGCTGAGAATTTGTCAGACATGCAGCATCGGTCTCCGGTGTAAGCTCAGTGTCCTGTATAATGTATCATTGCGAAGTCAGCTATCTCATGCATACGGATCCAGGATGATCGATCTGGGGGGCATTCGGACTAGGGGGGGCACTTTTGACGGGGAAAATATATCCAGTGGGCGTGGAATCCCATCGGTGGATGGCGATTTTCGCATCCTTGGGGGAATGGGAAGCGACATTACAGGGGGCGCCATCGACTATTCAGGGCGCGCCGTGATCTTTTTAGGGGGCGCGGAGGGTCGATGGGGAGCACGTGCCCGCCTTGGCCCCCCGGAGCCGCCTATGATCTCATATCAGAAATGTGTACTTGTCGAGTGAATATCTAGCCAATCGGTCAAGCGATGATCTAGATTGTTTTGCTCTCGCGTTACAAGTTGAGATGCTATGACTGCAAATCTGGATTTACATATTACCTCTTTGGTGGCATACATTGACCTCTAATGACCTTAAGTGTGACCTGACAAAAATGTTTAAATGTTTTCCATAGGAATTTGAATGGGAATTTGAATGAATCCATAGGAATTAAAGGGAATGTGGAATCTTTGTAACTTGATTGTAACTGAAATAGCGATGTTGTGAAGCATGCTGGAAAACCCGGTACTTAAAATATCATTCGTCTTGATATTACAAATTTCCGTGGAGAAAAGCTAAAAACTTACCTGAAATGTACCCCAAATCTAACCCAGCCAGACGGCCACAGTTTTCAGCTGTTTGTGTGACGACAGAGCCGACGCCACGGTGAGTAATCAGCCAATTGAAGCCCTTGAAGCCTATTGAATATTGTAGTAGTTGCCAGATCATGGCGTCATTCACAGGCAAAGGTTTATTCTTCACTCTAGGGGAGCATTTTGAAAATAAAAATATTGAGCTCATTGTACATTTTTCACAGAAGTCATGGACGTTTTCATGATTGTCGGCTAAAATACCCTTAATTACTCTAAATTGCGGGGTTTGATCAAAGTTTCACATTCCTTTTAACCGTTTTAGGCTATCTAACGTGTTTTTAGATCTTAGCTGAGGCGGGTACCCCCCCCGTCAAAGCGAGGGTGGCTCAGACCCTCGTCAATGCGCTTGTTAAGGAATGGTGTGCGTATAGAGATCTGACCATGGAAGTGAAGTGTGGCAGCCGAGACACACAATTTGATGGTTTCTCTTCATTTATCCATCGCTCTCACAGTGTGTCGTTTCTTTTCATTATTTTGAGTACTTCAAAGCTGAGAATTTGGTAGTATGGCAGTATCACACTTTTTAGTTATCCAGGTTGAATCAGACAACCTCCGACGGCAGCCTAGTTGTTTCATTGACCTGGCGTTCTGGGATGTAGTGTCAATGGAAGTTGGCGTTTAATATTGCTGTATTTAAGCAATAGCGCTAGCATAATCAGCCCGCCATCAACCACCACCGTGCCACTGCAACGGCACTGAACGGCAGCAATTTACGGAGACCGAAGTTATCTGCAATAGGACGCCTTGAAAACACGACCCGGCAGCTCACATCAAAATTGATCGTGCTGTAGCAAGCGACAGTACTCTGGATGCAGCAGAGGAAAGCAATGGAAAACACGATCGAGGGGATCAGCAGATGTCGTTGCTTCTTGCACACGGACAAGCGCACATTTTGCGCACGCACCTCTTCATACCAACCAGTTGCCCGCATGGTCAGGACACTGAATTAAAAGATCTTAAAAAAACTCGCTCTTAGTCCCTCAGGGGCCTTTGGGCATTTCCTAGATCCACTCCTGCTCAAGACTCGTGAAGACTCCTGCATGGATCATCTTAATTGGACGCATCATTTATTTTAGTAGCGATGCTTTTACAGCCGATGTTGTACACTTTGCAGCGACTGCTTGCGCAGAATAAGGCACAGGTTTCACTAATATAGACTACGAAATCTAGAAGAAAAATATTTTAAAGATATTGCTGTCACAATAAAAATGAGGTAAAATCAGCAAATTTGTTCTCAAACCAAGTATGAAATTACAATTCAGGTCCACGATTTACCAAATATTTATGTTTCACGCCATTAGTTTTAACTTTGCCGACTCACATTGGATTGCGATTTTGTGTTTTCTTTTCATGTTTTTTTGCGATTTTTTGCGCACCACGCGATGATCCTTGTTTATTTCTTTCGCATCACCTGTTTTTCCCATATACATTTCTTCTTCTCTTGATCTTGAGGATCTTGTCTTGCCGCAGGCGCGTCTGGCACTCCTGCGTGCCTATGAAGTAGCGTCTCCAACACACTTGTCCTTCTGGAACCGCGCGCTGAAAATCGGAAGTCGTCATTCAAACGCTAGACAAAAGTCTCGTCAAAAGTCTCTCGCTCGCCAATATTTCGACCGTTTCCGGCGCTCTGATGTGTTTAGGGACACTGTGTTCTCCATCTTGCTCTCCGGCCTGGATGACGGCGACGTTGACTACAACAGCCACGCTCCCCTCACCGCTGTGGACGTGGAACCTGCGGATGATTCTAGCTTGGATGGCGGCGATGTTGACTCCAACAGCCACGCTCCCCTCACTGCTGTGGACGTGGAACCTGCGGATGCTTCCAGCTTGGATGGCGGCGATGTTGACTCCAACAGCCACGCTCCCCTCACCGCCGTGGACGTGGAGCCTGTGGATGATTCCAGCTTGGATGGCGGCGATGTTGACTCCAACAGCCACGCTCCCCTCACCGTTAGCATGCCTAAGGCTCACGCCAAGGTTGTACCATCTGGCGGTCCAAGTGTGCCTGGCCCGGGACATGGGAAGGGAGGACGAGTGCATAAAAAACATTCACGGTCAGACGGCGTCAGTTTGTGAAACTATACGTCGGGGAAACGAAATCCAATAATCTCGTTTCAGGCTGGACAGACAAGCTCTACAATATGTACGCGTGTACAACTCCCACACCCTGCCCTTTGATTTTTAAATGGCGCCATGCCAAACGACCAAACTCGAAGAAGGTTAAAGGACTGTTCTTTACCGCCCACGCGAAATGCAAATTTGCCACCTGCTCTTGCAGGTACACCTTCAGTGTGCCTTTCGTCGGTAGGAGAGAACATATTCAAGTGCATGTGCTGGCCATGGGAGAAGTGAACCACAGTGGCACAGCTGGCAGGCATTTGTCCAGAAAACGGCGTGCTACAGCTGCCCAGCAGGTCGAACACACATCACACCTGCACAGTCGTCGACACACACCCCAAACAGCCCCAGGTTAGACACACAGAAACACCCACCCGTCCTAACCACCCATACGCCCACATCACTCGCACATATAGACCGATACCGCACTTGGACATTTGCTCACAGTTTTTTTTTCAGGTGACGGCCGAAGCCCTGTATTTGCTTTTAAACATTCATTCTGACAAACCCAATATCAAAAATCCACCTGAACCTCGTCAATAACATCTAACAAAGGTAACCATCCACCCCCTCCCCACCCAACTTTCCAAGGAACTCAACACAGGCAAAAGGGATACAGACACAGTGCCGAGGAGAGACAGATACAGATACGAAGTGAGATGCACAAATGAGGTGGTCACAGATAGGTAATATGACGACATGCATTAGATGCCAGTCACACGCGTCACAGTAACAGTCTGGAAACAGCTCTACTCTCCTTGCCGCCTTCTCCTCCTCCCAATCTGCGACACGGAGAGCGGGGCCTGTCGGTGGGAACATCCCCACTCCATAGAGATTTCCATTTATTTATATGAATTTCAATTTTGTTCCTGTGTTTTGCAATAGTTCCCTCCGTATAACAATGGGTAGATATTTCATTCCTTAAATGATTCAAGCACGGGTGGGTGGGCTCATCTTGGCTTAATTTGCACTTGACTATATACTGTTTTGTTAGAAGCAATATTAAGTTAACTACCGGTGGCGCACTTGGACAACCCAATATTACTGTTTCGTAACTTGGAAAGTCTTGACCTAGTCTGAAAATGGTTTTAAGTTGTGGTAGAATTAAGTTCCATAGCGGCTTTACTCTATCGCATTCATAAAAGAAATGTCTCATGTCGTCAACCTGAAAACAATGTGTGCATAAGGGGCTTCCAATCATTCCACGAGTTGACAAAAATTTCCGGGTGGGTATATATCGATTGATTATTCGGAAGTGAAGAGATTGAATTTTTGTTGACATTGTGCATTTATATGGAATCTCAAACACTTCACTCCAATTTGGTGGCCTCACATCATAGGAATCCCATCTACCTACAGCACGGGGTATTTGTTTTTAAGTTGTTTGACATAAAATTGTCGAACACCACAGTGCTTTACAGGTACTGGTTTGCCGTCCTGGCACATGAAAACTATGTCATTTACCAATGCGGGGTTCATTCTACCTCCTGGATCTTGTAACTTAGTTTTCCATAAATTTGGAACAGCTGACATAAGTCGTTGATGTTTGAGAAAATTTGTTCTCAAATTAGGAAAGCTTTGCTTAATTTGATCGAGGCTCTTCAAATGACCATTCTCGTTCACAATATGATCAATTATAGTTACCCCGACCGTATAATAGTTTTTAAAGAATATCGGGTTTTTGTTGAGAGTAATGTCGTCATTGTGCCACAATGATTGAGTCCGAATTTGACTTGCACTGACTATTTCAAACGAATTAAGTTTTTGAAAGCTCGTTATTGCCTGTTTATAAAACTTGGGAATGTTTATCTTTTTATGAATTTAAGGCAGCTTCGAATACGGATAACATCATTTAGTTCGAGATTAGAAAATCTGGATTGAAGGAGCTTTCGCCAGTCTGGTTCAGGATTTGAGCATATCCGCTTGATCCATCCCATTTTAATTGAAATACAGAATTTTTCAATATCGATAGCACCTAATCCACCATACTTTATTTGTTGGCAGAGCACTTCTTTAGATACTTTTGGAGGCCTCCCGCGCCAAATAAATTTCATGATGAGGCTTTGAATCTGGCACATAACAGCTTCGGAAATTTGAGTGATTGTCGCGATATAAACTATCTGAGAAGCGACCAGTGACTTTGCAATTGTTATTCTGCCCTTTATAGTCAGGCTACGCTGAGACCACATGGTGGTTACTTTCCTAATTTTATCGATCACGGGTAGAACATTATCGTCATGACAATTTTGCAATGCGCTAAACCAGACTCCTAATATTTTAATTTTGTATACTGCTGAAATCTCGCGGACAGAATCTCTTCTATGTCTATACGAGCCCAGCCACATTAACTTGCTTTTATTCACATTTAACTCCAAACCAGAAATGTTCTTAAAAGCTGATAACAGTTCAATCGCATTGTTAACATCATTATCGTTCGCCAAAAATAGGGTCATATCATCACAGTACTGACTTACCTTAACTTTTATGTTATTTATTGTAATTCCGTTAATTACCGCAGATTTTTGTATTTTTATAGCAAGAAGCTCAACAGCGATATTGAACAATAAACTTGCTATGGGAGATCCTTGAAATGTTCCTCGCGAACTGGGAAACCACTCAGAGGTAAAACCGTTGTTGATTATGGTAATACAGACACCGTGGTATAATGTTTTTATCCACGCTATGAAATCTTCCCCAAAGTTGAATGATTCCAACGCATATATCATGAAGTCCTGTTCCAGGGAATCAAATGCATTTTTATAATCTAGAGCGACCAGAACTCCAGATGATTCGTCCATTCCACAGTATTCGATAACGTCACTAATTAGCCTTAGATTTTCCCCGATATATCGCCCCTTAATACAACCAGTCTGGTTCTTATGAACAATTTTGTCGATTACGCCTGCCACTCGCAATGCCATGACCTTAGCGACCAGCTTGTACAACACGTCCAAAAGGCAGATGGGTCTTTTATTTTTTAGAAAATGCTGACAACCTTTCTTCGGTATAAGTGTTAATACCCCGCGTCTGTGAGTAATAAATAGTTCGCCCCTGCTTTTCGCGTCGTTTAAGTAATCAACCACTATTTCTCCAATGTCATTCCAGAAGAAACAGAAAAACTCAGCGGTGAACCCCGATATTCCTGCAGCCTTATTTTTAGCCATATTTTCCAGAGCATGTTTGCCTTCCTCTAGAGTAATCGGACCTTCACACGAAGCTTTATCGTCCTCAGATAAGCGAGGGTCATCGCTTTCTAGGGCGAATTGCTCGAAACAGACAGGTGACGTCCGTTTTGTCTTGTATATATCCTGGAAATGGGAAACACATTCACTGAGTATGGATCTATTTCCTTTAATGATTTCTCCGTTACATGTTTCTATCATTGAGATAACCTTTTCGGTAGCTCTAGATTTTTCCTATTTCAAAAAGTAGGACGACGGTTTTTCGCCCATCTCCGTCCACTTAACCTGTGACCTTGCAATCGCAGCTCTTCCCCACTCTTCTTTAAGTTCATCTAGTTTTGACCGAATGGCTTGATATTCGATTATTTCCGGTTCGGAAGGGCTTACAGCAATGACAGATTCCAATTTGTTAAGTCTATCGTATAATTCATTCTCTACCTTACGGGACTCGAAAGCAATCTGTTTACTTCGTCGTCTGAACTCGGATATTACTCATGAGAAATTCCATCAAGACACCTTCACCACCTTGACCTTAGCTGATTGAATTTCCCTTTTAACATCATTCACGTGCATTTCATCGCTGAGTAATGTATTATTGTATCTCCAGATGCCCGGGCCACGCTTGTCGTTATTAATATCAGCACTCAAGACTATAATGCTGTGGTCACTTAAAATTCCTGCTTCAATTTTTGTTCGGAAAACACTTTTTTTAGTATACTTCTGGTGGCAAAAATATAATCAAGACGAGACTGTTGGAGCGGATTAAATCGACGCCATGTGTAGCACCTGGTGGAGGGGGTGTTGCACGCGCCAAGCGTCCTCAAATGAGAATTCATCCAGCATATCTTTTAACTTAATGCTGGCCCTGGTGATCCTATGCTTCGTGTTATCCGTATCTAAGACGCTTAACTTTACGTTGAAATCTCCCACTAAGAAAGATTTGTGATTTGCATAGCATAAAAGAAATTCTCTGAGCTGTTCTAGGTAGTTACATTTGGCCGTTTGGTTTTCAACAGATGGCGCATAAACACAGAATATACGATAGGGATCTGGGTCGGCAGCTATTTCCAAGCAGATTAAGCGGCCTGCATCATCTGCGCACAATTCACACACTTGGTATGGGTATTGTGGTGAAATTAACGCGACAACTCCAGCTTGGTTAATCCCAGCTTCGTGAGAAAAGAACATTTTTCCTGCCCATTCGCATTTCCATGCGGTACTGTCTTCTGGTTTTGAGTGGGTTTCTTGCAGAATAACTAAGCTGTGCTTATACCTTACGCGTAAGTGGCGAAATATACTTCTACGCTTTTTGCGGTCTCTCAGACCTCGTACGTTGAGGGAAACAAGGGAGAGTTGTTCCTTAATGCTAGAATAATTCATAATTGGAACATTAATGGATCAAGTGTTTGAATCATAAGGTTTGGGTAAAACGAAATGAGGTGTCCATGCTTCAAAATATACACATATAGCAAAGACTGATGGTAATATATATATACTGGCTCGCTCTCCGGTCCCCTACCCGACCTGCATCTGACCCCTCTCCGCCCTTGCCTAAATGACACGCTGCCAAACAGTAGAAGCTATGAAAAATAACACGTAAACCATCCGTGAGCTGGGCCAGGCAGCAGCTCAGCCCCTCCCCCCACCCCTTCCCCCCAAACGGTGGCCACCTGGACCTCGGCAAAAGGCCGCAGCCGCGTGAGCACAGGGTTCCCGGGAAGTGAATCGAATTCAACGAAAATGAAAGCAGCACGAGTGCACACAGAAGCAATGAAAAAGAAAGCAATACCAGCGCACACAGAAAAGAACAGAAAACAACGGAACAAACTGCGCTGCAGTCATACAACAATACTCCTAGGATCCGATTACTTGTCCGATCTACAAAAAAGGGCTGAGCGAATGTTTGGGAAGAAAACAAAATGTGTCACTCCTGACACGGTTGTGGCATAAATTCAAAATTGATTTGGCCCTTGAACGTAAACGCCATGTGTAAAAGTAAACTGGAAACAAAACTTCTCGAAAATCTAACTTATTTTCATATCTTAAGGGAAGACAGAATAACACCATCCAAAAATATAGAATGAAACTACAAAATTTATTTAACAAAACTTTGCATGCTGCTTGTTGAGAGTTGTTCGTGTTAGCCTTATCAGCCAAAGAAAGCTTCAGATACAATTTCAATGACGACTCTTTTGAGTGACGCAGAGATTTCAGATCAAACCATACAATTAAGCAATTGAAACGATCCTATGCACACAACAATCGTAGACCTAGAACGGTACCTTTGGTGATACACCTGTTGCTTAAGCTGATGAGACCTCACCACCGCCACAGGCTCAGTGCACCACCGAACAGTCACGCACAGCCGGCGGCTGGGAAGTCGACCCGGCGTTCTGCTGGCGGCTCGTATCGGGAGTCACGTCAGTCATGATCGGGCCAGTGGCTGCCGGCTGATCCTGTACTAGCCCGACGTTGGAAAATGCCGCAGGAGCCCCGTCGGTCGTCTGGGGCCGATGAGTAGGCGGGCAGCTGGCTCGTGCGGACGACATCGGTGGCGTTGAAGCAGGCGGTGGGCGCTCGACACGTCGACGCCTGCCGTCACCGGACTGCGGCGGCGGGAAGCTCCGGCCGCGCAGCACCCGGTGCAGTGCTTCTTGGTCTGGCACTCTGATGTTGGAACCATCCTTCTCCGTGCGGCAGAACACCACACCGCCTCTGGTGAACACTGAGGTCACCAGCCTGCCGTTACACGGTCGCCGAGCTTGCAGCAGCTGGTTGTATATCAGTTTGTTGGCGCTCGACAAAGACTCTGTGACGAAGATGGGAGCAGGGTCATGAGCCAAGCGACCGTCGGCTCCAGTCACATTGATCCGGAAGCGCTCATCAAACACTGCGTTTCGCAGACTTCGACGTACAAATCTGCAGATCACTTTATCGTCCCCTTGTAGGCGGTGGGCGATGTCGATGTCGGCATTTGACATGCGAAGGCCGGGAATACGCCTGTTCAGTATGTCCACGAGACGCTTTTCTATGTCCTCATTATTTCGGCGAGGCTCAAGCTCGCGGCTCGTGAAGATGAGACATGACAAGCGTCTGTTGTTGTCCATGCTTTCCAACTGCTGACTGAGTTCATCGTTTTTTAGTTGCTGTTGTTGGAGCTGTGCTTTTAGATCACAAATCTCTCCGTCTTTGTCGTGAATTTCGCTCTCTAGAATGCTCAATCTTCTCTCAAGCCCTTCGAACTTTGCTTCCATGGCTGTTATAATCCGTGCAGTATTAGATGTGCTCACTTCCTCCATCATGGTACGTAGGGCGGAGATCGTATCGGAGTTGAAGTGTACCCCTTCCGGTGCGGGCGCTGCGTCCGCGCCTGCGGCCCCGGCCGGCGGCCGGTCACGTGACACGGCCGAGAGCGGGGACTTGGCCGGACGCTTGGGCTGTCTCCCTTCCTGTCGGCGGGCCTCCATTTCTACCACAGAGAGCTGTTTGATCCTTTTGGGAACAAATGGAGTACTAGCTGCCGGACAATCCAGAAATGCTGTCTCGTCACCACTTTCAGCACCACTCATTGTCCTTCCTGTTTGCTTAATTACCACTTTCAAGTCTGCAGTTAGGACTCTTTATCATGGTAGATACAGATCTCACCACTGCACATTGCTCCATAAGTACATTTTGCTCACATCGCGGTTCACTGTTGCGCAAAAGTATAACACATGGCACTAGCCGGGAACCCAGCGCACACAACTAGCCAGCCATGCGGGCGGCTCGGGAGCTCACCAGCACGCGTCCGACCCGGCCAAGGTCACCCACCGGACTCACATTTGCTCACAGTATTTCACTGAATTTATTGAATTCCCTGAAGGGCTCTTTTAAGACAATACGATGGATCAAGTCCCCATGGAGGAGAGCAAGACTAGAATCTGTCGCTCAGCAAGACTAGAATCTGTCGCTCAGGTAAAGTTATCTGGGGCCCACAACGTGAGAGCTCAGATGCTTATGGCAGCGGCAGAACCTGAACTTAAAGCAGGAAATACTACCAACGTTCCAGGCCCTGAGGTACTCCGGAAAGCTGCCGCAGAGCAAAGAGCGCGGGAGCGATATTCTCCTCGAGTAATTGAAGACATAAACATCATGAAGCGGATCTCTGCCGAGATGGACATCATCAGTACCTCAGCAGTCAAAGGAGATATTCACGTCGTAGCCGATTCTCCTTTCATGGTTCATCTATATAATGAATTCGCCATCAAAAAATACAAAGAAGATCCAGTTACTCTTCACTTCGATGCCACGGGATCTGTGACAAAACAGACAGGAAAGAAACGGCCATAGTTTTACTCGTTGATGGCAGCAGGTAAGCATGGATCGTACCCTGTGGGCCACTTCCTCTCGAAATGCCACAACGTGCCTGCAATCACCTTCTTTCTGCATCAGCTCGTTTATGACTTTCGTGCAGCAACAAACGCTAAATTGTCACCTCCAAGGATCGTCACGGACCACTCATGGGCGTTACTGCATGCTGTATGCACAGCACTGAACAGGCAGGATCTTCCGTCCTATCTCGACCTCATCTGGAGCAGGGCAGAAGGCGCAGGCATGAGAAAGCATGAAACATCCGTAAGCCTCTGTGGGGCTCACCTGGCTCATGACATTTCAAAGGCAGCAACAGCCCACCTAGGAAGAAAGAAGATTGGTCGGAGGCGAATGGTGATGTGACTCTTCAGCAAGATGCAGCTATCGACTTCAATTCGGGAGCTGAGCCGATGGTACGCAACCCTCTGCCATCTTCTGTTGTCCCCTACTTCACCCGCCCTGGACCTCGGCCCCATCACCGACGTAGAAGAAGAGGGAAGCCAGACGGAGACCGACAGGGAAGACGAGGACGAGGTAGGACGCTGGGCGTCATATCGTCAGAGTACCAAGGCGGGCAGACATTTCGACCACGTGCGAAGAGAGGTGTCCGATGAGTTAAAGCCAGAAAATGCACGGCTGGATGGCGGCGCAGAACCCAACGAAAGTTTCTGCCCAAGTCTGCTGGACTTCCTCTCCTCGACCATCATGCCCCTAGCCCCTCTCTGGGCAGATCTCGACGGAATCGGGATTGCATCAAATGCTGTAGTGGAGAGTTGGTTCCGCACGCTGAAGAGGAACACCCTACTGAGTCGCTCCAAACTTCAACCGGGTGAGTTTGTCGAGCTAATTCTGAAGGATATGGCTACTCGCCGAAAAGAGAGCCTCATACCTGTAGACGCTACCCGAGAGAAGGCAAGGAAGAAACGCAAGGCTTCAGACCCGCTCTTAGCAGAGGAGGAATGGTCGAAGCGTAGGAAGAAACAAGGCTTCTCGTACAGGAACGCGCCAGCTCCTGCATTCAAGACGGCTACAGCAAAGTCGGAGAAGAAGTGTCTCGTCGGATCCGGGTACACAGACAGTCTGCCTAAAAGACCCATCCATCCTCCGTCGATAGCGATCGATGGCTCTGCCTTTCGTCAAGCACCTGCTCCTGCATTCAAGACGGCTGCAGTGAAGTCGGAGAAGAAGTGTCTCGTCGGACCCGGGCGCAAGTCAGGCAGCCCGCCTAAGGCACACTACCGACTGTCGCGGCCGACACCGTTCCAGGTCTCAACGTCTACCGTCGCCAACCTCTAGAGACCACGGGCCAACGTTTACCATCTTCCTCGAAAACAGGGAACAGTTGGAAACGTGTACGTAACAGCACAAGATTGGCTGACGACTGAGGGTGACTGTTGGCTAAATGACAGTGTTGTCGATGGATTCTGTCTTGCAGCGACAGCAAAGGCGAATTTGCCCATGACAGTCTTCCGCTGCCATGCGATGACCGTGCTTCTGGATTATGTTCCGTCGGCTTACCTCACCAAAGAGCTGCAACGCTACGGCGCCCATACCAGCAACGCGTGGGTGCTGCCCTATAGCTGATCCGGAAATCACTGGGCAGTATTTCTGGTATGCTTCAGTCGGCAGCGAATCATCCATCTAGACTCCCTCCTCCGTGACCCAGACAGTCACACCGTCTCTGAAGTCCAGCATTTGATCGAGGCTGTGCACCGGAAGGTGTCCTGCAATGACTGGAGGCTCGTGACGCCAGACAATATGAAGAAGCAAACGGACGGCTCATCATGCGGCGTGATCGTGTGTTACTTCGTCGCTGTCTTCGCTGGGTGTATGGAGGAAGAGATGCCCCCCGCGCCTAAGATGAGACAGCGCATACGGAACATCATCAGCAGCGTACGTTGCGGAAACAAAGCACCGTTGGCAAAGCTGAAGGGAACTGTTCTATATACCATAGTCGTACACCCACCATTTGAATTGTGCATACATTCTACGGGATGTTTATTGATGGAAGAATTTCTGCCTTGTCCAGTGCCGAAACCTATCGTTTCATTCCTGTGTATCAGTGTTCATCGTTAGGGAACTATATCCCATTGATGAAAAACAGTCCAATAAAAAAGTTTGTTTTATTTGTTATGTTTTGTATATTTTCGCCCTGTATGTTAAACTTGCTTACCTTTTAAATCCTTCCCCATGAAAAAATTGATGACAAGAAGAGAACGGAATGGTAAATTCGATGATGGTATGGATTGGCTTAAAATAGTGTTTTAGTTTCCACCATTGCTTGAATATTGAGGGCAATAGTAAACGGCCTGTGTAGTCCTGTGCACCCAGAATGACGAAGCCAATGAGTGTATGCTACCATATATAAATGATGAAATATGTAAATTATTCACAGAGACTCGTTTCTTCCCACAGGTACCGGCCAACACCCCAGATGCAGCGATGCTGCTTATGGATCTGCCTACTTCAGACATGGTAGCATGCCCACCGAAGCTACCTCGGATAACCGACATTAGAATGCCGCTGCTGAAGTACCTCCGTCTGATGTGAGTTGTAAACCAATATATGTATTCATTTGGAGATAAGTATGCTTGTTCGTAGTATGCAGCTGCCTCAGTGCCCTGAGCATAATGCTTTTAACAACCGTACTGTACTCTTAAAGGGAGTTTTCCCTAATTCAAATCTTAAAGCAATCGTAAGTATGTTTGCAAGTACATCATTAGTCTAAATCATAAACCCACTCTTTTGAAATACCTTGCCAGTGAAGTAAACTGTCCTTTTTACCAGCTTGCGTTACTACAATGTACTAGTTTCTCGTGTGGGTAACCTTCACCAGAGATCTAGAAGACATTTCTGTTTAAAATCATTTCGACGTGAGTCTGAATTATCGAATGAAACAAATTCAATTAAATAAGGAATATTGATGGTGCGCTGAGTTTGGCTTCTGATGACGACGTATATAGTAAGGGATAGTCCATATTTTCGGTTCAAGTGATTTAACACGCGTCCCGTTGGGGTCCCTGGCATGACGCGCCCCGCTGGGGTTCGTGTTTCGCCCCCCCTCCGTATCTAATTTCCCAGGAAAGCTAAATAGAAATTACGGACGGTGTTCGAAAGCTCTTGACGAGACGAAGAGAAATTATAGAAGTATTTTTATGTCAGGTCAATATTGAGGTCAGCAGAGGTCAAAGAAGGTTCCATGGCTTACAACAGGGTAGAGTACGTTTCCCCCTCTAGAGTTTTACTCAGCGGAGCTAGAGGAAATATGTGTGGATCATTGGATTCCACTCGTGGCGTATCGAATGATATGTAACATGACCTTGCTAGGTCAAATGGCGACATGACCTAATATCGAGCACGAGCAGGGTCACGGGGTGGCCTAGTATGGTCATGTTGCATATCAATCGACTCCCCGTGACAATATAAGCACAGTGCAAGCAAACTGGGAGCTTTAAATCAATTCAGTGAGAAATTATTGGCAGAACAATCGCTGTATGCTCCTGTGACCATGAATGGCCTTTGAGAAGTCAAATGGTCAAAAATTCAATTGTGTGGTAAAGTTCATGGTAAGAATACACGGTTTGAGGGTTTTCAGCTTTATTTTTCCGGTATTTACTGAAATCGAGCCCTTTCTATTTTTCACCTTAAACTTATAATGGGGTGACAAAGACATTGACCACACCTCAGGTCAGCAATATCAAAATTCTGAGATATCAGCTTTGTAGGCCCTAATGACCTTATCGTATTGTGAAAGTCACAGTAATATTACACAGTAATATTAGCAATGATCATGATGGTTGCCAATTTTGTGAAGTGCTCCGCACTCAATCTCATGTTAATAAAAAATGACAAAGTTCCCATCCTCTGTTTGCAGCCAGATGTCCGTTCTGGGGTCGGCGTGATGAAGTAGAAGGGGTCTCTCTCGTCGCCCATCATGCGCCGAGATGTCTTCTTCATTAATACGACAACACCTTTTTGTCAAAAGACAGCAAGCAGCTTTGAAGTCGGACAAGAACTGCCTCGTCGGACCCGGGTACACAGACAGTCTGCCTAGAAGACCCATCCATCCTCCGTCGATAGCGATCGATGGCTCTGCCTTTCGTCAAGCACCTGCTCCTGCATTCAAGACGGCTACAGCAAAGTCGGAGAAGAAGTGTCTCGTCGGACCCGGGTACACAGATAGTCTGCCTAAAAGACCCATCCATCCTCCGCCGTTTCTTAACCAGCTTCATGTAAAGAGGAGACAGTCACAAGCAAACGGTAAACCAAGGCATTGCAAGGCACGCTTTCGAAATAAACCGCACCATCCCGCTCCCATAGCAGAGGGCTTTGAAGAGGGGTGAAATTATTACTTTTCCGGAGCAGGAAGGCGGAAGAATTGGCTTATAGTCTGGTGGCTACATCTCCAGCTTTTCCTGGTGACACCTGATAGCGCTCCTGATTTCATCGAATAACCGTGCGTGAACTGCAAAACGTGCGTGAAATGGAATTGTGTCAAGAGGAGGCCAGCTTAATGCTGACTACCATGGCCAAGCCTGGCACCGGCCAAGACTGTCGACTGTCCCCAGTTGAAAGTCGAATGAACCAGTGACGTGAACAGCACTTCTGACTGCATTTTGACCACCCTAGGTTCTTCCTCGTTGGTCGACAAAGAACCCTAAGGGGCCGGCCCCGCTGGTGTCATTGTCACCGAAGCCTGCGATGCCGTCTCAGCGCGAGCCGAAGACAGCCGCCCCTGCCAGCGGCGCAGGAAGCCTCATAGCTTCAGAGCTGGTACACGGGTATCTTCTGCTTCAGTGGACGCTGCACAGGATCCGTGCTCGGTGTTGCGGCGCACGGTCCCGGCCCGTCACCCGACGGATGGCTGCTGTGCATGGGTGGTGGTCCCAGCGGACGGACGGTGCTCAGACGGGAAGATGTCCGGAGTAGTGTCAATACAGCTTTAGCCTGGATGAACAGGTATGTCGTGACTGAGGGTCATGATGAAAGAACGACAACCCCATTCGAGCTCTTATCGAGGACCAGAATTAAGGTGTAATTCTGACACCTCCCTATACGAATGCAGAGGGACGTTTTGATTTGGAGATACTGATCAGATGGATAAGAAATGTTCAATGTCGTGAGACACGACATTGTCGTGACAAGAACATAGAGACATGGCGAAAAATGACCGTCGCTGTCGACGCGCCCTAAAACTCTACTCATGATGATGATGATCAATGTCGTTAGTTCCCAGTGGCGTAGCCAAGGGGGGTCCTTGGGGTCCGCGGACCCCCCTTGGGCTGACCTTATGCACTGGAAAACACGAGCATTGGTCTCAGGGGCCCCTGAGCTCGGTCTCAGGGGGCCCTCCGAGCTCGATCTCAGCCCCCCCGAGGTTAGTCTCAAGGGACCTCCGAGCTTGATCTCAGGGGGCCCCCAAGCTTGGTCTTACGGGCCCCCCTGATCTTGGTCTCAGGGGCCCCGAGCTCGGTCTCAGGGGGCCCCCGAGCTTGGTCTCAGGGAGCGCCCAAGCCTGGTCTCAAGGGACCTCCGAACTTGGTCTCAGGGGCCCCCCGAGCTTGGTCAGGTTGCCCCCGAGCTTGGTCTCAGGGGCCCGATCATCGGTATTGAGGGCTCCAGAGTACCGAACATTGATCTCAGGGGACCCTGAGCTTGGTCTCAGGGGCCCCCTGAGCTTGGCCTCAGGGGGCCCTCCGAGCTCGATCTCAGGCCCCCCCGAGGTTAGTCTCAAGGAACCTCCGAGCTTGATCTCAGGGGGCCCCCAAGCTTGGTCTTACGGGCCCCCTGATCTTGGTCTCAGGGGGCCCCGAGCTCGGTCTCAGGGGGCCCCTGATCATCGGTATCGAGACTCTAGGGAACCAGACATTGATCTCGGGGGCCCCTGAGCTCGGTCTCGGCCCCCCCCGAGCTTGGTCTCAGGGCTCCCCGTGCTTGGTCTCAGGGACCCCCGAGCTTGGTATCAGGGGCCCCCGAGCTTTAGTCTCACGGGCCTTTCGATCTTGGTCTCAGGGTCCCCCTAGCTTGGTCTCAAGGACCCCCGAGCTTAGCCTCAGGGCCTTTCTATCTTGGTCTCAGGGGGCCCTCCGAGTTTGGTCTCAGGGGGCCTCCGAGCTCGGTCTCAGGGGCCCCCGAGCTTGGTCTCAGGGACCTTCCGAGCTTGGTCTCAGGGGGGCCCCCGATCATCGGTATTGAAGGCTCCAGAGTACCGAACATTGATCTCATGGGCCCCTGAGCTCGGTCTCAAGGGCCCCCCGAGCTTGGTCTCAGGTCCCCCCGAGCTTTAGTCTCACGGGCCTTTCGATCTTGGTCTCAGGGGCCCTGAGTTTGGTGTCACGGGGCCCTCTGAGTTTGGTACCAGGGGACCCCCAAGCTTGGTCTCAGGGGGCTCCTCGAGCGTGGTCTCAGGTCCCCCAAGCTTGGTCTCAGGGGCCCCGAGGTTGGTCTCAGGGGGCCCCCAAGCTTTGCATTAGGGGCCCGAGCTTGGTCTCACGGGCCTTCCGAGCTTTGTCTCACGGGCCTTTCGATCTTGGTCTTAGGGGGCTCCAGAGCTGGTCTTAGGGATCCCCCGAGCATTGGTATCGATGGCTCCGGAGCAGCGAACATTGATCTCGGGAAGTGGGGGGGGGCAATATTGATCTCGGGGTGCCCCCCCGACTATCGATATCGAGGGGACTTATGATCGAGGCACGAGCATTGGCCCCATGGGACCCAGAGGTTGGTCTCAGGGGCCCAGGCTTGGGCTCAGGGTCCCCGAGCATTGGTATCGAAGGGCTCCAGAGTACCGAGCATTAGTCTGGGGGGGCTCCGAATGTTGATCTGGGGGCCCCCGAACAACGGTGTCGAGTTACTCCTGAGAAAAGTGCAAGCATGGACCTAAGGGTGCCCCCGAACCTGATCTAAGTTGAACCCCGAGCTTGGTCTTAGGAGCCCCGCGCATCAGTATCCAGGGGCTCCAGAGTATTGGTATCGGGGGAAAGCAATGCTTTTAGGGGCCTCCAAGTGCTGATCTCGGCGGGCCCCCGAATGTGTGGATGCAGTGGCGTAGCCAAGGAGTTGTAGGAGTCCGAGCACCCCCTTTGGGCCAATCTGAACCACTGCAAAGCATTCTCTGATCACGGGGCCCCAGAATCAGTCTTAGAAGCCCCTGAAGATTCGTTCTTAGGATGTCCCGGGTCGGCCTCAGGGCCCCGCCCTGAGATTCGGTCTCAAGTATAAAATTTCAAGTCAAGGTGTATTTCAGAGGGGCCCTGAGAGTTGGTCTCAGTGGACCCCGAAAGTCGGTCTCAGGGGCCGAACTCGTCCAGGTTCCCCCAGAGAGTGGTTCTCAGGGCCCTGCGACAGTCTATTTCAGGGGCTACATTAAAATCAGTCTCAGAGAACCCCAAGAGTCGGTCAAGGGGACCCCGAGAGTCAGTCTTAGAGGACCCCTATATTCGCCATATGACCTTGGCAGTTGGTGTGTCGATAAGCCCCCCCACCCCTATATTCGGTCCCATAGTCTTGCGGGCGTCTCTCTCAGGAGTCAATATTTACTTTCAGGTGGCCCCGAGAGTTAATCTGGAGGTCCGAGAGTTAGTTTCATTTGATCCGCAGAGTGCTGATCTCAGGAGGCCCCCGAGGGGTAATCTTGGGAACCCTCGAGATTTAGCCTGAGGCTGTGCTCCCTCCCCCTAGTTGTTGCATAAGAGGCCCCGAGTCAATCTCAGGGAGCACCTAAAAGTTAGTCTTAGAGTGCTCCCGGGAGCTATTCTCCGGTTCGTCCAAGAGCTAATTTTGGGGCTTTGAGAGTAATTCCCAGAGGTGCTCCTGAATTTTGGTCTCACGGCCCCGAGTTAGCCTTAGGCCTCTGAGGGTTAATCTGGGTTTCCGAGAGACAGTCTTAGGAGTGCCGTGCCAAATACTCAGTCTCAGGGGTGCTTCCACGCCTCCCTCCTCGAGTGTTAGCCTCAGGGGGCGCCCCAGGGTTAGTCTCAGAGGGCTGTCGGAAGTCATTCCCAGCCCCCGCCCCACCCCAGAGATAGCCTCAGGGGACCCTCAAGGGCTAATTTGGATGGCCCCGAGAGTCAGTCTCAGCCCCCTCCCCCAGAGCAAATCTGGGGGGCCGATAAATAGGCCCATAGGTGCTGCCGATAACTAATCTAGGGAGCCCCGAGAGATTCTCAGGAGTCCACAATTTTGGTCAAGAGGCGCCGTGAATCAGTATCAGAGACCCCCTGGGATCTAATCGGGAGAATGGCCGGAAATTAGCCTTGTGATTTCTCTGCTCTCCTTCCTCCCCTTGAATTTATCCTCAAGGCCCCACGAGAGTAAGTTCCAGGGAGTTCCAGTAGGTAGTCTCATGGTACCCCCAAATACTGGTTTTGGGGACGTAAGTACTGATTTGCGGGAAAAGTGTTGTTTTCAGGGGTCCCAGATACTGATTCGGCATCGTGTCAAGTGCTAGGCCCCTTGATATCTCTGCTCGACCCAGGGGTCAGGGGGGGGTGGGTGATGGTCCTGGATGGCTTAACACTGGCATAGCAATACAAGCCCTGTACAAAGCCTATCAGACTTAAAGTCCAAGGAAGTACTCACCTCCCCAAGCCCCCGGGATCTCCAAACAATGGCTGGGGAGGAGAAAGTGAGCGGTTTCATCAGTAGGACCGTCCATGGAATAGGTTTTATATAACATCTGGGGAACACTCATATATCCTTTTTTATTGAGCGTCGTTTTTCCTTTCCATTTCTTTTAGAGTTTAGAATAGAATCCAGAGATATCGCTTGAGATCCTAGGCTCAAAGAAGATTTTCGAAAATCATATTTTCGAAAATTTATATTTTCCCATTGCGTACCAAAAGGACAAATTGAAACATGTCGATCAGGCACCATTACTGAAGGAAAGGCAAAAATTAATCTAATTTTAACATCCATAATAGCAAATCGAACAGGGAATTTGGAACTTCAGCTGGTTTTCAATCTATTAGCTTAGTCCCAATTACTACCGTCGTAAATATTCTGAAATAAACAACTTTCAAATATTTTCGTAGGAAACCAGAGAAACAAGGAAAATGACAAACATTGTTGAGCATAATCCCAAAAAGAAAAATAGGTATGGAAGGCTTAAAATAACAATGCCAGAGTAATCCAACGCAATAGTTATATCAGGCGCCTATTGTTTTGGTAATTTGCTCATTTACAACATAGCAAGGGTAAGAAAGTAACTGTGGTGAATTCATCAGGATCCTTCCCCGGAACAGACGTTATATGACGTCCGGAACACACCACCATCCACCATATCCCATGTATTTTTATAAATTTTTTCCATTTCTTTGGAAACTTTCTGATTAACCTTCGCCCGGGTGGGGGTCTTTTTAGACCCCCTCGGGTTTTTCCGAAGTGACCAAAAAACGGCGGCGCGCAGCGCCAAACTTGGTCTAGCTGTTCCTTCATCATTTTTACATCTTTGCTGAAAATTTTGGCTCAAGGTCATATCAGGTCAGGTCACCAGGCCAGGTGAAGTGACCTCACCTCAAAAAATACTTAGGACCGCATAACTAAAAGAAGGGTTAATCGATCAAGTTGAAACTCATACCACATATCTTTATGCATGGGTGGCTATGGACATTCCCAAGAATATGCCCAATATTTAGTGACCTGTAGCTCCCTAGGCGTTTACCTGACACGAAAATGAATGACACTGAAATGAAAGCGCATCTCAAGAGCTTTCGAATGGTGTTATAAAAATGTTTCTAGCTATCATAGTTTCTGAGATATATGAGGTTTTCTTAGTACACCTCATATTAGCGATTTTGACCTATTTTGACCTCTGGTGACCTTGATATTGACCTGACAAGAAAAATGTATCATTTTCGAAGAGCTTTCGATTGCCGTTTTGCGCTTTTTTCTAGCTCTCTTAGTTTTTGAGATCGTGGGGGTCTTTTTTAGCCCCCCCCACCAGGGCGAAGGTGGCTCGTACCCGCCACCGGGGCAAGGGTTAAAGAGTTCATGAATTTGACAACCGGAAAAATTGGTAATCATTTTCCGTAGAAGACCATTTCTTCGTACTCAAAACGACCGACCTTCAATAACTTCATACATGATTACCAGAATGAATTGAGGCAAAGTCAGGTTGAACATCATGCACGCAGCAACATTTGATTTCCCGAAATGTGCCACAATACTGTTATTATAGCCACGCTGTCATATAGGTATGGGCCAGCTTTAATATTTGGTGACCTAAATTTACCAAACCCTGGTCGGATCGAGAAAAATCAAACTATCAACAAAATAATAACAAACACTTGAGAAGGGATATAAAAATTTCCGTCGTGCAAATGTTATAATGCCAAAATATTATACGACATAGGAGATGGGCCCCGACTACTAAGGGGCCCCCCGGCCTGGGGCCCCCCCCGACGGTAGTCGGACCCCCCTTGACCGAATCCTGGCTACGCCACTGTTAGTTCCTGGTTGTTTTCTGGAGGGATGAGAGGATTAGTCGGAAAATATGGCTCGTGACCTACGTAGTTTCGAATGCCGCTTAATCCCTGTATAAAACATTATCCGTGTTAAATATGTTATATATGTCCTTGCTCATTGATATACTTTTTCCTCATAAAATCCACTTTTTTTACCTAAGTTGACCCGGCCTGAGATCGAGTCACCGTCTGATTTCGACCAAATATATTATATAATACTAACCGAATGTTGTCGTTAATCAAATTGTGGTTATGGTATTTCAGTTATACATTCTTGATTTCTATATTTGTGATTTTCAAGTTATGGTGCGAAAATACGCGTCCAAAGAAGCGCTGAGATAGTTTTTGGTAATAAGTGACCTCCGAATAAATGTGGTTTGGACGTGTTGCCGTCCTTCCGCTTTCTCATTCCCAAAGAGCTACAATGACCTCAACAATTTAGATAAGTGCTTTATTGGCGAGTCACATGGTGTCGGGTCTCGCGCACAGAACATGCTAGGCTCAGGTATGTACATTTTGGGGAGTGCCGGCCGGAGTCCACACTTTTAGGACTAGTTGGACGTGACTATAGTATGGTTGATGAGGTGCTGTCCTATCTTAGAGACATTGACTTCGCGATATTTGATCCTGGTTAAATGCGTGTGCTGTGGAAGACAGTCGCGCTGGTAGGCGCCTGGTGCCGATTTGGCGTGTCCTCCCTGTCGCTCTGGGGCCTTTTTGAGTCCGGGGGCGACGGGGAGGACCTCCATTAAACGTCAGGCTTGGGTCCAGCGTCTGGGCTGCCCCCGAGCCCCCGGATCCCTGGGTCCGTGGGTGCGGGGTGGGAGCCGGAAGTGATGCCCTTGCGCCCCGTGCCGGGCGCCTGCCGGCGCGGCAAACCTGTTACCGGCACTGCTGCGTGGCTGTGTACTCTAACTGTACTCTACTATCTGTACAGCTTTCAGGCTCTCGTATTATCATCTGCATGTTTCGCATGGCTCCTCTCACCCGACGCTCCCCTCTATCTCTTCCAGGCACGGAGTCCTCCATCCTCCCATCGTCATCTGCGCCCTCACCACCATCATATCGCGAACAGCTGCTGTAGTGTCACAGGTATGCTCTACTGCACGTACCGCGCTTGATTTCACATTCCTTATCAATAACCGGCATGTTGATACATTCATGAAGTTCTGTATGTCCCTTATGTTTTTGTACTAATATATAGCGGTTTCCCCGTTAGTAAATGGTTTACTAGTTCTGCAGTAACTTTCCGGTGGATTTCCTGCCGTTGAACAGCCGAAGACGTCGAACCCAGTGGTTCCGAACCCCCGTGGGGTTGCGGGATCATTCTGCGGGGTCTAGAAATCCCGTGAATTTTGAACAAAAATGAAGAAAACAGCGTCGCTAGAAAACAGCGTCGGTACAGTTTCCATCTATCTTAATGTGATAGATTCGTGTGGCCTTGACTTCAACATGATTTCCGAGACTTTAATGCATTTTGAAAGACAATGACCTTGTGGGAAGGCAGAATTGAGGTCGATTACGCTATGCTCGGGATGTATTTGTTTAAAAACCTATCGGTATAACAAGATATGGAAATATTTCCCCTCATTTTTGGCTATGGAATAGTAAATGATGACATGTGTGAATCTGTCAACATATGTGAATATGTGTTCATATGTGAAGCTGGCTTTCAGAGAATGTGGTAATCAAAGGCATGGCTGACGAGCCTAGCTTATGTTGATAGAAGTATTTATGATGTTAATTACTGGCATTAACACGTGTCTGCGCTTGCTTTCAGGCAGTGCCGCCAGACAGCTGTGCCTTCTCGCTCTGAGGCCGGCTCCACTGGGCTCCAAGGTTGTGGTGTCTCTCGCCACCGGCGTTGCACGGCGACCGCTCTGCAAAGCTCGAATACATGCGCTCGCCGCTGTGACGAAGAAGGCTTAGAGAACATGAACAACGGGCGACTGCATCCTTCAGAATGGGCGTCTGGCCTGATGCCAGCTTCCGCGGCAAAGGCTGGCAGGCCGATATCAACGACACGAAAACAGCAGCTCAGGCGCAGAAGATGGAACTGACTGGAATGAACTCGGCGACATCGGACGTTAAGTACTGCAGCTAACGCAGAGGGCGCCGATCGTAACTGTCCGCTGGAGGCACTGATCCAGTGTCCAGTGGTGCAATAGGGACAAGTGGAGACATGCTGAGATAAAAGTTTGATTATCAGTGGTGTCTTTGCTTAGCTGTGATTTCAATGTATGAACAGCCAACTAAAATCACATCCTGTAGTCTTGAGACATTTGGCTGTCCACTTTTTGTATCGAGGCATGAACCGGAGATATTCGGCCTCTGAAGCGCCGTTGCTCCCACTGTCCCGGGGTGATAAAACCGGGGTGCTTTGCTCCGAAGAGCTTAGCGCGGCACTGGGTAGCGATGTGCGGTCGTGGGTGCTGAGAAGCAGCTGCAAGCGGGCGGTAGTGTACCTGCTAGTGGGGTCGGCGGTTGGAGTTCGTGCGATTCGCCTCGGCTGGCGTGGGCGATGGTGTAGCCTGCTGGGCGACCGCGCCGTTGCACTTTGTGCGCCGCTGTGGCCTGGTGCTGGACTGCCCTGTCTTGACGTGCTGTGTTCCCCGTTTCTGCGAACAATGCGTCGCCGGAATGGTTTGTGCTGTCCAGTCTCTTGCAACTTCCATTTTGTTTAAACCTTGTATTATATCTTGTATTCGTCACTCATAAAATGCTCCCTTTATCATTTAAGTGATTTCTTAATTATTCTTCCCGTACCTTCCCCCCGTTCCAATTTAGGTGCTCTGCGCGAGGGACCTTTAGTGGCGGTGGGTAGGCCGCTGGGTCTGCTTTGATACGCATATTGCTTGCCTCAGGTACATGTGCAGATGCGTTGATCGTATTTTCTAACATGTTCTCACAAGTAAAATGTGGTTCTAAGCTGTGGCGCGGTATGTCGTTTTAATACTCTTGTAAACGTTCCACACCCCAACTAGACTCCCGTGCTGGCGTGTCACGCGTATGTGCTGTATTGTCATTCTCGCGCAGCGCGGTGTGGTGTTTGGTGCTTATGGACTGCGTGCCGTCTTGTCGTCGCGTGCGTAGGATATATAGATCTGAAAATTTTCATCGTTGAAAATAAAGATGCTAATCCCGAGGGTGTCTACCACTTTGTTCTAAGAAATGAAGTGAATCAACATGAAATGAAGCCCATAGAAATACACTCAAGACCATACGAGTGCCAGAATTCACAAGCAAGAAAACGACCTGCAACGACCCAGTCAAAGGGCATCATGATCCGATGTACATGCACTGAGCACACAATATGCAGAATGATAATATTCGGAGGCCCCTCAAGGGCCTCATTTATCAATGTAAAAGGGGTTCTTTCAGCCGGATTAACTGACATCGACAGGGGAATGCACATGCACGTATGCTGGAAAATCGAAGGGGCCTCCCCATAGAGCCAATGTTTTCAAAGGGGCCTCAGCGAGACCCCTGAAGCCCCAGGTCGGATTTCACTGTCGCACTGTGTTTGGCCAATTGAGAGCTTTCGAATGATGTGCATCATGACCTGGTGAGCATGCGTTGAGCACCCAATATGCTGAATGGAAATATTGGGAGGCCCCTGAGGGGCCTCATTTATCAATGCAAAGGGGGTCTTTCAGCCAGATTAACTAGCTTCAGTAGGGGAACGCACATGCACGTCTGCTGGGAAATCGAAGGGGCCTCCCAATAAAGCCAATATTTCCAAAGAGGCCTCAGCGAGACCCCTGAGGCCCCAGGTCAGATTTAACTGTCGGACTGTGTTTGGGTAATTGAGAGCTTTCAAATGATGTGCATCATGACCTGGTGAACATGCGCTGAGCACCCAATATGCTGCATGGAAATATTCGGAGGCCCCTGAGGGGCCTCATTTATCAATGCAAAAGGGGTCTTTCAGCCAGATTAACTTACTTCGATAGGGGAATGCACATGCATGTCTGCTGGAAAATCAAAGGGGCCTCCCCATAGAGCCAATATTTTCAAAGGGGCCTCAGCGAGACCCCTGAGGCCCCAGGTCGGATTTGACTTTCGCACTGTGTTTGGGCAATTGAGAGCTTTCGAATGATGTGCATCATGACCTGGTGAGCATGCGCTGAGCACCCAATATGCTGCATGGAAATATTCGGAGGCCCCTGAGGGGCCTCATTTATCAATGCAAAAGGGGAATCTTTCAGCCAGATTACCTTAATTCGATAGGGGAATGCACATGCACGTCTGCTAGAAAATCGAAGGGGCCTCCCCATAGAGTCAATATTTTCAAAGGGGCCTCAGCGAGACCCTGAGGCCCCAGGTCAGATTTAACTATCGGACTGTGTTTGGGCAATTGAGAACTTTCAAACGATGTGCATCATGACCTGTTGAGCATGCGCTGAGCACCCAATATGCTGCATGGAAATATTCGGAGGCCCCTGAGGGGCCTCATTTATCAATGCAAAGGGGGTCTTTCAGCCAGATTAATTTACTTCGATAGGGGAATGCACATGCACGTCTGCTGGAAAATCAAAGGGGCCTCCGCATAGAGCCAATATTTTCGAAGGGCCTCAGCGAGACCCCTGAGGCCCCAGGTCAGATTTGACTGTCGCACTGTGTTTGGGCAATTGAGAGCTTTCGAATGATGTGCATCATGACCTAGTTAACGCGACAGTGATCGGCGGAGCAGGCCTTATTCTCTGAAATCCTATGATAGTCGATTATGCCCTAAGGCTCTTTAGTTTTTCACCCCTGGCGCCGAAAATAGTGAATGCAAAAGGGAAATTCTGCTGAATTACTGCACTTTAACATGCCCTCTATGTACACGGAAAATTTGAGGAAAATCGTAGGGGCCGTCGATCCCTGCTATATCTCTGCCAAATCTCTGCTAACTTCCGGTACGTCCAAACAGGAGATGTTTAAGTGCCAGAAGTTTTTCCAAACATATCCAAGCTAAATGGCACAGACTAATGTAAAAAATCTGCAATAAATCTCTCATCACAGATGTGGTCAATTATGAAACATTTAAAACAATCTTTTGGACCATTGACCTTAGGTATATTTCCTCAAAATATATGGTTCCAAGCAGGGTAATGGAGGACGGGTACACCAAAGGTTAGTAGTGCAAGCCGCTAGATAAGCAGATCAAAATGCAGAAATATCGCTACATTGACACCATTTTCTCTTCAAAATTAAAAAATGGCTCGATATGATGAAAACAGCAGCTAAAAGCTCCAAAAAGAAAATTAAATGTATTTTTGTCTCTATGGTTTAGGAGAAACTGGTAGATTCTTCCAAAATTCTTCTAAACTAAGACTAAATATGGGCGCTCCAAAATAGCGGCAAACTCTGCGCTTTTTGTTCACTCAGTTTTCAAGAGAAATTGAGACAACAATTAGGTATCGGACGCATTTAGTTTGTTGCAAAGCTATTTATTGGACACCTTGGTTTGCAGCAGATGTGATTTGAGTAACGAAAACTTGCGAGATTGATTGCAGTCAGTTTGAACCCTCTCTCTCTCTCTCTCTGTTTTTTTTAAGGAAAACATATTTTTGTTCCTCAAGAATCAAGATACTACGTGTTGGGCCACATTTGTGTGCCAAAAAAGTTAATTCACAAAATAGAGTGAGTTCGTGCAGCTTGTTAAAACAAGTGATTGGATTCCAATTCGTGGAGAAGCCTCTCTTCCTTCATTAGTGTTAGTAAAAGTTCAATCTAGGCAGGATCAGAGAGGGAATTATAACCCAAAGCGAAACAGGGAACCATGCTGCCACCTCTATTGGCAGCTGGTGCGTCATTAAGCCGGACAATTATTATTATTATTACATGACTACGGACATTCCTTGCTTTGCCCCATTGGTATTCCATATTGTCCACTTCTCCCAATTTGGGAAGTGGGTAACAAAGTGGCAGCTCTATCTTTGGTCATGTAGTGAAACATCTGAATGCTCACGAAGAGTTCTAAGCACTCACTTGATTGAGTAAAAACAACCATATCACTTGCTAAACTCCACCCGAGGGGTTTAAAAGCCACAGCCGAGACTGGGATTCGACCTCACCATCGTCTGATTTCTAGACCATCGCCCTAACCGCTGCGCTACGCGACCTCCGGCGTACGGGGTGTACGCCGGAGAATTTGCGGCTTACATTTGCATGGTTCTTGGAAATCGATTTTTTAGGTTTCTGTACATCTGACGTAAAAATGCCAAATGGAAATTGGAAAGGCCAGGGAACAAGCCTTCCAATGACGACGTTATATTTTTTATGGCATTGGAAAGGTATGCATTTTCTTTCCTAATATTTACAAATTTATGCAAAATTTTAAGGTTAGGTCATCTCAGGTCAGCTCACCAGTGCAGGTCAAGTGACCTCACCTCAAAAACATTTTAAGATGCATAATTCACAGCCGAGGCTGTTGCCATCCTAGATGCATTAGCCATAATCAGAACCCAAAATATCAACTCAGCCGTCATCTGTTCAGACTCTAAATCTGTCCTGCAGGCCGTCAGTAACGTAGTCAACCCCAGCCACCACGTTATAGCAGATATTCAGAAAGGTATCGATGATACCCCTGATGTCTCTTTTCTTTGGATCCCGGGCCACTGCAAAATTCAAGGGAATGAAAAGGCCGATGAGCAGGCAAAAAGTCCCTAGAACTTATCGCACCCTTAATGTGGTCTGGAGATGATAGCAAAGCTCTCCTCCAGGACAGTATCCGGAAGCAAATTCAAAATAACTGGACCACAAACCACAGCGCCCACCTATTCTATATCAAGCCTCACATCGGCTACTGACCCAGTTCCAACCAAGAGTCGCCGGCGCGAGGTTATTCTAACCAGACTCAGAAATGGACACACAAAATTAAATGCCTATTGGAACGCGGGTACCTGTGGTACCTGCGACGCAATTGAGAATCCCTATCACATTCTCATCGATTGTCCCCAGCACAATACCCATCGGCAACCCATGCTAGATTACTGCCGAATCCAAAACATCCCTGTAGACCTAAAAACTCTGCTCGGTAACGACCATCCTGAGCTACTCGAAAAACTCTTTACATTTCTAAAGGACTCTGGGCTAGAGAAGTTTCTATAAATCACCCCTCCCAGTATATATGATGGAGGGTGCATGGTGCACCCCCAAAGTAGGACTTGCCTATTTTCAAATTAACCATTCATGTCATAGATGATCCACTGCAAAATTTAAGCAATAGTTGTTTAACCTTTAAATGGTATATCGTAGGCTAAGGATAGGTTATGTTTGGCTAGCTTTGAAATCGGGTTAGGTTAAATAGGTTATATTTCTTCACCGCAGTGATACCTTTAACTGCGGCTCTATGCAAACCACACTCATACTCTTACTAACAATCTAACTGTCCTCTCACACCTTTTTCCTCTGTGCGGCGGCTGCCCAGCCGAGAGGGGAGCTGCAACCTCACCTCCGGGTTGCAGGGTAAATTCGCGGCACCCTGGCCAGGTGTTTAGCGCAGTTTCTAAAGTATGAAAATTATTGATTTAACGGAGGATTTCGAGTACCGTAGACAAGCGGACATTAGTAGCTGACACACAAAATTCTAAATTCTAAATTCAAATTCTAAATTTAAGGTCTTCAACCACAGAGATAACCTTCGCACTCTGCGGGTCTAATTTTATTAAAAGACCTCCCTTGGCATGGCTATGCCATTGCCACGACCGTCCAGTCGCAAGCTGAAACATCTTGCAACCCATTACTTGAAATAACTCCCATTGCTTTAACAGACTAACGTAGCTTGCCCTCACACAAAATTCTAAAATTCTCCCACACACTCCTTCAGAGGCGGGCAAAGGTGCTATGCACAGAACGCCTAATAAAAAGCCATAAGTAAGTAAGTAAGTCACATATGCGCAGTAATCGGTTGACCTTCAATTCCGTTTCACAGTGATTCTACGATCGAGCAGAATCAAGGTTCGGGATTTTACTGACTATAAAAATTACTCTTTTGATGACGTCATTAATCAGTAGAAAAGAAGAAATATTTCTGTTTTTAGCGTATGTGGTTTCCTGATTTTTCGACCATTTTTGTTCATTTATTATGCTTTTTGGAACTTCGACAAACTGGTCCATTCCCTTTAAAGGGATATATATATATTTTTTTTCTGTAACAGTTCAGAACTTCCAAGTCACTGCTCAGGAAAAATGGGATCGTTTTTTAGAGAAATTGATAGCCCTAGCCGGGGGTACGTCATTTAAACCGATATGACGTGTACCGGTAAAGTCGTCTAGAAATGTTGACTTTGAGAGTGATTTTAAGGCATTTGCAGGCCGAATTCGCAAAAATGAGACTAGGACTGTTGAAACAACTTTTAATGACCTTTTGATCTAGCCAGTACATTTTTTCGCGTATCTCCCTTTAACCTGATAGTGATGCAAAAAAATGTTATGATTTTCTGCTCAATTCAAGGTGGAAGAAATATGTGTTTTCCTCATGTCCAAAATTATGTTTCCTACAGCTCTTCATTTTTCGAATTTCAGGAAATTGGTCCATTCACTGTTATCATGAATTTAATGTAAAGTGCCATGTTGTCACAATGTTTTGAGTAAATTAAATTTAATAAAAAACATCCAGTTTAAACTTCTGAGGTCCTGTTCCCAGTTTCCATCACATTAAACATTCCAATACACCATTCATCCTTCAGATGTGACACACTGATACCCAATTTTCAGAGGACAAAAAACACTACTAGTTTGTTCCACCGCCCGGCATGGAGAAAAGTTGAGATGAAACTGCCAGATGTGCAGGCAAACAGTTGACCTTAAGAAACCTTTCAAAATCATAGTATTCCAATTCATGTGTACGATTGACTTTTCTTTGTTTATTTGAAGCTCATTTGGATATTTTTTAGTCTTTTTGAAGATAAAGAATTCAGAATTGTTGTGTGTATCCCAGAAGCTCACATCTTGAAGAAAATATATCTTTCTAAATTCACACTAAAACCTCAAAGCAGAGACAGGGCCTCAAGACGAGCGAGATGCTTCAATATGCCCTTTACGTCAGTAAACTAAGGAATATTTTCGTTATCCTTAGCAGCACCATACACTAGGAACGAAGTTGTTAGATCCAGAATCAGAAACACTTCTGATTTGTTAATTTATTGAAATTCATCACCAACAGGCTTAGAACCCACCGATAGGTGAAGTCATCGGTTAAAACTGCTGATACTGATTATCCACCTATCAAGACAATTTTCAAAATAATTGTGCAAAAATTCTTGGATCAGTATTGAGGCATGAATGAGACTGTTCTACCTTCTTGGAATGACATTCCAAGACTACCTTCAGGCTTGTTTACTGTGTGTTTGACTTCTCTGTCTCTGCGCCTCGCAGACCACATTCCCCGCGGCGTCGACAGTCTGCTGCTGAGTGCTACGGTTGCCGCTGTCTACGGTGGTAGTGTCCTGCGAATCGAGAGCGCATTCACCACCTGGCGTCGATGCCCCCGTGTGCCACCTAGGTGTGGGCCGATGACTCGGCTAATGAGGGCGTTCGAGATGAAGGTGCGGAGCGCTCATTGTCTTCTTAGACGACCAGTGCCAGGAACTGCGCGCCCCTGCCGGCAGTCCATGCTCGAGCTTCAGAGCAGAGATGACGGCCCTCCAGACCGCCCTAACTTTTTGAGCACGCACCCAAGTTCCTAACGTCGATCCCACCCGCCTGAAGGGAGCATATCAGCATAAAAAGTACTCAATACCCCAATACCGTTGGCTAGCGGTCGCTTGCGGAATCGGTTGCGGCCCTCTGCTCGGGAGGTGCGTCGTCATGGATGGTTACAGTTGAGTGAGTTCTGCTGATGTGTCCTCGCGGGGACATGATAATTCTGCCGTTGTGCCTCTATCACTGTTCCAAACTCTGTGTTTTTAGATCTTCACCTCGCGCTTCCACACTGACAGTCAGTGTAGTCGCAGTGAGTGCCTCACCCCACCTTCTCAGCAGCTGGCTCCAACGCTGCAGACATAATGGACGGGACGGACTGCAGTACCACGTGGGTGCAGCAGCTTCACATATCTTTAACTAGTCGCTAGTCGTGAAGCATGCGTTTCTGCCCTACATGTGTAGCCATATTCATACGTTTGGACGGTAAAAAGTTTATTACCTTCGTCAATTTGGTAAATGCATCGCATATGAAAGATATTTCATACGCATCTGGTGTATAATATTCCATTTTTTATCAACTCCGAAGTGTATTTGCTGTGCGCTGGCAACTAAAACCGCCGAGTTTTGCGCTAGTGTACCTTTGGGGTAGCCAGTTACAAGTACTTTCCATATATTTGGTGCTTTTTCGATGTGGTAATAAGCACTGAAGGTCAAAGTATTATATCTATAGCGTTTTATTGCAGAACATCGTGCAAACTCAGCTCTTTTTGTGGTGTTGAGATCTTAAAACGAGCAAGCCGAGCCGTCCTGACATAGCGCTTCGGGGTTGAAAGCTCTCATTGGTAAATGACGGTTTTGGCAGCAAACCACATGAGTGAGCCTAGATTTTCTTGTTGGAAATTTTGCGTTGTGTTGAGCTGCAATTCCGGTAATTAATGCCCGATACCACTATTACATTTAAAAATATGTTAAACAGCTGCTTTCAGTTTGATTATATTGCCAGTTTTCATAGCTGCTTTATAACATTGGCTGTAATAAACTAGTGACGTTAAGGTAATGCCTTTTGTGGGGTGTGTGTGGAGAGGAACGCAATAACTAAAACTTCGTGCATAGTCAACGAAATCTAATGGAGCCGAATTAGAATCAAAAACGATGAAGCAACGGAGATTAGCAGTTCTAGGTGGCACCAGTATGAATAACATTTTCCAAAGCTTTCCGATATCCTAATACCGAAATGGTATGTATGTGATCTAATGAAAACGAACGCAACCAAGTTGTAGCCATTTATGTTTGTTATACAGCGAAGCGAATTTCAGTCGACCAGAGTTGTCCTTAAACTCCAACATCAGAATAATATTGCATTAAAAGTATTGTGAAAATGATTGTAAGGTGCGTTGTTTGCAACTTTTTATATAAAATACAGGTTGAGGAGCTTCCAAGAGTAAATCCAACTCGGGTATTTGGAGTTCCTAACAGGAACCAGCTCGCTGAAGACTCCATCGGCGCGTCCAAAGCGTGAGACTGGGATGACGCCTGACGCCATCGGCATTTTCGGGCCAGCACTGGGGCAAACAGTCACAATACACAATTGTTAGGCAGGTGGGTATGTTTCGGTTTGGGGGCTGATCGACGCACCACCTGCCAGGGTTATGTGGCATTCCTAATGTGTTTAAGAAGTTCTAGAGAGAGAGAGCTTCTCAGACCCCCGTCAGAGAGAGTGAGAGACAGAGACAGATATATATATATATATATATATATATATATATATATATATATATATATTCTAGCAGGAGGCCAAAGACAGAATTTGTAGTTTAGTTCTGCGGTAAATTTTGGACTAAGGCGAGTGAGCTGAAGTTCCCCTCTAAGAAACCCGATGTACGAAAAGTAAATGCTTAAATACTGATCAAGAAACATCTTAACTACTTTCTTAAACGCACACTGACAGGGGTCTGAGCCTCCTTAGCTTGACAGGGGTGGGTACCCGCCTCCTAAGAATTCGAGAACCACGCTAGACAGCGAAAAACGGTAATGGCGTTGGTTAGGTCATGTAACACGAGCATTGACGGGGAGGGCGGGTACCTGCCCCACCTCGGGTTTTTTTGGAGACGGAATAAAAACGACGGAACATGAGCCGCCGTACCTGGCATAACTTTACTCTGATAATTTTTACTGCTTTTGACAACATTTTAAGGTTGGCTCATCTCAGCACAGGTTACCAGTGCAGGTCAAGTGACCTCACCTCAAAAAATGTTTAGGATAGCATAACTCAGAACAGGGTGGACCTATCCAATTGAAACTCGTACCACATAATGGCCCCACCGAGTTTTGCCAAATTTGTTCAGGTATTTCTTTTCTCGATGTCTAAGGCCAGGTACGAGTCATGACCTCTCAATTAGAAATACATGGCAGAAATTGTTTCTGAATAACTTAGTAATGGATGGTGGTTAAACATTCACTTTATTTTAACGGTATTTGGTTTGCCTCATCCTTGTTGTTCTAATGATATGTATTTTGACCTAATTTGACCTTGGACTGACCTCAAGTCGGGTCAAATATTATTTTTACCCTATTTGACACAGAAAGGTTATATCATTTATCATTCCATTCGTCTGGTAGTAAAAAAAACACCTTCGCGCAGCGCCACCGTACTTCATCTGCCTCTAACTCCAAATTTTTGCAACTTCTGGCAAAATAATTTAGGTCAACTGGCAGGTGATAGGTACCGTAAATACCGTACGTCAGCTGGCAACTGACTGGTGAGGGGTGACCTGAGGTAGACGGCCGTCGTTATGCCTTGTGGGACGTTCAACTTTGGTTCCTTAATTAACCCTTCATCGTGAGAGTTGCACGTTTGGGTGGTGGGGTCGGGTCTCTGTAAAAAGTCCCTTGATGACTCTAGTGAGACTCCGACATCTAAAACTGAACTGGCAACAACTTGGACAAGATTTATAAAATAAAAATAGCCACCTTTAAAAGTGATAGAAATGGATCCATTGTTTCGAGGGAGACGAGGGCAAAATAACTTGTTAGTAATGAGCCTTGCAGCCTTAAACGAAAATGTACAAAGATGTCGCGACTTTATCAATAATTGAAACAAGTATAACTTATACTATAAGCACCACTAACTCACACAATTACACCGTTCCCGGAGGTGGAAAAATAATATAGATGCAAGGTGACCCAGTGCTCATTGAATCTGCTCATATATGCAAAAAATGTCCTGAAATCATAACACATTCGACTTGGTCACTTGAACAGGTTGCCTCACATGATATTTTTAAAAGGTGTTCATTTCATAGCCGACACGGATCCCAGTACAAACGCCACTTGGAAATACTTTTGATTGGTGTTTTTTAATGATTAAGGATGGGCAAATTTGAAGCAATATCGAGAGCCCCTACGTGAAAATAAAAAACAAAATTTATCATGTGTTTAGCTCTTTCACAGGCCGGTTGTACTACATTGAACCAAGAAGTAGTATTTGAAATGGAAACAAAAACATTCAAAGGATATTTTACCACTTTTACCACTGGAGGTGGTCAGGGCACATACAAATATATATATATATATATATATATATATATATATATATATATATATATATATATATATATATATATATATATATACATTTATATATAATTCCACACTCCTGGTGCCTTGTATAATCATTGAAGAATAAGGGAATACACTGAGACGACTTTAACACTGACACTGACTTTCAGGGGCGTCGCCACAGGGGGAGGGGGGGCAGGGGAGGTCCAGCTCCCCCACTTTTTGACCCAAAATTTCCTGATCTCAGTCAATACGGGAGAAAACCGGTCATTCTTATAACCAGACGCTGCAGAAGGCAACGAGAAGCCCAAATTCGAACAGTATTTGGTCCTAACGTAGAAAGTTTTTAGTCAGCGTCAGTATGGAGTTTCGCTGCCCCTCCCCCCACTTTTTTTGCCGGTGGCGACGCTTATGCTGACTTTGTCCTGTACAAACGCATTCATTCACCTGAAATGATGGCTGTCAGATCACTCATTACTTAAGCCAAATAATCTACCAGTATGTTTAATATTAACTTTGCATTGGACATTCACCATGACTAAATTTGCGACCATTCACGCAGCACCCATAAAAGAAAGTCTGTTTGCTCAGCACGACACTGTTTGGTTCAAACATAGGTATACAAAACCCGAACCTTCCTTCCTTTGTTTATAGAGATTTCATGAACAGTGATGGGTGTCTTATTTACCGCTGGTATTCTTTGAAACTTGTATTCATTTTTCCAAAATGGCATCGGCGAACAGACTTTTGGGCTGTCTGGCAACATTGGCTATGCTTGATTGTGGAATGTACAAGAACTTAACCGTGCTGAAAAATGTATGCGTAAGAAAAGCATGCGTACCTTTGGCCTCACGTATTTGATCTTTCACTGGACTTTTTAAACCATCGTGATATGTTGCCGTTTTCGCAGTGCCCTCGATAAAGTTGCAGGTGTCCTTGCTGTGAGACGTAGTGAAAACACTTCATTTACATAATTGAATTTCGCTTTGATATAACTTTTGCTCTGGAATTAAACCTTTGCATCGTTTTGAAATGGTGTGCATGGCGGCACCATTTCGTGAAGTTAAATATATTCCAACGTCAGGAGATGTAAATTCTTCAGTCATTTCTCTCCCTTTCATGCTCCAGTCATAAGTTCTGAAGAACAAAAAACACGAGCCATCGCAGTGTTGTGTTTGGAGGCAAGTTAGATAAAACAGGCTCCGTGGCCTAATTGTTGGTTATCTCTGCTGTTCAGTAAACCATGTAGAATAAACAGTGTACTGAAAGCGACGCCGCAAAACAGCCAGTTTTAATCACCACCGAAAATGTTACATACCTACAATCGTTTGGTCGAATCACCTTTGAGGTTACTCGAGGCCAAAGTATTCCTTACAGGAACTAAGTGGAAACCTAAGTTTTGTGACATAATAGCTGACAGAGAAGAGCCGTAGAAAAAATGTTCAGCACAATTGGAATGCTCTTGTCCGGCCCGATCGGATTATATATCTTATAATGTTGTCTAGTAAAATTTGAAAACTAACCTGATTTGACCTAGGTCTGTAAAGTAATAAGAATATTAATCAAACTGCAGTGGCAAGTCAGAAACGACAATGTAAACATAAACCTCCATCACAATTCTTGACAATTCTCAATTCTCGCAAGTTATCAAAATTTACCCCTTGCCCCATGCATTTCCAATGGAAAGATCATGACCCTGACCTTGTCACAGGTTATCAATAAAGAAATCCTGCTACAAAAAATATCTTGTTCGGCGACCTTACAATGTGATGTGAATCTAAGCACGATAGGTTAAATTTGATCTTACTGATGCACCTCCAAAGATTTTCGAGGTTAGGTCTCTTGACTTGGGTTGGCGGTCTGACCTGGTATGACCAAGATCTAAAATTTTACAAGAAGCTGCAAAAATTTCGAGTTAGAGGTAGATGAAGGACGCTGGCGCTGCACGAAGTGTATTTCTTACTACCTGTGGAAACCTGAGGAGGCCGGTTGCCCGCCCCCTCGTGTGGGCGCGTGTTAATTCTCATAAATTCTGACACTTGCACAATGAAAATTTCGTAAAGGCAATGCAATATGATTGCATGCAACCGATTACAAAAGGAACCGCTTTGTTTGCGGTGTTAAACATAAGGCGGTACTACCGCAGTGGTCAAAAACCGTCTGCATACCTACCTTAGGTGCTAAAAATTTGTAATTTATGGGAAGAACGCATTTTTCAAATTTTTTATCGAAATATATTTTATGAACCAAAAATTTTTAGGTGTCTAAAAGGACAATTTTCACTGTGAAAGGGTAAAAAGGAAAGGTCAAACGAATTAAAAGACAAAATTTTTAAAATTTTGAAATTCTATTTTTGCAAAATAATTTACAGTTCAAGACGAGTTCAATGAAATACAAAACTTGTTAATCAGGCTATGCATTTTTAAGTTATGAAGCATTAAAGATGAGTCTACAAAGTGACCTCCCGAAAATTGCCTCGGGCTATAACTCGGTCACCGTTGGTCGGAGGGGGCTAAGATTCTCACAGGCGTGTTCCTGGCCCAAAACTACCCCGGAGACAAAGTTTCAGATTTTTTCTAGACATGGTGGTGTCAAGCCTTGGTCGATCTGTCCTGGAATCCCCCCTATATGTCTAAAAACTGCTTGAGTAGCCCGAGATGACCTCTCACAGGTCCAGCATTGCAACATAAGCCTGGGAAGGGCCCAAGGATACTAAGATTTGGAGAATATGAAGGTTTTCTCAGCTGTATCAACACAAATACAGCCCAATTTTTGTTTTCCTATGCATTTCCAATAGATATGTTCAGGGGCGCCGCCACAGAATTTTTACAGGGGGGAGGTTAGGACCCAGGCTGGTGCTGACCGGGGGAGGCGAATTTTGAACATATTCAGTACCTGACAACATCAATGACGATGGACCCAAATATTGGGGGGGCGGGCGTCCCTCCTGGTTGGCCAACAGGGGAGAACACGTACCCCGTCTCCCACTTTCGGCACCCATGGATATGTCATAGTCCGTACTTGACCTTAGGTCATCGATATGGATAATCTCGGCCCATATTGTGTAGCACTCGATGACACATTATGTGGTATAAATTTCAATCCGATAGATTCACCCATTTCTTACTTATGACACCTTAAACATTTTTGGAGGTGAGGTCACTTGACCTGCACCGGTGACCTGACCTGGGATGACCCAGCCTTAAGATTTTGAGGAAAGTTGTGGGATTGATCAAGGGTAATGTATGCCAAGTACGGAGGCGCTCCACGCCGCCGTTTTTTCGTGACGCTGGAAAAACCCGTAAGGGGTGTTCAAACACCCCCACCGGGGTGAGGGTTAAAAACATTTTCCCATGTTCTTCCAATAGAGAGGTCATTGCTCGTATCTGATCTTGGGTCATCAATATAAGAAATAGCAGAATACATATACCTATTCCAGAGAGCGTGGTGGGCCCATTATGTGATGAGTTTCCAGCGAATAAGCTCACCTTGTTCTGACTTATGCTGTCTTAAACTTTTTTAGATCAGGTCCCTTGACCTGTACTGGTGACCTGGCCTGAGATGACATAACCTTAAGATTTTGAAAAAAAGTTTTAAAAATGATCAGAAAAAGGTATGCCAAGTACGGCGGCGCTACGTGACGCCGTTTTGGCATCTCCAAAAACCCGATGTGGCGGGTACCCAATGCGCGTGTTAAGAATACGTTGCTTCTGACCACACTGACACTATTAGTGGACACTGGAGGTCACGGGTTGCCTCTTAGCGGAGCATGGGCTTTTCCGCTGGTCAAAAGGCTGCATTTTACATCATTACGTAGCTGTTATTGAGATAATGTTCATGAAACTCAAGAATGCCATGCTTCTGACCAGTGGCGGATCCAGAACTTTATTTGGGGGAGGGTAGGGGCTCAAGCCTCAACCGCCATTACCTCGAAACCGCCTTCGGCTATGCATTTATTTTTGGCACTCTGACATTTTTTGGGGGAGTGGCTTGAGCCCCTGGCCCGTCTTGTAACTGTCACTGCTTCTAACCACGTTGGTGCTATACAAATATTTTGCAGCTATAGCTGCCCTGGTCGCGGGGCAGGGGCTTATGGACAGGCCAACGGTTTTCATTCTACATAATTTTTATTGTACCGACTCACTGGCGGATCGAGCAGGAAGCGAAAAATTGTCCCCAAAACCCCCGAGTTTTACCGATTTTCTTTAAAAAATAACCCGATTTTGGGACCTGTTGCCTCCCACCCCATCTCCTCCGCCGTCAGTCTGGACTTGTCCCTGCACTGACCAGGGGCGGACGCAGACCCGAGTTTTGGGTGGGGAGCCAAAGCCCTGTCTGCCTCTCCTCCTGGGAGGGGACATGCAATTGGGTGCTCGACAGACGCAGCATAAGCTACCTCTCCAAGTGCATGATCGCTCTCCTGGGGAGGGGGGGAGCGAGCGAAGATACTTTTGCTCTACAGGCCTAGTGTAAACACTTAAAAAAAGTCCGGCCTTTGGGGGCCAAAAATAGTTTAGCCCTCCTCCACCGCTTTGAGAGGGGAGCATGGCCGGAATGCTCCCCCTGCATCCGTCAATGACACTGACATCCATAAAAATGAGGAACACTTCGTTTTTTTACCCCACAGGTTACTAGCGAACAGTGATAAGCCACTAGCTGCCCTGGATGCATGAACTTAGGCTTTTCGGTGGATCGAAAACTACCGTTTTATCATGTAGGGAAGAGACAGTGTAGGCATGGGCGCCGAAAGCGGGGGGCGGGGGGGACGCGTCCCCCCCTGTTGGCCAACCAGGGGGATTCCCCCCAAATTTTTTTGATCAATTGTCATTAATGCAGTCAGGTACCGAATATGCTCGAAATTCGCCCCCTCCGGTCAGCACCAGCCCGGGTCCGTCCCCCCTGCGAAAATTCCGTGGCAGCGCCCCTGAGTGTAGGTACTGTGTACTCCATGATTTTACTTTCATACGTTGCTCTTAATTGACATATTGATATGGAAGTCAGTTATACCAATCATCAGAATTTTTTGTGAAATCTGCATGCCACTAACCGGACTGGTTTCATAGCATGGGTTTTTCCACGGTTATTTTTCAATGTTATTGCTTTTTACGCTATTGTGTTGCTGCTACGGGATAAAACCACCAAACGCATGCTTAGTATTTGTTGGTGGACACTTCAAGACACCAGCTGCTTTAGTTATACATGTATGGGCTTTCCTCAAGTCTTTTGCAATGTAATTCCGCACGGGCTATGATGCTGCTGGTAAGGCAACAACATCCCTAAAACCCAAAGGAAATCCAATAAATTCGTTTTCCATTTTCGTAAAAAGTGCAGGAAGCTAGGTGCTGTGGTTGCGGAGCATGGACTAATCAGCATTTTAGTCCTTGCCATCTTTCCACGAGGCCATGAAATTCAGCGCGAGATCGAGCACCACCACACCGGAAACAAACCACGTGGTGAGATAATCCCGCGGCCGTTCAAGGTCACCGACACGTTTATTACCATCTCAGTCGCCTGACTCTCCACTGTGCGTGATCAAGAAACACGTATGCAGCAGCTTAACGACAACCTGGCGGCAAAATTGCAAAGCTTCAGTTCAGAATTTACCTACAGTTGTGTGGACTTTTTTGATCCGTGGGCCGTGTTGTCTGTGGCCACATTCCATCGTGGGCTTTTTTGAACAGTGGGCTGATTTATTTGGCCCTAACACGGGCAAAGTGTTGACTTTGTGATCCGTGGCCTTTGTGGGAGTGGACTTTAAGGACTGTGGACACAAGGATGTGGGTTCTGCGTGCGTGGGGTTTGGGGTTTGTGGACTTTTTGATCCGTGTGCAATTTTAACTGAGGGCCTAATCATATAGACCCCTTGCAACAACCTTATTGGTAGTCTGCTAACATTCACAATTGGTGCAAATAGTCAGTATTTCCAACAATAAAATTAGGGTACACCCATAGAGTGTCTGCTCCCCAAGGAATTCATAGTTGAACCCAGTTGATACTCCCTGCCCAGTTGCACAGATTAACAAAGACCCGGCTTCCATGCACAATGCTGACCAGGATTGCATGATTGATCTGGATGCATTTACCATAGGCGTAGGAACCGGGGGGCCAGGGGGCCACTGGCCCCCACTTTTGTGATGGGCCCCCGCAACGGAGATAAGAATATCAATAACTGTAATATCAAGAAAGAAACTCAAACTGGCCCGATAGCTTGCCCTGAACCCCGTTAAACTTACCTGTGCCCCTAAACTAAGTTGAGGTCCTATGAGTCGATTTTAATGTCTCCAGAGCTTCTCGGGGCCCCTGAACTGACCTCTGATGCCATACGAGCTAATCTGAACCCCTTGAGCTGAACTGAGCGCCCTGAGATGGTATGGGCAGCATGAACTGTTCTAGGATGCCACCGACCTGGGGGCCCCTGAGCTGAGCTGGGACCGTAAAGTTAATATTGTACCGTGAGCTAATCTGGATACCCTGTGGTGCACAGAAGACCCTCAACTTATCTGAGGCCCCGCACAGTAATAGGGCCCCTGCCCTGAAATTGGGTTATAAGCTTTAATTGGAACCCTAAACTGTTCTGAAACCCCATATATGCCGACAAGGGGCCCTGGATGATCCGGGCCCTAAAGATTATCTGGTCATCAGAGCTAATATGGGCCTCTGTGTTGAACTCAGGGCCCCTTGAGATGGTCTCTGACCCCTATGAGGCTTTAAAGCCACTGACCTGGCAGCCGTGAGCTTAAATGGGCCCCTTGAGATGTCCAACAGTGGCGTAGCCAGGGGAGGGGGTCCCTGGTGTCCGCGGACCCTCTTAGGCTGACCTTATGCACTAAAAACACGAACATTCCTCTCGGGGCCCCTGAGCTTGGTCTCGGAGGGGCCCTTCCAAGCTTGGTCTCAGGAGGCCCCGATAATCGGCATCGAGGGCTCCAGAGTACCGAATACATTGATGTATTGATGTATTGATCTTGGGGACCCCTGTGCTCACTCTCAGGGGTCCCGAGCTTGGCCTCAGGGCCCCCGAGCTTGGTCTCAGGGCCCCTCCCCGAGCTCAGTCTCACAGACCTTTCGATCTTGGTCTCACGGGCCTTTCGATTTTGGTCTCAGAGGTCCCCGAGCTTGGTGTCAGTGCCCCGAGCTTGGTCTCAGGGACCCCGAGCTTAGTATCTGGGGCCCTCCGAGGCTGGTCTCAGGAGCTCCCGAGCTTGGTCTCAGGGGCTTTGAGTTTGGTCTCAGGGCCCAAAGCTTGGTCTCAGGGGACAACCGAGCTTGGTCTCAGGGTCCCCTCGAACTTGGTCTCAGGGGCTCCCGAGCTTGGTCTCAGGGATTCAGGGCCCCTCTCGGGGTGCCCCCGACTATTGAAATCGAGGGACTCATGAGTGGGGCAGAGCATTGGCCTCATGAGACCCAGAGTTTGGTCTCAGGGGCCCCAGACCTGGGTTCAGGACCCCGAGCATCAACATCGAGGGGCTCCAGAATACCGAGCACTACTCTCGGGGGCTCAAAATACTGATCTTGAGGGCCCCGGAACATCGGTGTCGAGTTACTCCTGAGAAAGCGCGAACATGGGCCTAAGGGTGCTCCTGAGCCTGATCTAAGTGGGACCCCGAGCTTGGTCTTAGGAGCCCTTGGGCATCAGTATCAAGCAGGGCATATTTTAACCAACAAAGTGGTGGGCATTTTGCCCACCAGTCCCCATGCTGTGTCCACCAGAGAACGGCTCAGGAACGGCCCAGTGCCCACCAGTTACCAGTCACATGATGCTCTAAGAGTGCCCTTTTGATGGGAATGCTTGCCCTTTTTAGCCGGATGCCCACCAGCCCCAATTCCTTAAAATATACCCTGGTATCAAGGGGCCCCGGAGTATTGGTCTGGAGGGAGCAATTATTTTAGGGGCCTCCAAACGGTGATTTCTGAGGGCCCCCGAACGTGTGGATGCAGTGGTGTAGCCAGGGACCCTAGGCGTCCGCAGACCCCTCCCTCTTGGGCCAATCTGAACCACTGCAAAGGATTCTCTGATCACGGGGCTCCCAGAGTCAGTCTCAGGGGCACCTAAAGATTCGTTCTCAGGGCGTCCCGGTTCAGCCTCAAGGCCCTCGCCCTGAGAGTCGGTCTCAAGGCCCCCGAAAGTAGATTTCAGGGGCCCCAGAGGGTTGGTCTCAGGGGGCCCCAAAGTCGGTATCAGGGGCCCCGGGAGTCTGTCTCAGGGAGGGGCCGAGCTAGTCTCAGGGGCCCCAGAGAGTAGTTCTCAGGGCCCCGCCAAAGTCCATTTCAGGGGCCCCCGAGAGTCTGTCTCAGAGAACCCAAAGAGTCAGTCTCAGAGCACCCCAAGTGTCGGTCTCAGGGGCTCTCATAGTCTCACGGGCTTCTCTCTCAGGGGTCTATATTTATTTTCAGGTGGCCCCGAGAGTTAATCCGGGGTCCGAGATTAGTCTAATGTGATCCGCAGAGTGCTGGTTTCAGAGGGCCCCAGAGGGGTAATTTTGGGAGCCCTCGAGATTTAGCCTCAGGCTGTGCCCCCCACCCCGAGTTTTGGTATAAGCGGCCTCGAGAGTCAATCTCAGGGAACACCCAAAAGTTAGTCTCAGCGCTAGAGGGCTCCAGGTTGTTAGTCTCAGGGACATCCGAGGTTGATCTCAGGGTTCTGAGAGTAATTCCCAGAGGTGCTCCCGGGTTTTGGTCTCACGGGCCTCGAGGTAGCCTTAGACCCGCGAGCTAATCTGGAGCCTCTGAGAGTCAGTCTCAGAAACGCCAAAGACTCAGTCTTAGAGGTGATTCCTCCACCCCCCGGCGTGTTTGTCTTAGGGGCGCCCTAGAGTAAGTCTCAGAGGGCTATCGAAAGTCATTCCCAGCCCCCTCCCCCACCCCAAAAACAGCCACAGGGGACCCCACGAGCTAATCTGGATGGCCAGGATAGTTAGTCTCAGCTCCCCCTCCAGAGCAAATCTGGGGGCTCAATAATTAGTCTCAGAGGAGCTGCCGACAACTAATCTCAGGAGCCCCGAGAGATTCTCAGGGCCCCCAGTTCTGATCAAGTGACGCCGTGAAACGGTCACAGAGACCCCTTGAGATCTAATCGGGAGAGCGGCCGAAAATTAGCTTTGAGATTGCCGCCAAGTGTTGGTCTTAGGTGGCCCCAGAGCTCAAATTTAAAGCTCCAAAATCATATGCCTCGGAAAAAATGTATCTACCCCTATTGCGTACTAAAAAAAGACAAATTGAAACATGTCGATTTGGCACCATTATCTAAGGAAAGGCAAAAATTTATATAATTTTACCATAAGAGCAAATCGAACAGGAATTTGGCACTTCAGTCAATTTTTAATATATTAGCTTAACACCAATAACTACATTCCTAAATATTCCTAAATAAACAACTTTCAAATATTTTCGTAGGAAACCAGACAAACAAGGGTAATAACAGAAATTGATCAGCATAATCCCAAAAAGAAAACTAGGCATGAAAGGTTAAAAATGACAATAACAGATTGAGCCAAGGCGATAGATATCTTCGGCGCCTTTTGTCTTGGTAATTTGCTCGTTTACAAGATAGCAAGGGCAAGAAAGTAACTGGATCTCAACAGGATCTACCAAGGGAATAGAGGCTGTGTAACGTTCGGGACACACTACCCTATCACTTGTATTTTTATTCGTTTTGTTCCGTTTCTTTGGAAATTTCCAGATTAAAGAGTTCATGGATTCGACACCGGGAAATAATTGCTAATCATTTCCCGTAGAAGACCATTTCTTCGTACTCAAAACGACTGACCTCCAATAGCATGTCTGATTACCCGAGTGAATTGAGGTAGACTCAGGTTTAACATCATGCGCGCATCAAACATTGAACTTCCCGAAATATGGCACAAAGCTGTTATTATAGCCACGCTACCATATAAGGTATGGGCCATCCTTAATATTTGGTGACCTTAGTTTACCAACACTTGGTCGGATCGAAAAACTCAAGCCATAAACAAAATAAGAATAAAAGCTTAAACAGGCAGAACAAAATTTCCTTCGTGTGAATGTTATAATACAATAAAAATATATAGGAGATGGGCCCCGGTTACTAAGGGGCCCTCGGCCTGGGCGCCCCGACGGTAGTCGGACCCTCCTGGGCCGAATCCTGGCTACGCCACTGTGTTCTGAGACTATATCAGCCACCCTGGGACCCCCTAAGCTCTGAGCTAATCTGGGTACCCCTGTGCTTAACTGGGGCCTCTGATCTGGTATGGGGCCCTGAACTCTTCTAGGGTCCCTGGGCTAAGCTGGGGCCGTGAGCTTGAATGGAGCCCCTGAGCTGGTATGAGAGGGGACCCTATATCAGCCGATCTGGGCCCCTGAGCTGAGCTGGCCTGTACTGAACAAGAGCCCTGAGCTGGTCTGGGGCCTCTGAACTGTTCTAGCATCATTGAGCTAAGCTGGGATCCGTGAGCTTGAACAAGCCCCTTGAGCTGTTTTGAGACCCTACATAAGTCGACCTGGGGACCTCCGAGCTGAACCGGGCCCCTAAGCTAATCTGGCACCCTGTGCGAATCTGGGGCTCCCCTGTGATGAGCTTCTAGGGGTCCTGTGCTTATGTAAGGTCTCTTGATAAGCTGGTCCCGAGGCTAATGCACTGGTCTAGGCCCTTGAGCTGACGGACCTGGGTTTCTGAGCCATGGTCTGGACCTTGGCCCTCCGAGATAATTTGGCGGCCCCTGGGCGGCATAGGCATAGGAACTGGGGGTCAGAAGGATACTGCTCCCTTTTTGAGGTGGATCCCCGCAACGAATGTAAAAATATCAGCAACTGTAATATAGAACAAGAAACCCCAAACGGCCCCGATAGCTTGTCTGGGAACGTTCAAGTTCGGTAGTACGCTGCCTGCAAGCCTCTGGAGGAGAAGCGCTTCGTAAAAAAGCCAAGGCACCTACTACCCGAGTGTTTCCAAATGAGTCCCAAGAACTGGCCCAATCAAACTCCATCCCATATCAATCCCAACACAAAGCATGAATCAAACACGGACCCCGCACCAAATGCCGAGCAACAGTCGTCCCTGAGTCATCGAAAGGCGTGACGTCTTTCGATGCCAGGGGTTATATGGCGTCGCTAACTCTTTCCCTGTTGGAGGGGTTTCTCGGGGGTCAAATTGTTCCTGGCACAAGGAATCTGCCGTGCCTTAAACCCGGGTTGGTTGCGTGGAAAGTAAGGTTACTAACCACTATAACACCATGCCCACACATCCTCGGCATCACAAAGCTGGCTATCAAGTGCCTACATTGAACTTGCAGTCATGCTGGAACTCTGCATTCTAGGCATCGAAATATAGCTAGGCGTATTTATTGTGATCAGCCTTTACCCAAATCAATCTCTAATGATGGCAAGTAGGGACCCGTAATAAATTAAATACATTTTCACATTTTTGTCATCAAATAAGGAAATACAATTTGATTAGTCATAGCGAAGTGAGGCTATTTGGTATCAAAGCATTGTCTGTAGTTTTCTAAACAGTTTTTAATTTTTTATTTTTTTAATTTTTTTTAAATGTGATGAAAAGGGCCTAAACATCTGGAAATATAAAAAACTCACTCGTGGTAAAAAATGATTGAAATCCTCCAAAAGAGCTTAACAATGTATTTCGTATTTGAAAAGGGTCCATGTAAAAAAAAGTTTTTTGACGTTTTTCTATGATTTATTAGATCATAATAGGTACAGCTCGAAATCATAGGGCAAAATTTAATTTCTCAATTTTCCATATATTGACATCCTAGTGTGCATGCGTGCCTTATTAACACCAAACGAGCTAAATAATTTTTTTTCATAATTATGGGCCCCGTGGACTGGGGCCCCCCTTGAGGTGGGCCCCCTCTAAGGTTGGCCCCCACTTTTCAAACCGTTCCTACGCCCCTGGCATTTACAATATGGATAAAGCTTTAGGCAATGGAAACCAAAGTTTCAATCTGATTGCATCTATTCATATCGAGCCAGGTCTGGCAGCACATGGCAGTGGATGTTTAATATTTTCCTTACACTGCAAAGAGAAATAAGAGTAGTCAGTTGAGAGTAAAGCTTGCTTTGTTAATAAAAATTATACTAAACCTTAACAAAAACTATTCAGTACACAACATTCAGGAAACAAAACTATTATTACATGAAAGAAACAAGCTTGTACAAAGAATACCAACTATTTTTTAAAGAAAAATTGTACATTTGAGTGAAGGGAGCAAAAGGAGATATCAATGGGGCACTAGAAATGTAGCCAAAAACCGAGATAAAAGACTATTCTAAACGTCAATGTCCAAGCTCTATCCATATCCATCCAATCTATCCATATCCAAGCCAGTGTTGGGATAACCACAGTTGTTGCATCCTGATTCTCAGCTCTATCTGGGTTAGTCCATCAAGCAGCAAATGAAAGTCTATTACAAATGTAGGACAAATAATACAAATGGTTTTAAAGGACCACAAAAAGGAACAATAGGGACTGCATAAAACACTATAATTCTGCAAGGAGCAAAAAAAACAGCATGCCAGACAACAAGAAGCATTGCAAGCCAGACACAGAAATAAGTAGGTGCAATTTACTCTATTACCTCAGGTGTAGAACCTAATAGTACATAAATAGATGCTATTTACTCCATTACCTTAGGTGCACTCCTGTATTCGAGGTAATAAATATTCCTGCGCCAGATTCGTAACGCTCCATTCAACACAGAATTACTATAAAGCTACATCAAAAATCCCAAATCTTTGTGACTGAAATTATTTTCCAGTCATTTCTCTACCAGAAAAACTAAATTCCATGGCCCTACTCCCACGGATAGTGCAAGAGAACACACAAAAATCCCACCCGAGTCACAATTCCCGCCCACTTACCATGGAGCCGTGCTGTTGCATGGTTGACCTGACGTCATCGCAGCCGTCAGAGGTCGCCAAACGGTTGCCACTTTCTGCGAATGTTGAAGGGCCAGAGCGCACCCCTGGTAGGAACCAAGGAGTTTGTTTGAAAATGCGCCGGATATGAAGTAGCCGCGCCAGACGTCAGTCCCTCTACTGGCGTTTCCAAAAAAACCCGCCAGGTGCCAACACTTTCGATGACCGAGGCCAATTATGATAGTAAGACAGCAGAAATGATGAGCAAGAATCAGATAGAGGAAGAGCAAGCAAGACAAAATCATACAAAAAGCAGCATAATAAGCGGGACCACATGTGATATTAACGCAGACCCCGTTCAAGTTGTTTGGCAGCATTACGTCATCATGGCTGGAGAGGCACTACAGTTACTATGCAGGGCATTGGAGAAATTGCACTTTTTCGAAGCTCTAAATAACCTGTTTTAGAACTGTATCAACAAAACTTATATGGCTGAACAGAAAGCTAAAAGATTTTTATTTGTGAAACCATCAGACGTTTTGCAAAAACTCCAGTGAAGAATATTATTTTTACAAATTTTCCAGAGCGTGTCAAAATAAGGACATGTTCAGCACTAACAGCTGTTTGCAGTAAGACTAATCTCGATTTTGATTGGCTGTTGATTTCTGACCTTTGATTGGCTGTTGGTGGTACTTGCAGCAGAAGACAATAAACACCGGTGATCTCTTGAGCGAAGGTAAATTTATTTCTCTCCGCTATTAGGTAGGCCTGAGTTGATCAAATAAATGCATGCCCTTTCAACAAATTCTTTGAAGTGTTATAATTTTTCCATTAGATTTACGTAAAATACGCTGCTCGCCGTTGAGATCAAGGTTACTGTCAAATGGGTGAAACAAGTTGATTTCGATTTATACTAGATTGGTGCCAAATACGCCCAAACTTGGTATGTTTCAGCTCATCCTTCCAAAAACTTAGCAGAATCTCCTATAACTTAGTAGAAAAGGGCGGTGACGTCATCATGGGAGGACTATATTTAGTAGGAAACTTGGTTGTACCCGTAGTTGAAGTACCCTGATATTAACTTTATTCTAGCAAATCTCGGTCCCAAAAAATTTCAGTACCTGACTACAATCTGCAGACATGTCAAGCTAATAAAACTATAAGCATCAATAGAATAAAAAGTGCGTAGGTACGTACCTTCTCTTTTTAGAGAACAAACTAAAAAGTCTTCACTAATTAGGTGGACGTTTTGTGGCCGAATGAAACGAATATGTTGCGCCAGCTTTGTCGCACCTTCAAACGGGCATATCGCAAGCTGGCTCACTCGTTAGCATGCAATTTTCGGCGAGTGGGCCGGGCTCAGGCCTGAGGACCAATCAGATTGTTGCAACCATATGGAAGGTATTCCTTTAGGGTTTGAAATAAGCCAATAGGCCCTTTATTTTGAACTTTAAAGTGTGCGGAAATTTTATACAGAGAGCTTTGAGCAAAACTAAATATGCCAAAAGTGATTTCTCAACACGCTCTACAAAACTGTTATCTCAGTTCAAAACAGGTTTTAAAAGTGGGACACTCCCTTTAAGCCCTCTCCAGCACTATTCTGTCAAAAACAGGACCCTTTTTACCCATTAGGGCCCTCTTAGTGCTGTCGCAGGGGCCCTTTTCGTGGGGCCACCCCCTCTGAGTGAAGTCTTGGCTACGCCCCTGGCTCAGAACATCTGCAATCTGAGTCAGTAAGTTTTACTGACTCCCCCACTTTTTGTGGGTTGCGATGCTGATGTTTGGAGGTTGGAGGTTAAATCTGCACTCCAATATGGGCCCGATTGATAGTGGAGCAATTTGCCCTCTTCACTTCAAAATTTTCTGGGAATCAGGGGTAAACAAGGACACTTTGAGCCAACTGAGTCTTCAGGCACGTGGGAAACAACGTCTTAAAAACGCGGAAACTTATTTAGGGAAAATCGGGTAAAATTAGGTGACGGGGTCGGGGGGGGGTAAAGTGCCTTACCTCAATATACAGAAACATCATGAATACAGGTGGATTCAGTGGGCAAGGAACCAGGGCAGACCCTCCTTGATTGTGCATAAGTACTCAATCTCACTACGCTCTGATGCCCTTCAAAGTCTGATTTTTCTTGACAGGTGACGTTACACTCCCTGCCAGGTTGTATGTGAAAAGGTGCCTCCGGGACGGGCCCTATTGCGGAACATTTTTTGGTGATTGTTCCTCCATTTCTGGAATAAGTGAAAGCGTTTGAATTTTCCACACATTGCAGGATTGAATTTGTATTGCATGAAGACATAGTTTTTTATATAGAATTCCCATCAAACACGGAGCAGCTTTTTCTTTGTCGTGAAATTTTAGGGAAGACGAACAATTCCTTTGTCTCCTTTCAAATCTTAGAGGGCAGCTCAACCCCTTGCCCACCTACATGGCGCCGCAACTGCGGCCATGCAGACAGGGGCGGACGCAGGCCCGAGTTTTTTTTTTTTGGGGGGGCTAAACTCCCCCCCAAAAGTCAGTTTTTTGTGGGGTCTGCTGTGTCTCGCTCCTTGAGTAATCTGCCCCCACTAAACATGCCTCCTCCGGGTGTTGTGGTTGCTGCTGGTCCTGACCGACCCATGTCGCCCCTCACCACCACTGGTACTACGGACCAGGTGTAGTCTCAACGCATGCCCCTTCCCCTGGGACCTTGTGGGCCTTCACGAATGTAATGGATGTTGTGGGCCTTAGAACTTCATGTACCCTAGCTGGCCTGCACTAACTGCTTAGTTTTGAATTGCCCAAGCCAGCAAGTCCCACGCGCACAGTGCCTGTATCTAAAATGCATGGTTGACTCATCCAATATTTTCTATAGGCACAGCAGTCTTCTAGGCACACATTTTCGAGTTCTCTTCATAAATAGCGGCTTTTGTCCATATTTTGAAGATGTTTGCTCTGCTGGTTGAGACCATTCATACACTTCTAATTTCCTGTGTTAGCTGGTCCAAGGGTATAAAGTATTTCAGTCTTTTCTTGCTCTTTCTTTGACACCCCCTTTACATATTTTTTCTGTTGATAGGCATTAGGTTATACAGACTCCGCAGTAGTAGTGTTGTACTGCCTGGCTTCTGGTGACCTGTGTTTAGGCACACTTGGCTTTCCTCAATTGTTTCTAAATAACAGTATCTTAAGATTCAACACCCCACTGCACATAAATCAACATTAAGATATCTTCCAGATTACCTAGATAATGATCTCAACAACCCTAATTCAACTTCTACCCAGAATCTTCTTGAAACTTGTGAATATTGCTCCATTCCTGACTTTAACTCAAAACATGGCAAGTCTTCCATAGTTCACATAAATATTCGCTCGCTACCAAAAAATTTTGATTCATTCAATGCCTTCATATCTCAGTTAGAGCATAAACCATTGGTCATTCTAGTTTCTGAATTATGGCTAAGTTAAAGACTACTCTTTTGAACTCTCTTCCCCTACGGAGTATAAAGGCAAGGGGGCTGGAATGTTTATTCATAAAGATCATAGGTATATCAGGAGGTGTGACCTTGAGTCGAGTGCAATCGAAAAACAATCAGTTTTTATAGAATCGTATAACGTTTTTCCTTTTCGCTTTGTAATTGGTGTTTGTTATAGGTCTCCCTCATTTCCATCTTCAGTGTTTCTCAATTATTTGGATATGTTTCTGGATAAGCTGTCAGGGGAAAGTAAAATTTGTTTGATAGGCTGTGACTTTAATTTCGATATATTAAAATCTGAAACCCATGATTCGACTGACTATTTCCTTCAGTCTCTAGAATCTCACGGCCTAACCCCTTGTATCTCTCGCCCAACCCGAGTTACTTGCGACTCTCAAACGCTGATTGACAACTTTTTTGTAGTGATTTGTCCATTCTTACAACATCATGCGTTTTGATTTCCGATGTCAGCGATCATCTTCCCATTGCAGTTAGCCTGAACACTTGTGTGAAATTTACTGGCGAAAAGAAAGTAAAAACCCGCTCTTTTGACTTTAGAAATGTGGAAGCGATGAAAACAAATCTAAACCTCAAGCTTGTTGACTTTTCATTGATAAATGATCCCAATATTGCAGCAAGTGCGCTGCAATCTGCACTAACCTCTGAAATTGACAGTTTTTCTTCCACTAAATTTAATCGTAGGCATACTACTATAAATCCTTGGATATCTTTTGGTCTTCTAAAATGTATAAATAAAAAAGCAGATCTTTACCGAAAGTTTAAAAAGTCTAGAAGCAAGTCTGATGAAGTAAAATACAAAGCATATCATAACTCTCTGACTAGAATTATTCGCACTGCCAAAAATCTCTACTACAAACGCAAGTTAAGGGAAAATAAAGACAACCCTAGAAAACTCTGGGAAAATTTGCTCACTCTTGTTCACAAAAACAAAATCAAGAAAGATCTTCCAGAACAATTCAAACTTGACGACGGGCCAATCACTGAACCTTCCTTCATTGCGTAATTTAATAAATTTTTCTCAACAATTGGAACTTCTCTTGATAACAATTTGGGACATTCCACTTCAGATCCCATTGACTATCTGGGTAGAGTCACTGACCGCGTGTTTGAATTTCACCCTACCAATGTTACCACCGTGCTTAACATAATCTCATCTCTTGGCAGCACAGGCGCGGGCTATGACGGAATTAGCTCCAAATTGCTCAAATTAATCAGCCCAACTATTGTCACACATCTAGTTCATCTCTTTAACCTTTGTCTTTCACTCGGCATCTTCCCAGACGAACTAAAAATTGCCACAGTAGTCCCAATTCTCAAATCAGGGGATCCTTCTTTGTTTACAAATTATCGTCCTATATCGATTCTCCCTGTTCTTGCTAAGGTTCTCAAAAAGATAATATATGCCCAACTCTCTCAATTTCTCTTTGAAGAGAATATAATCTTTGAAAATCAATTCGGTTTTCGTAAAAACCATAACACTTTAATGCCAGTTGGCTTGTTATATGATGATATCACAGCCGCAAAAATTCTAAAAAAAGTTAGTGCGCTAATCTATTTGGATTTCAGCAAAGCGTTCGACACCGTTAATCATCAAATTCTTCTTTCCAAACTTAGCTGTTACGGTATTCAAAACACCCCTCTAAATTTGTTCAGGAGCTATCTCTCAAATCGTAAACAAATTGTCAAATTTAAAAATAATTCAAGTATCCCCATGACCCTGCCCATTGGCGTTCCACAGGGCAGTGTGCTGGGCCCCATTTTGTTCCTTTTATATATAAATGACATTTCTAAAAGTTCGATCATTCCAAATTTCTATCTGTTTGCAGATGATACCGCTCTCCTCTTTACAGCTAATACTATACCTGAACTTAAATACAAAATTAATGTATCCCTTCCAAATGTAACGTCGTGGTTACTTAGTAACAGACTAACAATTAATGCAAAAAGTCAACATATCAGCTATTTGCATCTTCGCCAGCACCTGATCTTCACATATCTATTAACAATGTCTTTCTGGAACGTAAATGCTCAACTAAGTATTTAGGGGTTAGTATAGATGAGGATCTGAAGTGGAATAGTCATATTAGGCAGGTAGAAAGCACAATCTCCCGTAATATCGGCCTCATTTGCAGATCAAGGGAAGCACTCGACTCGAGCCATCTCCTCCTGCTATACAACGCATTAGTGCTTCCCCACCTAAATTACTGTTTGGCTGTTTGGGGATCCACGTTCCCTTATCGCTTAAACAAATTAATTTTGCTCCAAAAAAGAATTGTACGGATTATCGAGAAAACCGACCGTTTGGCGCACACCAGCCCTCTCTTCAAAAAACATAAAATTCTCAAACTGCCTGACCTTGTTGAATTCGCTCACATTAAAATTCTGCACAATTTTCTTCGCCAAACTCTACCCAACTCACTTTCAAATAGAATACATCTTCAACCGCCGGACCCTGCCGGGAGAAATGGTAGGCTAATTCAACACTTCTTTGTCCCCCATGTCCCCACTATGTACCGCAAATTTTCCATTTTTGTCGCTGGTCCTCGCACATGGAACAAGTTTATCGCCCCCAAAATTAGAAATCTGGAAGATATTCCTTTGAGCAAACCCTTCTTCAGCAAAGTTGTAGAAAAGTTATTTCTAGAAAAGTATTGATTGCAATAGGTAGTTGCGTTTTCGTATTCCTGTGCCAACATGCAATGCTGGGCCCACTCTGGCGCTATACTTGTGTTATAAAAAGTGTCTGTCATCAAATTCCTCTTTGGCCGTAATGAAACGCTAAGTGAGGCAGTTGGGGCGCTCTTACAGGCCAGCCTCCGGCACCTCCCTGCCCTTTCATGATTTCCCCGGTTTGTTTTGCGTGCCCAACTCATCCCATGTCGCATCTTAAGTAAACGCGCATCTATGTAAAATCCTATGTTATCTTTCCCAGTCACGCAACCAACAACTCTCTCTCTATCTCTATCTCTCTCTCTCTCTCTCTCCCGAACATTTAATTCTCGCTCTGTCTGCACCACTCAGCTTACTTCGACCTTCCTTCCCTCTTCTAATTAAATGCTTCCGGCAGCTGCTCTGAATCTCCCGCGGGCGGGAGCGGTTCAGCGGCGTGTTCTTGACGCGACTGCCGCGTCCTCTCCTGCTCCAATGCTGCGCGTTGGCCGCTGCAGGGGCCGTGTCGGGCTGCGGTGGTGCTGCGGGCTGCGCCAGCCGTGCGTGGCCCTCTCCGACTAGCGGCTCCGGATGCTGTGCTTCGATGGTGCGGAGTCGCGGGGTGGCACTGTGGTGGCCGCTGGGCGGCGCTGTGGTGGCCGATTGGCGGCGCTGTGGTGGCCGCTGGACGGCGCTGATGCTTTGATGCTGCTAGAGTTGTGAGCTGTTTGATGTTGCCCGGGCATTGACCTTGATATGTCGTTCACCACCAACCCCTGAATTTATGTTATTTTATTCTTATTTTTTATTTTTTTCCCTGATCCTGTCTTTTTTCTTTTTTTTATGAGCATTTCCCCATGTAGGGTGCTTTCTCGGTGCCACCCTCCGGGAAGCGTGACTGGAGTTGTTTCCCCGCGCCCGATGTGGTGTTTCCAGCTTGCGTTCTACCCCTGGCCCGTTTGTAATCTCCACGGTCGCTTTTTGTATCATCGTTTTTACCTTTTGCCTGTTTTTAATCTTCACGTTCCCGTTGTGTGTCATTTTTGCTTGTTCTGTGAATACATGTATGGACGTAACCCATGTCTGCCTCTCCTCCTGGGGGGGTTAGTTGAGAGAATATTTTTTTGCTCTGCAGACCTAGTGTAAACACCTTTTTTCAAATATTTCTCCGGCGTTTGGGGGGAATAAAAGGTAGTTTGTCTCCCCCATCCACCACTTTGGGAGGGGGGCGGCATGGCCGGAATGCCCCCCTGCGTCCGCCAATACATGCAGAAGTGTGAAAAGATCATACTAAATCCCGGCCCTCAAACGTGCGCACGACAGGGTGGTTGGTGTGTTGTTTCGTTGGCAATGTTGATAAATAATTATTAAACAAGTTTGTCGTGGTACCTTGCACAGGTGTAGGAACGTTTAGAATATCGGGGAGGTGCATTCTGAAGTTGCTTCTGTCCTGTGAACACGTTATGGTCAATGGTTAATCCTGAACACTGCGGGGACTTAACCCCCTTGGCTTCCCACTTCCTATGCCTACGGTACGGAGAATATTGCAAACACACATCAAACACATGTTCTATCAAAGCATAGGCGGATCCAGGATTGCCAATCGGGGGGGAGAGGGGTGCCACTTTTGACTGGGAAACCCTTTCAGGTGGGATCAAAATCGTATGGGTGGGCGCCGGTTTTCGTATCCTAGAAGGGGGAGGGTGTGAAGTTACATTTCAGGGGGGTACCATCGAACTCTCAGGGGCAACGTGACCATTTGAAGCTCATATAACGTCCACGTGCAGCAACCGGCTTCACAAGGAACTCAGCGCCCTTTTTAGGGGCTGCCGAGGGTCGATCGTGTATGGGGGAACCTGCGCCCCCTCCCTTGACCCCTGGATCAGAGTATGTGCGGAAGGCAGGGCATAACAAATAGATACTACGTAAGAAGATGAATGGGGCCACACTACCAATATCATGATGAGTCATTCAGACCCGGCGCGGGAGTGTACCGCAGGGCGAGAGTGCCACCTATATTCTGATGGGTGCGCCCCCTATGCAAAACGGGCCCTCGTCCTCTATCCGCAACACTCGCTTTCCTCTCTGGGAATATACTAAAATCTAGCATATCTTCTAGCATTTTATAGTTCATAACAGGACGGTCAAAACATCTACGGCATGTTTTAGTTTAAAATTCTCAGTTCAAGCATTTTTGATTATGTAGCAACTGCGCATTTATTGTCAACTTTGCCCGGCAGACGGAAAAAAGCGGCTGCCGTAATCCGCAGCCGAGGTCTGTTTGTGATGTCATAGCTATGACGCACTCAACTGGGTCAAAAGTCGGCCCCGCCCACAGCAGTGGAAATAAAAAACAGACACAACTCCAAGGTCGCTCGTGGAATATGTTTCTAAAATTTCATTCATGCGCATACGTGCTGGAAACATGTTCTGCCACCGAACGTGTCACTGAGCAAATAGTGCGCCATTACAAGCCTACGAAATGTCTCAGCAGCGGCACATAGTGTGCTTTCCAGCTGTCTGATTCTCTGTTGCCGCAGGCCCCAGACTGCGGTCTGTTACGTGACGTCAGGGTCTGTTAGCGTGACGTCAGGGTCTGTTTACGTCACGTCTAGGCTGCAGCCGGGACAGTGTCAGATGCCGTACTGCGCATGAGTGCGGCATACTATTATGCATTTTGCCGGCAGAATAACACGCCTACTCTCTAGTAATTGCATTGCTTTATGCTAGTGACGTAACCAGGGTTGTTTCACTTCGGTAATTGAACTACGGTGCAACTATTGTTCTGCAATGGTAAAACTTGTAGAAACACAATTTTAGGCTTGTACCTTGTAAAAAATTATTTCTGTGCGTGCTCTCTCTGGCTCGCCGCTCTGCCTGGGCGGCGATCTACCCGGGGTTGCCGCGTTCTGCCGCCAGGTGGCGGATTGGAGCGCGCGCGCGCGCGGCCAGTTAGCTCAGGGCACCCGACGCAGCGGTGTATGCGCTTGCTGGAATGAACCAATAGGGGAGAGTGCCCTGATTGCGCACCCCTGCCTAATTGCGCCACTCGCTTTATCTCCCATCCCGCTGGTGTGATCCTCACAAGAATATTTGTATTACAATTGGCAGTGCTAGATTTAGCTGGCATGGTGTTGTACTGCACGAGAGTTGACTGAGGTAATTGTGTCAAATGTTTGAAAAATTATATTATTTTCCTTAACATATTTGCAGAGCTGGGATTCGGTAGATTTTTTCTACCGCCGGTATCGGTATTCGGTAGATGAAAATGGGTCATTCAGTTCGGTACTTCGGTAGATTTCAAAAAATCTACCGAATGATTCGGTATTCAGTATTTCGGTTCGGTAGATTAAAAAAACCTTCTTTATAAAAACTCTTAAAAGCCTTTTAATACATTGTATTGCCCATAAAACACATATTTAAGCCTTTACTACATTTTAGAGTCCCTAAAGCATGTATTTATTTAAGAGCCTTTTGCAACCATTTTCTTTAATATTTCAAAGCCTACAAAGACATTTTAATCGTAAAAACAAATAAATTATCTTTGGCAACACTTTTATATAACTATGCAGCTGGAAAAAAGTTAGCAGTGAAACTTTGTTGATTAAATGATTATAACCCGTTTTTATTACAATTAACTATTTAAAAAAGCAGCCAAGAATTTTTGCAACACATAAAGCTGCCTTGATCTTGCCGTCTTCATCTTCTTCTTACTCCTGGACGGTGTCGGGGCCCTTCTTGAGGTCCTCCTTCAGGGCGGCCTTGAACAGCTTGGGTTTGACCCCCAAACCTCGAGTCTGCGACCGCCCCTACCGTTATAAACGAGTGCACTCTCAGTCCTCACACAGAAGCAAGTGACTACTTACCACTCCCAACACTCTGCTGAGACTGCGATCTCTTCTCTTCTTTCGCGCAAAATACCATAAAAGGATGCCGCCAACAGTGGCCACGTTGCCTGTGTAGCTCGCGCTGTCATTTTCAATCAACCGCGATCATGGGAACGAATAGGAAATCCACTGCCCGATTGAATGAAGCGCGGGAAATTCAAATCTACCGAAAAAAGTCATTCGGTAGATCCATTCGGTATCGGTATCGGTACCGGTAGAGGCTCATACCGAAAATTCGGTAGCGGTGGATAAAATCTACCGCCGGTAGTACCGAAATACCGAAATACCGAATTTCATTCGGTAGTTCGAGCTCTGCAAATTTGGTATGAATAAATTGTGTGTTTCTGCTCTTCATTACTCACGGAGCCTGGCGTGGGGCATTTTATCGTATTTTAGGAACATCTCCCTTTCTTTTGTGCCATTCGCGCTATTTTTTATCGCGTTAGATATTTTTAGAGCCATTTTTGGATCCAATGAGCACAGGTCCTATTTGCGCCCCCGGCGGCCGCCCCGAATGCGCCAGGCTGGCGCATTGCGGTTCAATGGATGATGCATTACGACCAATCGGCGTTGTTGCGCTCACACTTGAGTTTATGTATGTGAGCGCACAGTTGAAATACGAAGACCCGAATAAACATTACTTTGAAAGTTTCTAGAACGACGGAAAATATTTGGCAAAAGACAGTATGGTGATAATACAGCTCCAATAAGATCAAACCCGTGGAAGACCAATCAGCCAAGGCAGGGACGGCGGATTCCAGGGTGCAAGTGATGCAGTTGCACCACTCGATTTTTTTCAAGTGGTGCAAAAGTATCTTTTGCACCCCTTGTTTTGTCTTTGTACAGGGAGGCGCCCCTCCCCCAGCCTCAGCCGGCGCCCCGACCGGTCAGAGAAAATCAAGCCTAATTACCGCCTACCTGAAGAGGTAGGATCCCCTGTGAAAAATAGACATTTTCATATATGAATGGCGCCCCCTTACATCATAGCCGCGCCCTGGGCAGCAAAATGCGCCCTCCCCCTTGGGTAAAGTTGCACCTCTGGGTAGCATAGGCGCCCTTGAAAAGCGTAGACACCTCCTGGACAGCTGAGGCGCCTCCGAAGAAGAGAAACGGCGCCCCTGGATATCACATGCGCCCCCTGGACAGCAAAAGGCGCCCCCCGCAGAGAATTGGCGCCCCCTGGATAAAATAGGCACCCTTGGGTAGGAAAGGCGCCCCCTGGAGAGCAGAGGTGCCTCCTGGAGAGAAAAAGACGCCCCCGGAGAACAACGGCGGCAGGGACGGCGGATTACGCGGGACAGGGTCTGCAGTTGCACAGCATGAAAAATGTTGGTGTGCAAAAGTATCTTCTCGCACACCTAGTTTTGAGCTAGTCCGGAGAGGCGCCCCCCCCACGGATTTGGTTGGCACCCCCGGATTTGGCCGGCGCCCCGGCCGGTCAGAGAAAATCAAGCCTAATTACCGCCTACCTGAAGAGGTAGGATCCTCTGTGAACGATATATATTTTCATATATGAATGCCGCCCCCTTACATCAGAATCGCGCCCTGGACTGCAAAATGCGCCCACCCCCTTGGGTAAAGGCGCCCCTCTGGGTAGCATGGGCGCCCTTGGATAGCGTAGGCACCTCCTGGAAGCCGAGGTGCCTCCGGAGAACAGAAACGGCGCCCCTGGATATCACATGCGCCCCCTGGACAGCAAAAGGCGCCCCCCGCAGAGAATTGGCGCCCCCTGGATAACATAGGCGCCCTTGGGTAGGTAAGGTGCCCCCTGGAGAGCAGAGGTGCCTCCTGGAGAGAAAAAGACACCCCCCCGGAGAACAACAGCGGCAGGGACGGTGGATTCCGCGGGACAAGGTCTGCAGTTGCACACCATGAAAAATGTTTGTGTGCAAAAGTATCTTCTCGCACACCTGGTTTTGACCTAACCCGGAGAGGCCACCCCTCCCCCACGGATTTGGGTGGCACCCCCGGATTTGGCTGACGTCCCCAGCCGGTCAGAGAAAATCAGCCCTAATCACCACCTACCCAAAGAGGTAGGATCCTCTGTGACAGACATTTTCATACATGAATGGCGCACCTTGACATCAAAGCTGCGACCTGGAAAGCAAAAGGCGCCCCCCTTGAATAAAGGCGCCCCTCTGGATAGCATAGGCGCCCTTGAAAAGCGTGGGCGTCTCCTGGACAGCTGAGGCGCCTCGGAAGAAGAGAAACGGCGTCCCTAGATATCCCATGTGCCCCCTGGTTACCACAGGCACCCCTTGACAGCAAAAGGCGCCCCCCCGCAGAGAAAAATCGCCCCTCTGGATAGCATAGGCGCCCTTGGAAAGCAATGGCGCCCCTTAGACAGCAAGAGGCACCCCTGGATAGAAAAAGGCGCCCCCCCAGTAGAGGAATAACGACGCCCCTGGATGGCATAGGCGCCCTCTGGTTAGCACAGGCACTCCTGTACACCAAAAGGCGCCCCCCTATTGAGCAAAGCACCCCCTCTGAATAGCATAAGCTCTCTTGAATAGCGACGGCGCTCCCTTGAGAGCAGGGGCGGAAGGTACGGCGGATTCCGCGGGACAGGGCCTGCAGTTGCACATCATGAAAAAGTGATGGTGTGCAAAAGTATATATTTTGCACACCTGGTTTTGACCATGTCCGGAGAGGCGCCCCCCCCCATACGGATTTGGGTGGCACTCGATTTGGCCGGCGCACCCGGCCGGTCAGAGAAAATCAAGTCTGATCACCGCCTACCTGAAGAGGGAGGATCCTCTGTGAGGAAGCCCTTGAAAGCAAAAGGCGCAGCCATGGAGCAAAGGTACCCCTCTGGATAGCAAAGGCGCTCTTGGATAGCCGAGGCATCTCCGAAGAAGAGAAACGGCGCCTCTGGATATCACATGCGCCCCGTGGTTAGCACAGGCACCCCTGGACAACAAAAGGCGCCCACCGCAGAGAAAAGGCGCTCTCCTGGATAGTATAGGCGCCCTTGGATAGGAAAGGCGCCCTCTGGAGCGCAGAGGTGCCTCCTGGAGAGAAAAAACGTCCCCCCCGGAGAGTAACGGCGGCAGGGACGGCGGATTACGCGGGACAGGGTGTTCAGTTGCACACCTTGAAAAATGATAATGTGCAAAAGTATCTTTTCGCACACCTGGTTTTGACCTCGTCCGGGGAGGCCCCCACGAATTTGGGTGGCACCCCGGATTTGGCCGGCGCCCCCGGCCGGTCAAGAGAAAATCGGACACGTCGCCTATCTGAAGAGGTAGTACCCTCTGCGTAAAATAAAATACACTTTAAAATATTAATGGCGCCCCCTGACATCAAAGCTGCGCCCTGGACAGCAAAAAGCGCCCTCCTCCCTTGAGTAAAAGCCCCCTCTGGATAGCAAAGGCGACCTCTAGACAGCAGAGGTGCCCCTGGACAGAAAAGGCACCCCCAATTGAGGAGTAACAACGCCCCTGGATAGCACAGGCGCCCTCTGGTTAGCACAGGCACTCTTGTACAACAAGAGGCGCCCTCCCCCATAGAGCAAAGGCACCCCTCTGGATATCATAAGCTCCCTTGAATAGCAATCGCGCTCCCTGAACAACACGGGCGCCCTCTGGATAGCATAGGCGCCCCCAAAACAGCAAATACGCCCTTTGATACTAAAGGCGCCCCAGATAGCAGAAGCGCCCTATGGACAGAAGACACCCTCTGGATAGCATAGGCACCTCTGGACGGCAGAGGCTCCCCTAAAGAAGAGCAACGGCACCCCGGGATAGCATATGCGCCCCTGGTTAGTACAGGCACCCCTGGACAGTAAAAGGCGCCCCCGCCCCCTGAGTAAAGGAGCTGGGCCTCTGGATAGCATAGGCGCCCCTGGATAGCGCACGCGCCTCCTGGACAGCAGAAGCGCCTCCGAAGAAGACAGAAGAACGGCGTCCCTGGATATCATATGCGCCCCCCCCGGTTAGCACAGGCACTCCTCGATAGCAAAAGGCGCCCCCTCCCTCCCCCCGCCGGAGAAAAGGCGCCCCCTCTGGAAAGAATAATCACCCATGGACAGGAATGGCACCCCCTGGAGAACAAAGCAAAGTATTTTTTATGGAACACTCAGTGGGGGGGGAGATTTTCTTGTGCTGGCCATTATAGTGTCTTCGGGGATCAAACCCCCATTTGGAGGTGGCGTTAATACAATTTAGATGGGCTAGTTTTAAAAAATGTCTCCCAATTTTTGTTATTCCATGTTCTAAAGATTAGAGATGCTGCCTAAGACTACGAGTTTTTTTCGACGGGAAAAGGCCAAACCGGGTTTGGAAAGGGCCAAGGGGGTCAAATTTTATTTGCGCTAATTTTTTTTTAATTTCGTCCAAGTTCTTCCCAGTACGGCTGTTGGAGTCTGAGTCTCATTTAAGTCCTCAAGAGGCTTGTCACGGAGACCCCGACCCTACCACCCGGACGAGCAACGCCCACAATGAAGGGTTGATTTAGAAGCCAAGTTTAACCTCCCACAAAACACAGGGATGGCCGCCTCGCTCAGGTCACCCTCTCATCAGTCAGTTGCCAGCCGACCTTCGTCGGGCAAACGATTGAGCGCCGGAGCGTCTCAGGGGAACCGATCCCAAGCCTGGACATGCACTGCCACTGCATGCTTCTCAGCAGCGGGCCGGAGCCTGACGCTCTACCAACTGAGCTACCGGGGCGCCAAATGGCCAAACAAATACCACAAAAGTCATATTTGAGGCTAAAACGATCCCTACCGGTTGTCATAAACCCACAGAAAAAGGACAGCACTCTTGTATCACTGCAGTGAACAGTGCCCCGTATAAAACTAAATGTTGATAATTTGATATTGACTTGACGAAATAATCTTTTAGCACACTGCCCATTTCATAGGAAGCCAGGAGTGCCCTTCCAATCCCGCGTGGCCACCAAATAATTTTATGCACATAACAAAAAAATTTGTTAGCATCATCAATTACCTTGGCTGCGCCAATCCCCGCTAACATTTGATATTTTCCTGCTTTTCCTGTGAATTGTTTGCTCTTGAACAGTGACGGATCCATAGGCAGATCCAGGATTGTCAATCGGAGGGGGGCACATTCCCCTGGGGCGCCATCCGGAGCAGGGAGCGCCACTTTTTACCGGAAAAAACCTATCAGGTGGGCGTAAAATCCTATCGGTGAGCACCGATTTTCGCATCCTGGGGGAGGGTGGGAAGCGCCATTTCAGGCGAGTGCCATCGACCTTTCAGGGTGCGCCGTGACCATTTCAGGGGGCGCCGAGGATCGATCGGGGAGGCTGCATCTGCCCCTCCCCTTTGCCCCCTGGATCCGCGTATGGGCGGATCTAGAGTTGTGGTAAGTGGGAGGAAAGCAGAGTCTCAGAGCGAGCACTTTACCATCAACGTTTCACCAAAAGGGCGCCTATGGTATTCGGTTTTCGGTTGCCGTCATTTTTGTGGATCGTATTTTTAACAACGTTCTGTCACTCCCTCCCCCACCCATAACAGTTTGTACCAGGCAAGCAAGATGCCTATTTGGCGTGGTATTTGAAACGATGAATTGCTAAAAAGTTCAGTCCATACTTTTTTTCGGCACCTCTTAAAAAAAACTAACTGCCACTAGGTCATGGAGAAATGCAAGACAATTGGGAACATACAACAGCTGAACATAAAGGTACATATCTGAGGATTTTTCTATTTGTGAAGAGGGGTTAAGTTTATTTTAATATCAAATATGATAAGCATCATTTTGCCTTTCCACGTGGCCACAATTCGTAAGATAATGGTGAGAGGACATTGAAAATAATCGCAGGCGAATTGCTCTTGTCCATGAAATTTCGAGAGGTGTTGAGAGAATTTTGGTAGCCATGTGATTGAATGCTGAAATAGATCATGGCAGGAATAGGCATGTGTGATTTGTGATAAATGGGACCCACTAAAATAAAAAAGAAAACAGTTTCAACGTGTCCAAGTACTATATTGATAAATTGATAACTTTTTTTCGTTTATTGACAGTGATTTGCGCGTTTAATGATGATGTGCAGTATTCAGATCGAAGTGAAAAGACCATTCAGATTGATAAAACAAGTATATTTTGTCACTGACCATCCCCTTGTACATTCAACCATCGTCTTCAGGTCAAGTTCAGGACGCATCATTTAAGAGAAGAGGTGAGTGCAGTGGCGGATCTAGCCGGGTGGTTTGGGAGGGGCAAACCAAAGTCGAAAAGAAAAAAAACGTCGCGCAGTGAAAAATTGCGTTAAAATATGCCTTTTCGGTAGGAGTTTGGGAACTGGAGACGAAAAGCAAAAAAACGACACGGGGTGAAAAATATGGACTCCAGATACTTTTTTCCTATCCAAGCCCCAATATTTACTCTGAACTTCACTAATTCTGTTTGAAGTTGAGAGTTGAAGCACGAAAATCTTGCTTACAAGCTAAAAAGGAGACAGGGAAAAAGGAGGTCGATCGCTTGGGGGGGCAAAAACATAGTTTTGCCCCGAGCTTTTCCGTTTGGAGGGGCAATTGCCTTTTTGCCCCCCTGGATCCGCCACTGGGTGAGCGTGCACTGTGCATGCCTAAATCGAGACACAGCCGCCCTCCCGATGAACAGACCGCGTGGAAATACGTCCTCGTCGCGTTTGATTTCGCGCACGCGTACGACGTAGTGGACCACCACCTGCTACGCGTTCGCCTAATGGAGATGGGGCTGCCAAATTGCACGATGGCCTGGATTTGGCAGTGGCTCGGGGACCGAAGAGTCAAGGTGGAACTAAATGGCGTGCTTTCCAGTGAGCGCATTTTCCGAACTGGCCTGCCGTAAGGAAGTGTCTTATCGCCAATTTCATTTTTGTTATGGGCGGCTCGGCTGGTAGACGGACTCCGCGCGGTTCCCGGATGCTCCCCCTACATGTACGCCGATGATACGGCGGCTCTCTGCACGGGCAACAACATCCAAGTCGCCAAGGACCGGGCGCAAGCTGCTGCTGGCACCCTCGTAAAGTGGGCCCGACAGAACAAAATTGTAGTATCGGGAGCCAAGATCCAATGACTGGTGATGTCCCAGTGGGCCAGAGACGCCGATCCTTTCAGTTTTCAGGTCGACGGAAAGTCTGTCACTGCTGGAGACACCCTACAGCTACTTGGCGTCACCATCGATCGGCTCCTCAACTTCGGTCCACGCTGTAGGAGACTGTGGGAGAAGGTCCACCCCCGCATCTACTACCTACGTCAACTGTCCGGCTGCAACTGGGGGTTGCACGAACAGCACCTCCGAACCATCGCTACGTGAGAGGAGCGATGGAGCAAGCGGCCGCAGCGTGGCTCCACGCCACACCGCCATTTCATGTCGAGCTGCTGGAACGCAAAATGAGAGCGTCGGCGCGTATCATTACCGGGCTTCGAACGAATAAGTGATCTATATAGCATAAGAAGCTTATAACGTAGCGTATAATGATGAGCGTATAACGTATATATATATAGGCGATAAGCGTATAACGCGTATAGCATGAGAAACATTTCTCTATCCGCACCGTATCTCATTCTCGTCAACACCTTCAGTATCTTCAGCGTATCGAAACATTTTTTTGCGGAAATCCTTCAGGTGTGGCACATAGGTACGAAAGTTTATCGAGTGTGAGCCCGATAAATCTGGTTTCTGCTCCAGCGTCGATCGGATTTCCGCGAATTTACAACATCGAGTATTCAGTCTCAATGTCTATTTTAGTACTTTGTCTTTGAACTTGAAAATTTCAGTCCATTGCATATGATCCATTGCTGCAATGTGTCAAGGTCAAGCTGCAGCCGCCTCTGCGCAGCTGCTGTAGTGGACGCTGTCACCCATATTGTGAACTCTTCAACGAAAAGCACATGCCGTATGCAATATCATTGGTCATAACTGCAAACAAGGCTATGAAAATCACAGAATCCTGGGCTATGCCACTCTGTTGCTGATACGAATCCGATGCGACTGAGTTTTCGCGAAATCTAAAGTACCTACTTTTCGGAATATTAGAAATAAACCACCTCAAGTGGCCTCGCATGCCGAGTCCAAAGAGTTTCTGCAGAACGCCCTTGGATAGCAAAGGCGCCCCCCAAGGGATGATGGCGCCCCCTGGGGAGGAAGGCGCCCCCTGGGGAGGAAGGCGCTCCCTCCAGAAAGTCTTGCACCACTTCTCGAAACTGGAATCCACCGTCTCTGCCCTGCACACCCCACTTGCGACTGGGTTGAGGCAAATGGACAATTCTAAAACGCCCGGTCCAAACAGCCAGCAATAAAAAACAACCAAATGTTGCGTCTTTGTTTTGCATAAAAAGGGAAAACGCTCCAGAGATCTTGAACTTAGCACCTGCGCCGAAGATTGGTTTCTAAGCTTAAGCTTTGGCTTCTACTATTTAAGATCATATTTTCTTTGCTTTGCATCTATTCCGAAAGCTCCGAGCCCTCGGCCCTGACAAAATAGGTGCGATTAAAAAAACGAATCAAACAAAGAGGCAAGCCTGCTTGCTTACGACTGGGTCGGGACAAAATCGGAACTTATAAAACACTCGATCCAAACAGCAGCATTCTGACACCGGCTTTTGAAACCTTAAGCCCGTGCTCCATCTATGAGAATTGCATTGCGTTGCGGCTATTTAGAAGGGTGCAAGCTTTCTTGCCTTCGACCGGGTCGGGACGAAATCAAAACTTTTAGCACACCCGATCCAAACGACAAGTATTCTGGAAGGGCAGGCTAAAAATATTCCATTTTCGAGGAGGCCAAAAGAAAAAAACGATGCCCCGTAGCCTTTATACTCAGGACCAGCACTGAAGATTGGCTTTTGAAAGCTTAAGCCCAAGATTCCGCTAATTAAGACAAATTTGTCTTCGCATGCCAGTTATTTAGAAAGCTCCGATCCCCAGGCTTTGACTTACTAGGTGCCATTATAAAACCAGTACGAGAAAAATGATGCGTTTTGGATACTTAAACCCAAACCTCGACTTTTAAGACGAAAATGTATTTGCATTGGAACCGTGCATAAAGCTTCGAGCTCCAGACCCTGACATAATAGGTGCTATTATAAGACCGAAACCAAAATAAGGGAGCAATCCATTTTGCTTTCACCCGGGTCGAGACAAAATCGGAACTTATAAGACACTCGATCCAAACCTAAGCATTCTGAAATTGGTTTTTGAAAGCTTAAGCCCGAGCTTCGTCTGTTTAAGATGAGAATTGCATTGCGTTGCAGCCCTTGAGAGGGCTCCGAGCCCCAAGCATCGACATAATAGATGCGAGTATAAAATCAGAACGACAAAAGATCGGTTTTGAATGCTTAAATCCAAACTTCGGCTATTAAGATGAGACTTTGCTTTGCGTTGCAGCTATTTAGAGAGTTCCAGGCCCCAGGCCCTGACAAAATAGAAGCAAATATAAAACAGGAAGAGCAAGCGCAAAAAAACATGACGCTGCTTATCATACTGGCTTTAAAACGGATTAAAACTATGAAGCAGCGAGAATTCGCCCCTCTGTTAGCGATCCTATTGCTTATACCCAAGTATACCTGGTGACAAAATTTGGCCAAACTTTAATGCGTGATTATTACAGCCCGATTCGGTGTGGCGGCGCAGGAGAGTATGGGCCAACTAGAGGACAATTTTTACTTACAGCTCGTGGAAATTCCTCGTCGTGTGGTTAGGTCAACATCGTAATGATCGTGATTGGCCCCGCCCATTGCTGGTCATGAGGTTCAAACGAATTTACGCCCCCCTAAAAAAACAGGTGTGAACCAGTCCGCTAACTCGTAGTGTTTTTCCTGTATATTCTGTTTCATAAGCGGTGAAGAATGAGGGTGTTTATTTTGCAAACGGCAAAAAAGCCATGATAACGAATGAATACTCGTCGTAATTACGGCAATGAGCTGCCCACCCCATTGCTCGGCTGTCCTATTGCTTCCAGTAAGGCCCTCTGCAAGAAAAAGCTTTATTTTCCCCTTTCATCATTTTATTAACCTGACATTCCGCGCACCAAAAAGGAACGCTAGAGAAATAGAAAACCCTCTAACGCGGCAAAACTGAATTGGAATGCATATTTCCATCGTCTAAACATAGGTACGAATCTGAAAAAAATGTTCCATAGTCGTTGTGAGCCTAACACGGCGCAAAAAATAAACAAACTAAGATGGCGACGAACCCCGCCCCCTTAAGCAAGTACATTTTTCAGACTCGCTAAAATCGCACCGGTGACCCCTGTTCGTATACACACACACTTATTAACCCCTGCCCGTCCCTCAGGGCTTCATCCATCCCCCTACCGGGGAGGCGCTCCAAAGCTCGGCTCATTTTTTTCAAAATGTAAAAATTTTGAGGGTTGAGGAGGGGAGGTGGGTCAGACCGTTCCGCATAGCGAGCTCACTTGCTTGTTGGTATCGCTCGCTCCCGGAGTGCCTGTCTGTCTCACACGCCGGCCCTTGACCGAATGCTTCTGTACAACACGGCGGCCCCCGGCCGAATCTTTCTGTCCAACACGGCGGCCCCAGGCTGAATCACTCCGCCTCACATGGTGCCCTGAGTTTCTAACCTCCTTCCTTCTCGCCGGCCTCTCCTTGAATGCCTTCCTCCTCTCACCTCTCTCTCCTCCTCTCCTCGGAGCTTTCACTCTGCTTTTCACGCCCGTTCCGTGGGGCCGTCCCATTGGCTGATTCGCTCCTGGGCACACCTGTCCCGCTTTCTGCTAGCTTCTCCTCTGTTTCTGCTCATGCCCTCCTTCCGGGGGCCGCGGGAGGTCATTCGCCTTTGCCGTACTGCACTACCTTCGCTGGTCTGAGCTCACGGCTGGCTCCGTGCGGACTCTCCTCTCCACGCTGCACCGCACGAGGAGCTCGTGCGCGGTCGTTTTGAAGAGGGGGGGAATAGTGCCAAAAATAATAATGAAAAGAAAATAGCTAGAAGAGTCTTCCCGGCAGAGGTTTACAACGCACACTTAAACTTACCCTCAACTTCCCCTGGGCTCCGGCGGTACATCACCGTCTGCCCCGCTTTCGTGGCGGCATATGCCCGTTTTCACACAAAAAACACTCATTCACTAACACGCTGACACTTCAGGAAATTGGTTCCAGAAACTATGACAACAGTCAGCCTGCCCCCCCCCCTGTGTGCGGTAGGTCTTCTAACATTCCGCTTAAGATTGATAAAAATACAGACTATCCAAGGCCGTAGGTAAATTACTGAGAGAGGTCAATGACACCCTTTGGTTTCGTGGTACAGTTTTTCCTTAAGTTAACAGCCAATTTTCTTTCTGGGCATTATGTTGGCCTCAAAAGCATAGCATGGTACCATAGGGAAGAGCCATATAGAAACACGACGAAATAAAGTAAGCACAAAAAACACAAAAAAGGGAATAAAAACCAGTGGCCAAAAGCCCGGCACATAAAATGATAGTAGTATAGAAAACGCCTGCGCGCGGCGCCCGGCCGGTCACGGAATTTTGGCACAGCTCGGTGACCTGAGGTGAACTCACGGGTTCGACAGCCGTTGCCATGGTAACGTCAGTCAACCCGGGCCGCTATACAAACCCGGCAGTGGTTTCCGGCCCATATACCGGGACTGCGGCACTACCGTCCGAGATTACCGTGAGGGTGAGGGGAGAAAGCCGCCGGCTCGGCCTATTTGTTCCTGTGGAACAGCGCTGGCCCGCGCTGACGTCCCTGAGGCGCAGGTGGCCTCGCTTCCGGGTGCTGGGTGGAGGTTCAACATGGCTCTGAATTGGCACCATGTGACGGGTGCCGTCACAGTAGCCAGAAGCCATGACTGTATACAACCGTCTATCTGTGATAGGCCGACGTTCTATTTTTAAGCCTATAAAATCAGTTTGTATGCTTCAATACTCCGCTATTAATGTCCCGGATGACGTCGCGTTCCTAGTTAGTTATTGTTTATTATTATCATTAGTTGTCAAGAGTCATGTAGCGTGTTAGATCACGACGTGCAACAATCAGCTTTCAAATTATACCTAATTTGGTGGAACTGAGGCAGCGGGGGCCCTCATATTTCGTATCAAGCATTAAAAAGGGTGAATCCTACCAAAAGAAACGCTTTTTTGGTAGATGTTGAGTTTCAGGCCAAAGTTTACGTACTCACCAAAACAATACCGCGTTCTGAAATTTTGCTACCTAGGATGAGAGAGGACAATAACGAAACATCAAGGAACGCTAAATAAATGATTTCCAGAGGCGATAGTTTTTAACAGCTTGTTTTTTAAGCATGTTGAAAAATTTAAAACTTAATTTTGGCATATTTATAGCACGACGCTTGTAAGTAGAAATGGTACCTGAACGGTCTCGAACAGTGGTGGGTTGTTGAGCGGAGCTTAATGAGCGGCACTATGCAGGGCTTTAACTTTCTTTTTTGGGCTGTCCGGGCGCCCGCGATGAAATGTTGAGTGAGTGTTAAAGGTTTAATACAGAGCTTTAAGTTTGATTGTTCATAATTTTCAGGATTCAAAAAGACTGTGTGATGGCTAAAACAAAGATAATGTTGTGCTATCTCCCTTTCATATGGTGGTGATTAAAATTTGTCTTCTTCAAATTTGGCCATCCCAATGATCTTCGGATATTTCCACCTCTGGGTACAGGTGTCAATATGATTCGTCCCCGGTTGAAATACTTTATACGTTTGCAAGGGCTGATCGGACGGTGGTCCAAATCAATATATATTCGACTCCCTCGGGGAATAGACTAGACAATTTCTTTTCAAACTAACGATATGTGGAGGAAGTAAGAGGGGACGTGACTCCGCGAAAAGTTGCCGTCAGCTCTGACTATTTTGCGGCAGGTCTTGCACAAAAGGTCAGAACAAAATTCGCTCGAGGCATTCAGCGTCCACGAGCATCACAACCGGAAAAAGTCGGTGGGAGGGCCAAGCATAAATATCGAAGACACTCGTGGCCGGAAACCCCACTCCATCGCAAAGCATTTCGGATTTGGGCTTGTTGCGTTCGTCTCATGCTGCTTCCATAATTTCCAGGTCGTTTCCAAAATGTGACTCACCAATTGAAAATCTTTGAAGAAAATTGATTTAAGATTCAATGTCATGCCGGACCTCTCCTTCATACACGGAGAAAACGTCCCACAGTAAACCGGCGATTCTTCCTTTTTATTTGCCCAACGAGACAGGCGTGGCTTGCAGAATAAATAATTGAGACATGGTACTGAACACCACACATCTTTGGGGCGGGGAGGAGAGGGGCAAACTATATGTTGGCCCCCGGACTAGGCGTTTAGAGGCATTGCCTGAATGCCTCCTCCCCCATCCTGGATCCGCCAGTGAGAAGATGCGACCATGCAGAAACGCAACGTGCGGCATATCCTCTCGACCAGTTACTGTATCAGCACGCGCAGTGAAGGGCATCGTTAAGTGCCCCCACCTACTTTTCAGAGGTGGTCTTCGTGGCTTGACTTAGTACTTAAGTGCCCTTTAATTTGAACTATAAATGGTACGGTAATTGCACACGGAGAGCTTGAAGTGAACTGAAACATGCCGATAGTTGTTTTCTCAAACTGTTATTTAGTTCAAAACTCATTTTAAACGTACAACACCGTTTAACTACCCTACAAGTTACATCACTGTCCAGCAAAGGATACACAGGCGACCCTCCTCCGTCCGTTCCTTTCTATTCTTGTTTCACTGTTCGTGAGTGACAGGACAGCCAAGGCAAAGACCGGGACGTCTCCAAAATAGCATTTATTCCCGCGTTACAAAGCCGACGCCACGGCCGGAGGCACTTTTTATATAACGATTAGATAACTCCGATGGAAAATACATCACTGTAACATGTCACCACACCAGACTCGCACTGCAAGAGCTAAAGAATCGGAAACAACGGCCCGCGCTTGCTGCGCAAACGCGACCTGCTCTGTTGTAAGGAAGTCTGCTCACAAAACGCGGACGTCCGCGGAGAACGCCGCCGCTCGCACTCGCACATTCGCAACGGCGCGGCAAGCAGCCACCTTCAGAAGCGCTCCCGCTCGCGGAGCCAGACAATACAAGGTCGGCGAAGACGAAAGCGCGGCGCGGACACAGGCCGGTGACGCCCGGTGGCGGCGCTCTGCCGCGGCCGCAGCCGGCTCTAAGTAGGCGGCCGCCGCTCAGGCTCAGCTCACGCACCTGTCCACACACAGACAGTATCCGACAACCTGGCCGGTGCAGTTCTCCACGCTAAAACTGCCGTCGGGTCCACAGCGGCTGGCGCCTACATGTTCTCGAAGGCGTCGACGCGCCGCTTGGTGTTACCCTTGCGGATCTCCCGCAGCGTCTTGTACTTGTCGCGACCCTCCTTGACGTTCTCCTTGTGCAGTTTGTCCATCTGGGTCTCCTTAGTGTCGTCGCGCGTCTCCGCCAACTCGTCCTTGAGAGCCTGTCGCCAGCAAGACCACACGTCAGGGCAAAGACCAGCTAGCGTTTTCAAGGGCACGTGGTACCTTTAGATTGGAAATTAGGTATATGTTCAAAACCCTGAGCTGCTACTGTAACTTACAGTGGTAAAAACCCCGTTTAAACTGATCAATCGAAAACCACTCGCTTCATATTCCGTTGGCTTCGAAAACTAGCGTTGGCAGAGAACCATGGGCTTTCCTGAGCCGACTATTTTGTTTCTCGGACGTTGCTCCCGCGCGCCAGTGTGGCGGTTCAACACGGGGCGAGGCTGGTGAGGCCGGGTTTCGGCCTCGGTCACGCTTATTTTTCCGCAAATGGGCACACTGGGACAAAATAAACCTTGAACCAAGAGCTTCAACATGTTTACTGAGCTGCTTTCAAAGTCAGACATCCGCTACCAAAGTTAAAACCGTATCTGCGTTTCCCCGGAGCATGCGCACAGCGCAAGAATCCCCATAGTCGTGTCAAGGGCCGTTGCTCGAGGAATTTAGTTTTCCACCGCAGAATTGTTGGTGAAAGTACTCCAGCTAATTTGAGCCCGGTTTTCAGATCAGATCATATTTCATTCGTCCGCTCTTCATCTTCTTTATTTGTTATATTCCATTCTTAAAATCCAGTGCATTTACAATGTTCTGGAATAATGACGATCAAACTGAGGCAGTAGCTTGCCTCTTCACCACCTGATGGCGCCATTGCGCTACCGAGATGCTAGACTCACCCAAAATTAGCTGCACGTGCATGGCATTGAAGTTGGCCCTCCCACGCGCTATCAAAATCACACAATTTAACCCTGGACCGCGAAGAAGATGCCAGTCATTGTTGCAACTAGAAATGCCTTATTCTTAACTGCTGCAACACTAGATTACAACAAAGCCTTTGCGAACACGAGAAAGTTTACAACGGCTTTCAGCTGCTCTTTGGCAAGGGCGATTTCATTTGCTACATTGTTGCAGGGACAAGACATTTCCACAACACAATCAGTTCAAAAACCAGTACCTACTGACTGTGGTTTAAGAGATAACTAACCGGAGCCTACAGCTGCTGCATATTATACCATGACCTGCCACAAACGGAGGCCGTTTTCGAACAGAGCGTGAGTTTCGAACGCAACCTGAGGTGAGGCCATTTCAGGTCCCTGGCAGGGAGCCTCCTCTGTCGGGTGGAGGCAGGCGCGCGGGGGTACAACAGGTCTTCTTCCCGCCACCTCTCGCCTCCAGTCATTACAGCTCACCAATACTCGGGTAAGCCGCGCCTGCACCACGGCTGCTGAACTTTGCCGCCCTGCTGGTAAGGCAGGTTCGCGGAATCACCCCCCCCTGCCGCCGTCAGCTGTCAGTGTGGCGACCTGTGACGTCACAGACGGCTCTGCCGTCAGTCACCGGAACGCTTTACGCCCCCGCAGCGGCCGGCCCGTATCCGGTGAACGGGGCAACAGCCGCAACTGAGAAATTCAACGTCAGCCTCCTGACGGCCGAGTCCTTGTACCCGCACAAAGCGCCATACTGAGCATCCCCAAACTGCACGTCCCCCCTCCCCAAGACCTGCGCCCCAGCCTCCAGGGTGTTCAGAACCGGCGTACGATCGGAACCCGCCCGGACATTGGTCACCGCAGCCGCCACCCGAGTCCCACTCACTGACGCTCTGACCCTACTGCCTACGTCAATAGGAATGTGTTCAGTTGTATCTATGCGGGATTATTTCCCTCTAATACCACAGTTTCGCAAGTCAGATTCAGAAAGAGTTCATTCAGAGTCAAAAACGCGTTTGAGTTCCAGGCGAGTCTGACTCAGCTCCATCTAGACCATATTACTAGTTCTGTAGGACAATTATCTGACTGGCTTCATGAAACTGTGCGATAAAGTGGACAAACAAGATCAGATAGTCAAACATGTGCCATGTTTGACCCATCCACTAAGACACTAAGACGCGCTAACATAACGTTGGCTACCTGCTATCGGCCTCCCGACGAGGACAGCTCTCTTCAAAACATCATCACGTCCTTGTCATCAACTCAGCCAGCAGATTGCAAGTTATTGGCACTGGGAGACTTTAACCTACCAGAGATCAGCTGGACCGCAACAGCACAGGGAGTCATTCCCATCCTTCAGAGAAGATCGGCTCGTGCCTGTACTTTTTGGACGAATGTGATGTCTTGGGGCTGAAGCAGTGGATTACAGATCCCACTCGTGGTCCTAATGTTCTTGATTTGGCTCTGTCGCGTGGTATTATGTGCGAATATGTTCTTGTGCAGGATTCGCATTTCTTAACCGATCATAGGGAAATTCTCTGCCACTTTTTGCTTCCTAGATATCAACCTGTATTAGTGACACGGCAGAAAGTGTTTAACTACAAAGATGCTGATTTTGGTAGCCTTCGTCGGAGCCTGGCGCTAATTCATTGGGGTATTCTTGATAATTTAGACGTTGACGAAGCGGTGGATGTTTTTTATGGATTATTGGAATCCGCCATAGCTGATTATGTGCCGACTGTAACTATCAGGCGGAAGTGTCCACCCTGGTTTGACGGTGCGGTGCGGGCGGCGCTTCGCTTAAAGGAAGCAGCTTTTCGGCGTATGCGGCGCAATCGTTGTGAGGAGAGCGTGACCGATTTTAACCTAAAACGGAGTAATCTTAAATCTATTATCAACACCAAGTACTCTGAGTACCTTACGAAACTGGCTGATGACATGCGGACCAATCCGAAAAGATATTGGACTTTTTTGAGAAGTGTTGGCAAAAAATCAAGTATTTCGACAGTACTGTTCAAACCAGATCAAAGCCTTACCTCAGACGACACAGAAAAAGCGTCTCTCTTGAACCTTGCCTTTGCACGGAAATTTACAAGCCCCACTGTCAGCGTCTTTCCCATTGCAACAGATTTTCCAGTAGGCACCTTATCTTGTTTTCATGTTTCCGAGGAAGCAGTTCGAAATACCCTGAAGTCTCTAGATCCAAATAAGGCATGCGGTACAGATAACATTAGCGCTAAAATCATCGTAGAGTGTGCTGAAGAATTGGTAGCACCACTCACAAAAATATGCAACATGTCCGTTACAGCTGGTAAAGTTCCTATTAAATGGAAACAGGCCAATGTCATTCCAATATTCAAAAAAGGCGACAAAAAAGATCCATCGAATTATCGGTCTGTCTCCTGCTTCCTATTTTCGCAAAAATTTTGGAACGACTTGTCTACGACCAGCTGTTTCGGCATGTTTCGCCGGTGCTGTGTCCTGAGCAGCACGGTTTTGTACCTCATCGGTCATGCTCCAGCAACCTTGCGACGTATCTGAGCTCGACGTGGGAGGCCATATCGGAGGGATACCAGACGGACGCCATATATACAGATTATTCGGCAGCATTTCAAAGCGTCAACCACAAATTGATCATTCACAAACTAAAAAACTCGTATCACCTGAAAGATTCGGCTCTAAACTGGTTTGTCTCGTATCTCTCCGATAGGCGTCAGCGGGTCATCGTGAACGGTAAAATGTCCGACTGGGTCTCAGTAACCTCGGGTGTACCGGAAGGATCTTTAGTGGCCCCGCTTCTATTTTCGCTCTTCATAAATGACCTTCCAAGTGAAATTGGTTCAAATTGCTTGATGTATGCTGACGATGTCAAAATTTACCGCAAAATCATCGCCCCAGCTGACGGGCTGCTGTTGCAGCGCGATCTCGATCGCTTGCAGTCGTGGTCTGTCAGATGGGGCCTCATACTAAATCCCTCAAAATGTCACTCGTTCACGATGACCCTCAGGCGCGCACCTGTCCGGACGCAATATTCTATTGGGAATGCTGCTCTAAATTCGGTAGATAAAATTCATGACCTAGGTGTAATATTGGACAGTAAATTAACATTCTCGGCTCACGTATCCCATGTAGTAAAACAAGCCAACAGGGCTCTAGGTCTCCTAATCCGATCTTTCCAAAATGCCTCAAAAACTGCAAAATTTGAAAAAAGTCTTTACTTACAGCATATTATGCCAATGTACGCTCTCATCTGGAGTACTGCAGCGTGATCTGGGCAGGCGCGGCCAAATCTCATGGCGTGCGGGTTGATCGAGTGCAGCATAAGTTCCTTCTATGGCTAAATCATCACACAATCAGACCATGCTTATCATTGTCCTATGACGCCCTCATGCATCATTTTGGCGTAACATCTCTTGAATCTCGAAGAATTCAACACGATCTGCTTTTTCTAAAAAGTATTTATTGTGGAAAAATAGATTCTGAAATTCTGTTAAGTAAATTTCCTTTACACGTGCCATCTCGATCAACTCGCACGCGTCATCTTTTCGCGGAGCGGTGCGGGCGTGTGAACACTGTGGGCCAGGGCTTTTGTGTCGGATCCCGCGGGCAATGAATGCCTTCTTATCATGTTCCGGTTCCGACCTATTTTTAGAATCTTTTAGCAGTTTTAAAGTCAATGTTTTAAAATACATACGTTCACCCCGTGTACTTGCTGCGAGCTAACGCTCTCGCCGCAGCAGGTAATTTTTAGACCATGTATTTTCTCTAAGCTTTCAATTCATGTTTTACCAGTATCATTTATCCTCGGGGAGGAACATCTTAGCCTGGGGTGATTCATTGTAGTGTTCTCATGTGTGATGCGTGTCTTTTACTTGTAGCATATTGTTTATTTTTAGGCTCTGACTTCGCCTGTAAATGGATAGACATCTGTTGGCGATATAAATAAATAAATAAATAAATAAATAAATAAATCCGATAAGTCAGGTAGAAAGACAATGTTTTCGTTCAGATGAAATCTCGTTTAGCCGTACACAATCCCGCTAGCATGAAGTCTCCCCATAGGCGAGAGATGGTTAAAAGAACACAAAACCATCAGGAGAACACAGCGATAACTCCTTATAATAATTATTTAGTCTTATCGACGCGCCAACTGTCAGGATCATATGGCATCGCCAACTCTTTCTCTCTTGGAATGGTTTCTCAGGAGCCAGCTTGCTCCTTGTTCAGGGAAGCCGCCGGGCCTTGAACCCGGGTCGGCTGCGTGTAAGCCAGCTGCGCTGACCACTTCACTACCGAGATAGTTATCCGACCTGGTCCATAAAATAGTACATTCGGGTGCACAAGAGCACTATAGCCTTGAACACTGATCCCAATAACACACAAAACATTTTACGGCCAAAGACCAAGTATCTTGATTGCCCCCAGGCACATTTGCAGGAGACATGTGCTGCACAGGGGTTTTGAAGGGAATGTGGCACCTTGGTCGAATCCTGGAATTTAGAGTAATTAGGCGTACTTTTGGCCGAAAATAATGAAACCAGTCATGATTTGTCTGAAAAATGTTCAATAACCTCAATATTTTGATTTTTAAAATACTCCTCTAGGAAAAGAAATAAATATCTGCCTGTGGATAATGTCACGATCTGGCAACCACTACCATACTTGAAACGCTTCAAGGGCTTCGATTGGCTGATGCTCATCGTGACGTCAACATATGTCGTCACACCAGCAGCTCATAACAATGGCCACCTGGCGAGAGGTACATGAGAGGCACATTTCGGGTAGGCTTTAGCTTTTTTCTACGGAAATATCGAGTTCCAAGACAAATGATATATAGAGTACCGGGTTTTCAGACTTGCTTTACAACTTGGCTATCTCGGTTAAAATCACGTTAAAAAGGTGACACATTCCCTTTAGCTTGAAAAAAATGGAGCGAAATACATTGTTTTGCCAATGCCCGAAATGTATGGCAGATTTCTTTATCACACATATTTTGTCACCCTTTTGAAGATCTAAAGCGGATTCTAAAATCACCGAGTGCTTGCATTGCTTTCACTTCCAAAAGTGCAAACATTTACAAATGATATTTCACACGGCATTTTACAAGCATTCAAGTGCGATTTTCACGATTTCGTCCACAAAATATGGAAGGTAATTCAAGTTCCTGAAATGCCCATCCAGCCTGTAAGTTCGCTCGGTGTTCCCGCTAAAAAAGACCTCATACATTTTCATGTCTGCTGGACACTGAGCTAAGACTTACTTAATAAAATAGAAATGACGTTGAGGCTCAGTTAAAAAAACACGATAAAGGAGGGCATAACCTATTGACATAACCAAAACGTAAAATCGAAAAAGTAAATCAAATCAACATAGGTTGATAGTTTCGTACTGCTGAGGCGAGGAGTATGATTATAACACCTTTTCAATCTCGATTCGAGGTCGAGCTACACTATAGCTACGAATTTTTTACTTGACCTACCGGATTCTGATGAAGGGCTGTGCCCAAATATATAACCTAAGTGTATTACATCTATTTCACATCCAGGATTCGAAAATACCAGCCAGTAAACACCTTGTCAAATTGAAATCATCATAAAAACGTTTACTGCTGACACAGAATGTCTAAAATTCAAACTTTTACAAAGCTTTAACCCATTTCGAAAAATACAAACTATTAAGGATTTTCAGAAATACAGTTTAAAGTTTTTACATATAACTGTAATAAGCACCTAAGAAACGGGGTCTAAGACCAAATTTAATGAACGCCTACAAATGAAAACATCTTGTAGGTTCAAGATCTACAAGCCCAAGGAAAGTATGACGATCATCCATAAATCGCATTAATTTATCTCACATTTCGTAGTAAAAGTGGTAAAATGACAAATAATTGTCAGCAGTGCACCAAATGCAGTACACTATTTATACATTGAGCTATTGAACTGGGATGGGTTGGTCATTCTTAAGTTAATTTAGAGCCAGTCTATTTTTAATCATCCCAACACTCGCCGTTTACCGCGAGATAAGCGTCTCCGGACAGGAAACCAGCCATTCTCCGAGGCGTTCCTATCCCACTGCCATTTCGTGTCCAGAGCTGAACGCGCAGCGTGGCAGAACTGCTCTTTGGAATCGCTCACGACTCCGTAAAGGCTGGGTTTCAGCCAAGGAGAGGCCCCGGGGCGGCATGTACGCACCAGCAGCTGTTCCTGGAGCCGTTCGTTCTTCTCGGCGGCGGTGCGGCGCTCGTTGACCGGGTCCTCGAAACTGCCGTCCTCGTCTCCGGCCAGCTCCCGCGAGATGTCGCCGTTGGCCAGCTCGTCGCTCTCCTCGTCCTCGTCCTGCTCCGGTACGTGAATGTGCTGCGGCGTACTGGCCGCCAGCAGCGCCGCCGCCGCCTCCTGGCGGCACAACGCACAACCGTCAGTTCTGCCCCGGACGACACAACGCACAACCGTCAGTTCTCTCCCCGGGCGGTACAACGCACAACCGTCAGTTCTCTCCCCGGGCGGTACAACACACAACCGTCAGTTCTCTCCCGGGCGGTACAACACAACCGTCAGTTCTCTCCCGGGCGGTACAACACACAACCATCAGTTCTCTCCCCGGGCGGTACAACACACAACCGTCAGTTCTCTCCCCGGGCGGTACAACGCACAACCGTCAGTTCTGTCCCCGGGCGGTACAACGCACAACCGTCAGTTCCTTTCCCGGGCGGTACAACACACAACAGTCAGTGCTCTCCCCGGGCGGTACAACACACAGCCATCAGTTCTCTCCCCGGCGGTACAACACACAACGCCAGTTCTCTCCCCGGGCGATACAACACACAGCCATCAGTTCTCTCCCCGGGCGGTACAACACACACAGCCAGTGCTACCCCGGGCGATACAACACACAACCGTCAGTGCTCTCCCCGGGAGGTACAACACACAACCGTCAGTTCTCTCCCCGGGCGGTACAACACACAACCGTCAGTTCTCTCCCCGGGCGGTACAACACACAGCCGTCAGTTCTCTCCCCGGGCGATACAACACACAACAGTCAGTGCTCTTCCCGGGCGGTACAAAACGCAACCCTCAGTTCTCTCCCCGGGCGGTAAAACACACAGCCGTCAGGTTCTCTCCCCGGGCGGCACAACACACAACCGTCAGTTCTCTCCCCGGGCGGTACAACACACAACCGTCAGTTCTCTCCCCGGGCGGCACAACGCACAACCGTCAGTTCTCTCCCCGGGCGGCACAACACACAACCGTCAGTTCTCTCCCCGGGCGGTACAACACACAACAGTCAGTTCTCTCCCCGGACGGTACAACACACAGCCATCAGTTCTCTCCCCGGGCGGTAAAACACACAGCCGTCAGGTTCTCTCCCCGGGCGGTACAACACACAACCGTCAGTTCTCTCCCCGGGCGGTACAACACACAACCGTCAGTTCTCTCCCCGGGCGGTACAACACACAACCGTCAGTTCTCTCCCCGGGCGGTACAACACACAACCGTCAGTTCTCTCCCCGGGCGGTACAACACACAACCGTCAGTTCTCTTCCCGGGCGGTACAACATACAGCCAGTGCTACCCCTGGCGGTACAACACACAGCCAATGCTAGCCCTGGCGGGATAGCACAAAATCGTCCGTGTTTCCCCTGAGGACATAACAAACAACAGTCAGTGCTCTACCCCTGGCGTTATTAACAACTGGTGGCGCCCTCGAGAGGCAGCACTGTTACCGCTTCCCCCGGCTGCACACAGCTGTGGACGCCGACTCAGCTCAAAGGTTCCGACCACGGCAGTCCGCGGTGGCCCGGGCCGCCCCCACATGCACTGCGCTCACACTGACCGCTTACCACCGGTGCACACCACAGTGGGGCTTTTACACATCTAGCAGAACTCATAGCAAATAAGAGGTGGAATGAGAACAATTCCATGCAAATTTTACACAGGACCAAGACGAGGAGACTTGGTACATATTTTGAAAATAAAGTGGGTATCCTACGGCACATTTCTTTACAAAAATCGGCATAAACAATACTGAGGTTCCCCACAGTAAAAGCGACTATCTCGGCTGGGTCATGCACGGCAGCTTCTGGAATAAAAAAACACTTAACTGTGAGAGTGTCAAAATGCACATCTGGGGACACACGGATTTAGGCACGCAGATATCCTGTTCCTGCAAGTCTTATTTAGTGAAGTAATTCCCTTACAGGGACCTAGGATGGCCGCGGGTCTTCACTATTTGCGTACCCCTGCTGCCTACCTCCTGCACATCCGCCATGAGATAGCTGCCTACCAGGCATGCAGCTGGAGACGACTGCCTACCTGATGTTTGACGCGGGTCTCCTCCACCTAGAGACGACTACGTACCTGCTGTTTGACGCGCGCCTCCTCCACCTCCTGTTGGAGACGGCGCGTCTCCTCGTCCTTCTCCTGCACCTCCTGCGAGATGGCCTGCACCTCCTCCTGCTTAGCGCGGATCTCCTCCTCCAGTTTTATCTTTTCGGCCGCCTCCATCTCCTTGGCCTCTTCCAGGCGCACCATCATGGCCTGCGGTGTAGCGTCAACTCAGTGGACGTCACCACTCATGCTGCACATACGAACACAGGCACTTAGCCCAAATGAAGCACCGCAGGCACCGACGATCTGATTCATGGCACTACCGGTACTCACTTGTAACCCCATCCGGGAACGACCTTTATTAGGGGGTGACTTAAGAGGTAAAGTCAGAGGTTTCCAAATTCACCCTGTTCCAAAATATGCTATGTTGTATGCATTACTCAAATCTGGCCTTAATTTGGATAAATTTCTTCGATAGACGCCCCTGTACATGGTGTCTGAAGTTTTCAAGAATTGACTCTGAAATTAGCAAGTGGCTTTACTGCAGGACGAGTATCTACTGCCCAGAGACAAGTTCTGGGGGCCTCTTCTTGCGTAATATTCGCTTGGAAAACATATCACTACATGCAAAAATAGTAAACATCAATCGAAGGGTGGGCCTGAATAAAACGAGTCGGGGGATTCCAGCCTGGATTAAATAGTAAAAACGGTGTTTTTGAAGAAATTTGGTCGAAATCTTTCAAAATTGGGTCAAACGTGCCTGCTTTGAGGACCATGGTCAGACTGGCCATCCCCGTATCCGCAAATGCACCAATAAGCGTTACCAATATGCACCCTGAGAAGCAGTGGCGTATACAAGGGGGCTTGGGGGCTCAAGCCCCCCTACCCTCAGTTGCAGACTACCCATAGAAACTGCAAAGCCGAAGACTGATCCGAAGCAATGTCGGGGTAGGCCCGAGCACCCCCTCCCCAAATGAAGAATCCGCCACTGCTGAGAAGGTAAAGCACTTACTGCAAGAAGGTACAATATGTCAGGATAAAGTTGCTTGTGTTGAACTACTGAATAGTCAGAAACAAGTGCCAGGTGGACCATTCACCAAAGCAGAATACAGCATTTCCTGGATGCTCATTCCTTATTCTAATTCTCCAGCACCTGCTGGAAATCTCCCATGGTCATTTCAGCTTTGAAAGGGGTATTGTCTAAGAAAACGCAGAGATTCGTGGTGTTAACATCAGTTGGGATATTCTGGAAGCCTTTTTAGGCAGAACATCTCTGAGCTCTTTCGGTAAGCGATGCTGCTGTTCTTGGCGTGTCGGACTTCGATATGCAGCCTCTGGTATTTCGCCATCTCATCATCCGTTGATCTTTCTAGGTATCACTTCAGCTGATGTGATTTCGTGAGGGTCCACTGGCTTCAGTCAGCTTTTGAGGACCACTGTTGTCCGATCTCCACTCAATGTCTGGCTGCATTTTTTTAACTTTTGTTGTAATTTTCATCTCCGTGTCTTTTGACTTCTTTCTTCCCCTTCTTTGACATTCCTTTTTCATCGCCTGCTCTCACTTCGCCCTCATCTCCGCCTCGGCCGTCCATCTTTTGTCCGCGAATCTTCTGCAGCACATCATCCTTTCCGAGTAATGGTCCTCCAGGAAATACCATTCTACCTGCGATATCTTGGCGTCTTAGAAGTATTCCTGTTTCTTCAGAAATTATGGATTTTGAGAGAAAATGTCCAGCATAGTGGTGCTGATCCTTCCCATGTATTGTTCCATCTTCTCTTGTTTCCATTACTCTTGCCCCTCTCCTGCCCGGTCGAGACCATCGTGTTGAAATCGGTGTAAAGATTGAGAAAATCCTTGACAGTACATTTCTCCTGTTTTGCTTACATTGTACAGTGTGCAATGAACCAAGTACTCCAGGAGATGTGAGGTGACATGGATGGCCAACTCCTGAGCGCTCGGCTGGATTTTGTCCCCCCCCCGTATCAGCTGGAAAATGATTACTTTAATCAAGTATTGCTGGAGGCAAAAAGACCGGCATTAAAGTCAGTCCTCTCGAGAAGAAGTGACCAGCCAAAGTCTCTTGGGGCTTGGATCTCAGGTTACGAAGCAGGACTGCAAAGTGGTTTGACCGGCCAGAGAAGCTAGTGGAAGTCAGCTTAGGACATAAAACATTAGGCACCTATCCGAAAATGAAATAGACTCTCTTACGCTATGCTGAAGATTCACGTTTATCCCGTTATGATTTACTGCAATTGCTGTTGCAACTGGCAATGCTACGTTTGGAAAGTGTTTTTTCAGATTGCTATGATGGTATGAAGTACTTTGCTACTTTTCTGTGGTACTGAACAGTCAAAGTATGCTCCTATCGCAATGCGAGGCTGTTAAACTGATGATTGTTCAATAGGTTGTCATATAGTGTGATGTCTTAGAATCACGAACATAAGCAACCAGGCCTCTATAACCGGTATTCAGTCAGTAATGGTTTGACCGTAGCGGGTCCAGTGGGTGGTTTTGCGACAAAAACATGAAAACTTCAGACCCAATGTACAGGGGTTATTTCATCGGCGTTATTTTGAGAAACTAAAAACGCAGAGTGTCTTGAAATGAACTATAGCATCTTTTTGAACCGGGTGATCAAAAAGTTGGTCCTAAGTCACACTCCCACCTTTATCGAAAGGTCGCCTGGAAACCAATTTGTCGCCATCCCACATAAGAGCTTCCCATATAAGTCAGTTAAAGGCAATACACGGTCATGAGTATGGGGGGGGACGGAGGCAGGGTGCTACTGCGTCAAAAAAGCTACACCTTTCTAGGGATTCCGCATACCTTTAACCCGATAACATGTGTGAGAAGATGCCCAACCCTGCCCTCATGTGCCAAAGCATAGCCACGAAAAGATCAGAGCTTGATTTCCGTATGCAAACGCAGCTAGCATGTGCCAAAATTATGTTGCAACCCACTCATGTTGATAAGCCCATGAAGGATTCATCGTATATAAAAAGCTCCAACGATTTCTCATTTACACTGATATGGTAGAAATAATGTTCAAATTTGTCATGAAAATCTGTCATGACCAAACTCATCAAACGTGTTTGAAAGCAGTATCAGGAGTCTTAAAAAAACAGCATTCAACGCCTTGCTACATGTCAGGTCGGCCTCCAGGTTATGTACGCTACTCCATCAGGGGGCGCTAGTGTCGTGCCCAGGGACGCAGCCGGGGGGGCACAGGGGGCACGTGCCCCCCACCGGTGCCGGGGTGCCCTTTTGATTGCCAGGTGGTGTACCCTCTTTGGGCCGTGCCGCTCGAAATTTAGTGCCCTACGCCGTTGAGCCTAGATGGAACTAGACTGTATTTAGCGATTTAAACTATTGTTTGACAATTAAGTGCCTTTTTGGTCAGTTAGGGCATTCTGTCGCCTTTACAAGCACCCAGGAAGAGTATAGGCACGCAATCCGTTTCCAGATAATGCCTCATCGTCGCCAATAATCGTACGGGCGGAGCTAATCTGGTACCCCTTGAGCTCATCTGGTGCCCCCTGAGTGCTGGTCTTGGCCCCTGGAGCTGATCATGTGCCCCTGAGCTGATCTGATGCCCTCGTAGTCAATCTGGTGCCCCCTGAGAAAATAATTGTGCCTTCTGAACCTATATAATGCTCTCTGAGTTAGTCTGATGCCTCCGAGATTGCCTGGTGTCCTATTAGCTGTTTTAGTGTCCCTTGAGCTGATCCGGGCCCCTGAGCTTATTTAATGCCTCCCGGAGTTGATCTACTGTCCAGGGGTGCAGCCAGGGGGCACAGGGGGAATGTGCCCTCCATCAATACCGGGGTGCCCTTTTGATTTCCGGGTGGTGTACCCAATTTGAGCCGTGCCGCTCGAAATTTAGTGCCCTACGCCGTTGAACCTAGATGTAACTGGACCGCATGTAGCGATTGAAACTATTGTATGACAATTAAGTGCATTTTTGGTCAGCTAAGGCATTCTGTCGCCTTTCCAAGCACCCGGGAAGAGTATGCGCACCTAGTATGTGTCCACCTAATGCCTCATCGTCGCCAATAATCGTACGGGTGAAGCTAATCTGGTGCCCCTTGAGCTCATCTCGTGGCCTCTCAGCTGATCTTGGCCCCTTGAGCTGATTACTTGCCCTCTAAGCTGATCTGGTGCCCCTGAGTCAATTGAGTGCCCCACTGAGCAAATAATTGTGCCTCCTGAACCTATATAATGCCCTCTGAGTTAGCCTAATGCCTCCGAGCTTACTTGGTGCCCTAATAGCTGATTTAGTGCCCCTGGGGCTGATTCGGGCCCCCGAGCTGATCTCATGCCTCCCCAAGTTGATCTACTGTCTCCTAAGTCAATATGGTGCCTCTTCAGCTGATTAGGTGCCCCCTCAGCTGATTATTGTCTCATTAGATGGTCTGGTGCCCTCTGAGCTGGTTTGGTGGGCCCTGAGCCCATCTTGTGTCCCCTGAGCTGTTATGTTGCTCCCTGAGCTGATTTAGGCCCCTGCCATAGTCGGGGGGGCTGAGAGCTGATCTGGCCCCCGAGCGGATCAATCTGGTGCCACCTGAGCTGCACTAATGCCCCTTAGTCGATCTGGTGCCTCCTGAGCCCATCTGATGCCCTCTGAGCTAGTCTGGTGCCCTTTAAGCTGATCTGGGCATCCTTACGTGATTTCATGAGCAGCTCTAAAGCCCTGAGCTGAGCTGGGCCCACAGAGGCTGATGAGGGCCCCTGAGATGGTATGGGGCTCCTGAGCTGATTATTTGCCTCCTGACTTGATCTGGCCTCCGGGCTGATCCATCTGGTGCCCCTGAGCAGATATGTTACCCACTGAGCTAAACTAATGCCCTCTGAGTTGTTCTGGTGCCTCCTGAGCCATCATTGTGCCTCCGGAGCCCATCTCATGCCCTCTGAGCTAGCCTGGTGCCGCTGAGCTAGTTTGGTGCCCCATGAGCCAATATGATGCCCTTTAAGCTGATCTGGGCCTCCTGAGTTGATTACGTGAGTTCCCGAGCAGCTCTGGGGCCCTGAGCTGAGCTGGGCCCACAGAGGCTGATGAGGGCCCCTGAACTGGTATGGTGCTCCTAACTTGACCTGGTAACCCCGAGCTGATCTGGGCCCCGAGCTAGTCGGGGACCATTGATCTGATTCCTTGTCCCCGAAACTGATTTGGTGCCCTATGGACCGATCTGGTGTCCCTGACCAGCTCTGGAGCTCCTGAACTGATTGGGCCCCGAGCTGGTTAGGGTTCACTGAGCTGATTTAGTGCCCCTGACTTGATGCCCCTACCTGAGGCCCCTGAACTGATCTGGGGCCCAAGAGCTGATCTGGGGCCCAAGAGCGGATCTGGGTTCTGAGGGTACCCTGTGCTGGTCTGGGCGCTGAGCTTGTGAGAGCCCCTAATGTTGGCTTGAGGCCCCCTGAGGTAATCTGGCGCCTTAAACTGTTCTGGGGCTTCTTGAACTGGTTTAAGGCCCTATGAGCCTATCTGTGGCCCATTGAGCTAGTCTGATGACCTCATCTCTGGGGCCAATGAGCTAGTCTAGTACCTGGGTGAAGCATGCGCTGCTCTGGGGCCCTGATCTACATCAGGGGACCCTGAGGTGGTCTTGAATAGACAGAGAATAAGAACATAAGGCCAACTCCCATCATCTCGGGGCGGGGTCACTGAGCTAGTCTAGTCCCTGGAGGCAAAACTGGGGGATGGGGGAAGCTGCTCTGGAGGCCTCTGATCCACACTTGGGGCCCCAGAGCCGGTCTTGACTAGATGGGGAATAAGAACACGATGGAAACTCCCCTTGTAAAACGGAGCTAACGAGGAATGAGGAATCTCTAAAACGGCTTGTGATGCCTATGCACCCCTGGTTATATAAATTGCTTAATATACTGGTGGATTCTGGGAAGGGATGATAAAAGGGCATGTGCCCCTGAGCTCAGAGCTAAGTCCCCTAAACCAGGATTTCTACTAATTAATTTAAAGGCAGAACTAGTTGTTACAATTTTCAGCCCTGTCCCACCATCCCCATCCAAACCACCGGCCTGTTCACCTTTTCTTTACTCTGAACTGGGACCGATCCCTGAGAATATGGAGCTTTATAATTGCGTTCAAAAGGTATCTCCCAAATTATTCCGGCAGCAAAAAATGTGTTCTTCCAAAGGCACTATGCCACTCCTCGTCCCATGGCGATTGTGGGAGGCAAGGAACTTTATCCGCGTTCAGCCAGGGCTCACTCGTCACGACAAAACCAGTGGGCATAACAAATGAATTTTCGACTCACAATGCCTTAACTTGCACATGTTAACAGATATCACATGCTCCGCTGATTTCTCTGATGTTAAGTACTTGCATGAGTTGGCTGATTTGCCCTTAAATCTATCCAGAACAGTCGTGTTTTGGCTACTTCCATGACATTTTCGTGATTTTTTCGGTTTTAATCGGGTTTTCCTTCTCCGTCAATGATTTATTTGCATTTTTAATGAACCAAAGATGCCCAAAGAATGATAAAAACAAAGAAATAGCAAGAATGTCTAGGTTACGTTAAAAGTGCCCTTTTTCCCCGGGGTGCCCTTCAAAGTTGGTGTGCCCCCCATACCAAAGCTCTGGCTGCGCCCCTGGTCGTGCCGCCCGGCTCTGACCTGCAGCTCATTCTGCTTGCTCTCCAGCTGCTCCTTGGCGGCCTGCAGGGCGCGCAGCTGCTCCTCCAGTCGCCGGATCGTCTCCTGCGCGTCCTGCAGCTCCTGCTGGCGCGCCGCCATCTCCTCCTGCGGGACGCACAACCGCGCCAAGTCAGTGGTCTACCACCCCCAACACTCTTACGGCAGCCACCACCTTAGTGTCAACGCACAAACGCACCACCTTACCCCAATTCCCCTCCAGAAGGCGCCATTGTCGTGCCAACGTACAACCGTGCCAACACGCAGTACTTGGCGTCAATCCTAATATCCTCTTCACTGGCGGGAAAAACCTGAGCTGGTCTAATATAGTTTTCTGACGTGACACAAATACCGTCACCTAAGCGCCAATATCTGGCCACAATCAAACTCTCAAACACCTGTATATTTACAAGCAATTGCTAAAAAACTATCATATACCAGACATCTACCACTTTCAACGATACTTACATGATGTTGTTACCACTTTGAACAATACATGATGTACATGATGTTTCACAAACACGTCCATCTCATGACTGAGGCCACGAAATAGATAACGTAGTCCAGAAAGAACCACTATATTGAACTGGTCTTCTGAAAAGGCGCCCACTATCCGCTCACAGCCCTGTTCCCGGGTCTGGCGTACAATGTGGACATACACATGCCTCAGGCTACGAGGGCTCCACCCATCGGCGCCGGGACAACGGGTCCCATCTGTATGCCCGGGAACACGACGAGCACAACACGTGTGCTTGAAATTCGACGCCGTTGTAACAATGAAGAATTTCCCCAGGCGCACTGTTTGGTTAACATGTTTTTTATGTGCGTGCTCTCCAGCCGTGCACACCTTACACATGAGGGTCACGTCATACCTATCATCCCGCCAATCTACCCAATCATATCAATCATACCCCGCCCCATCTACAAATTCAGCTCGACGCTGATTGGCTGTACACTAGAGGTGGGACTTTCTAGGCCCGGGGGCCCGGGGCAAAAGCCCGGCCCAGGCCCGCGGGCTTGGACCGGGCCTGAAGGCCTGATTTAGGCCAATGCCGGGCTGATAACGGGCTTCACCCAGGCTCATTCCGGGCTTCAACTGAACTGGGACTTCAAAGTCAATTTTCTGTAAGTTAAATAAGCCTTTTTCAGTACACACCTAGTTTTTTCCACTGAAACATAATCTTATTCATGCACCAGCAGCTTTTGAAAATGCATTTACAATTAATTTTGAGACTTTTAGACATACATCAGGAATGTAAAAGCATGAAGCTCTAGCTTTCTATCTGTTACTCATGCCAGGGTCAAAAGCAAGTTACTTAAACCTGAATCAATATTTAAAATCAAATATTGAATAATGCCTACAGTTGCACACATCCATGCCGTACTGTCATATTATGAATATCCTGATTACTTCAAAATCTTCAAGTCATATATGGGTGAACAAAATATAAATTGTGATAGCCTATTTGTTACTTCCATATTGTCATTTAACCAATTTGCTGCTAACATCTTGATATTAACACCCAGCTCTAGCTAGAAAATTCTTTCCAGAAGCTTTCTGCTCCAGGTAAAAAGAAAATGTTATCTATGGAGCCATTCCCATGTCCTCTACGAAAAAAAAACACAAAAACAGAATATCCAAATTATGGCAAATTCCGCGGCCTTGAGCAGCTTGTAAAGCCTTGCAAAGCCAGAAAAGCGTCATATATGAAACAAGTGCGCAAAAAGTGGCCTATTCTCAGGAACAAAAGAAATGCACCACACACTTTGTGCTTATTTTTTAAATTTGTGAAATTTTAAAATAAATTTTCAAAAGTCTTGAAATATTTTCGCTGAAATAAACTTACTATTCTGGTAAATTTTGGTGAAAAATGTTTTCATAAATGATTGCTCTAATGTAGACAAGCACAGCGCTTCAGATACTTACTAGGCGCAAGCCCGTAAAATACAACAAAACAAACAGAAATAGTGTTCAAGCCCGAATGGTGATGTGGATGGGATTGAGTTGTTTTTTGTGTCAGATTTACTTTTGGTGGAGATTGGTGCAATGTTTTTATTCCATGTTTGGTGCGTACCTGTGGAAAACTAGTGGTTCTTTATCAAGATAGTTCTTTATGGGTGGTGGTTTGATAATTGTATATGGTTGATGGGCCTTGTTCATGTTGGCCTGTTGGCTTACCTACTTTGCACACCGGGCTGACCCAAGCAGAACGATCTTTTGACTATCTTCCAAGCTGTTTAGTGACTAAACTAAAAGAAAATGTTCACATGTATCAATTGAGGGACAATGTGAAGGATTTTTGGTTCATTCACAGCCATTCCGCCATGATATTCAGAAAAGTTTTAGCTGAAAACTTGTCACTGCTCTCTCCCTCTATTCATAAACATTATTGGAACTCAATTGTGAGGCTCGTGCCAGCATATAATGAGTTATAAAAGTGCAAAGATGGAGGAAATGTCTGACATGAGTGGGCTTATTTCATCCCGATTCTTATAGCTGCCATGTGCATACCTCTATCTAGAATGCCCATTGTTTTTATAAGGTGATGCTGGTCATTACCTGAAGTAAGCTTGCATCATAAGCAAGCCATGTTTCATACTGTGTGTTTTTCAGTATCATTTTCTGCTGAATTATTAAGATAGCTGAGGCTACTGATGCTACATGGACCTTTTTAATATGGTTTTGGGTGAAACCAAAACTTTTTACAGGATAAATTGGCTTAAAATATATATTTGAAACAGCTTTAAAGTAAATAAATGTTGTATATTAAATCGTTAATGGTTTTTCCATGATACAGGACCTTCCCGGGCTTGATAATCCATTTCTTCCACAAACCGGGCTTGTGACGGGCTTCTAAAATCAGCAGCAGACCGGGCCCGGGCCCGGGCCTGCAAAATTGCTCGAAACTCCCACCTCTACTGTACACCTTCTGGCTGTCTGGTGCGTACCTGCATGGTTTTGAGCCGGTCCTCGTACTGGCGCTGTTTGCGCTCGGCCTCCTCCCGGGCGGCGATCTCGCGCTGCAGCTTCTGCCGCTCCGTCTGCCGCGCCTGCTTCTCCTCCTTGGCCTGCGCCTTCATCTGCTGCACCTGATGAACGGCGCCGGCCACAGTCAGTCACACAGCGCCGGCCACAGTCAGAGCGAGGCACAGCCAGTAACAGAGCGCCGGTCACAATGGCACAAACCACAAATCACTTCACATTTCGCCCACATCTACCCTGGATACATCGGAACTCCCAATTTCAAAGTTCAAAGTAGAAACTCAGTTCCCGCGGTCGGTGCGTAAATAGAGCGTACTGAGACTGCTCAGGTATTCGGGCAAGTCATAACAGACCCACAGAGCAGACCGAAGGCTGTACATGACACACCTCCTTGAGACATCGAGGGGTATACGTCCGCATCCCATCACGCCACAGGACAAGGAGGCATGGTCAGAGATGACTCAAACCAGCAGGTACAGTGAGTTTCAGCCCCACATTTAACCTTCACCGCTGTCTCGGAACTTTTCGCAGTCTCCTCGAACGATACGCAGAAATGATATCCATACGCCACACAAATCTAGCCCAAAATATTTTTCTGACATTCGCCTACCGAACACCTACCTTTCTTGTCTCCCCCCGTATTGTACAGTTTCTCGACACACTGTGGGACAGAGCGGTACCTACCTCGATGGTGTCCGGCTTCCTGCGCCGCATGTACAGACAGAGCGGTACCTACCTCGATGGTGTCCGGCTTCCTGCGCCGCATGTACAGCTCGTGGTTGCCCATGCACAATGCCAGAATCCGCTTGTTGATGCGCAGCCGTGGCGCGAAGAAGATGAAGTCTGGCGACTTCTTGTCGATGGGCTTGATGGTGAATTTACGGTCGTTGAAGCTAATGTTGCGGATCTCGGACCAGGGGAAGCCAATCTTGGGCGTCAGTTTGTCCTCCTTCTCGTAAATGTTGAGGCCGAGAGCGTCTACTCCAAGCCAGAGGTCCGTGCCCTGCAACCCAGACCACAGTTAATGTCCACTCCCAGCCAGAGGTCCGTGCCCTACAACCCAGACCACAGTTAATGTCAACTCCCAGCCCCAGGTACGTGCCCTGCAACCCAGACCACAGTAAATGTCCACTCCCAGCCAGGGGTCCGTGCCCTGCAACCCAGACCACAGTGTTAATGTCCACTTCCAGCCCCAGGTACACCCGTTTCCATACTAATTGGTAGGTACTACTGGTCCGGATATTTTTCGCAGATATCTCAGGAACTATTTAAGTCTCAAGAATGATTCTACCTCTGAATTGTGTGTATTGGCGGCGGCTATCACTGGCATGCGTTCCCGCTATCTGCTTGTATATAGTTACAACTACAGACAAAAATCTATTTCGACCAGATTTGAGCGGGGCAGCCTGAGACGAACTTGACAAGGCCTCTGCCTCCCCTCCACGCCTTGGCCGCAGCCCAGGTGGGGTCGTAAGAGGGTTGTAACAGGTGTTTACAAACACTGCCCGCCCGGGATTTATGAATGAATGGTAGTACACGGATATGGTCGGAGGGGAGGTGAAGGTCATTCGACCGTGACATGGCTGACCGTGTCAGCACTCCAGCAAGCTGCCAGAGGAGAGAAAACATCTGACTTTGCCAACTTAGTTTGAGAAAATCTCGGGAAATCAGAAGAAACTGTTTTCGTACGGGGATAATCCCTTATCTTAGTGGGTACACACTGGCCTCTGTTGGGGAAAATAAATTATTTCTATGACCTCTGCAAGCTACGTGTTGGGTGGTTGGGGTGCGAATACCGGTAACTCCCTCGCATGAGCCCGGAGCACGCGCTGCAGTAGTCCTCAGTGGCGCAGCGTGTAGGGGCGCGGGAAGAGATGACGGAGGGACGGGTGCATGGGTTCGAGCCCAAGCGGGGATGGTTTTAATCTGTAAAGGATCCGTACTCCTAAGAGAGTAACTTTTGAAAACTCATGATTCAATCCAGGGGATGAAACAAAATGAGGGAGCTATAAAAGGTATAGGGCAAGTATTGTATTTTCAAGCCAAATTCTCACATGCAGATTCCGGAACCAAGTGCCCTCGGATCATGCATCGGTGCTCACACAGTGCACCCCGGCGTCCCCTGAATCTCCCTCGATGTCTTCCTCCTGCTCCCCGTGAAACATTGCTTCTAACTCGCCCTCCGCCCACCCCCCAGGATGCAAATATTGGTGTCCCTTTGATACATCACGTATTAACCTTCGCCCAGGTGGGGGTCTTTTTAGACCCCCCTCGGGTTTTCTAAAGGGATAAAAATAACGGCGGCGCGCAGCGCCGCCAAACTTAGTCTAGCTGTTCCTTCATCATTTTTACATCTTTCCTGAACATTTTAGCCCAAGGTCATATCAGGTCAGGTCACCAGGCCAGGTGAAGTGACCTCACCTCAAAAAAAAAATGCTTAGGACCGCATAACTAAAAGAAGGGTTAATCGGTCTAGTTCAAACTTATACCACATACTGGGCCCACCAGGAGCTACAACATTTGTTCCGGGATTTTTTGATATTGGTGACCTAAGATCATGTGCAGAGCATGACCTCCCCATTGTAAATACATGGGGAAAATCACAAAATGAGCTTTTCTCAGTAAGCATGGATGGAATCAACTTCAAACATCGGTTACGATTTAATCTTAGCACATTTCTGAAGTTTATGCAAAAAATTTTGACTTGTGACCTTTAAATGGTCACTTTAGGTCAAATAAGCATTTTTTGGTCTTTTACTCTATAAATTTTAAATCAACTAAGATATAACTTTATTTTGTCACCAAAGTGTTTGTATAGTCACTGCAAGTCAAATGATATACATCATGACTATACCAGGTCAAGTTGGGTCAGACCGTTGACCTGGGTCAGGTCAAATTCTTAAATTTGGCCTGGCATAGAAATATTATATATCATTCGATTCGTATTGACGAGAGGATTGCAATGGTGCATCAACTATGGCTGTATCTTGTTTGGTTTGGAAGTTATTAGCGAAAAAGGAAACGCCCTTATGCATGGGTGGCTATGGACATTCCAAAGATAATGCCCAATATTCAGTGACCTGTAGCTCCCTAGGCTTTGACCTGACACGAAAATGAATGCCACTGCAATGAAAGAGCAACTCAAGAACTTTCGAATGGTGTTTGAAAAATGTTTCTAGCTATCATAGTTTCTGAGATATATGAGGTTTTCTTCGTGCACCTCATATTAGCGATTTTGACCTATTTTGACCTCTGGTGACCTTAAAGGGAATGTGGCACCTTGGTCGAATCCTGGAATTTAGTGTTATTAGGCGTACTTTTAGTAAAAAATAATGAAACCACTCACGACTTCTCTGAAAAATGTACAACAAGCTCAATATTTGGTTTTTAAAAATACTCCACTAGAAAAAGAAATAAATATCAGGCTGTGGATGATGTCACGATCTGGCAACCAATACCATACTTGAAACGCTTAAAGGGCTTCGATTGGCTGATGCTCATCGTGACGTCAGCATATGTCGTCACACCAGTAGCTCACAACAATGGCCGCCGGCGACGGGGGTTGAGGGGGCTGGTGTCAGGTAGGTTTTAGCTTTTTTCTACGGAAATATCGAGTTCCAAGACAAATGAAATATGGAGTACCGGGTTTTCCGACTTGCTTTACAACTTGGCTATCTCATTTAAAATCACGTTGTGAAGGTGCCACACTCCCTTTAATATTGACCTGACAGGAAAAATGACCGAAGTATTTTCGATATCATTTTTGAACAGCTTTCGATTGCCGTTCTGTGCTTTTTTCTAGCTCTCTTAGTTTTTGAGATCGTTGGGGTCTTTTTAGCCCCCCCACCAGGGCGAAGGTGGCTCGTACCCGCCACCGGGGCAAGGGTTAACGAGTCGCTGCCCCGGACCCAATGATCCCCATTGGAAACCTTGGGCCCGCCTATGGCGCTTTGGCGGGATACAACGCAAACAAATTTCGTCATGTTTGGTGGATCCGAGAGGCCAGGTTACTAGCCATTTCATCTTGGTGAAGGGGGAACAATGAAAAAGGGAATTTCAGGGGCTCCAGAACAGTTTCAGGGGCGACAGCACACGGTGCTGAGGCGCCGAATTTTGAACTCCTGGAGATTCGTGCTGAGTGAAAATAATTTTTTTTTGTGTAGCATGCCTACTGTCGGATCTATAGGCATAGGGCGATCCACCTCAATACAAAGGAGGGTAGGGGGGGGCAACGAATCTTCTCCCCCAAACGAGGTGAGTTCTATGTTTTCCAATAAATTTTCCATTTACATTCGTTTCGTAAGATACACGTTAGCCTTCATTATCAAAAACGTAAACCAACGGATGTTTTTACGCGTTTGCCGATGTCATATCATGTGTATCCGTTTTTTGTAACTGTTCGAAAGTTTTAAAACTTTTGTAACAGTTGGTCCAGTGGGCTCTTGGCTCTTATCTTCCTGGTGACAATTTATTGTTCTTGGATATCCTCTGGAAACAAGCGTAGAGTTTTGCAAGTGGCATAACCAAGTTTCTTTATTTTCATTTTAGCGTGTGTTGCTGGTCATAATGGGTAAGATTTACTGGACCTATCGCTATTTTGTCCGTGGTGGGGATAATGAAAAGTGATTGCTTTTGACAAACTTCTGCTATCTGTATGACCTGCTGAAAAACTTAAAGAACAGATAGCAGCTTTACGTAGTTATTTCCACTTGTTCTGCTATTTATATGATCGTTTTAAAACATTATTTTAAGGTATGCCGATTTTTCGAGGAAATCAGATGCATGCCACTGAATTACGTCATCAACCATGACAAACTGGAAACACATTGAAGATTGTCGACAATCAAACGTCAGATGGATAAATTTACCGCACTTCTAGATTACTGTATGATGGCTCAAAACGAAGCGATGCAAGTAATAAACACAAATTATGCGTGTTACCTCCCGTGGATGTCCCCGGAAACAATTTCAGGAGTGCAACAGTTTCTATCGTATGTCAGTGCCCAGAATCTGAATCTGCCTTTATCTTGTTTCGGTTTGTTGATCTATTTCGCTCCCGATAGGTGGTGTGGCTAATAACTGAGGACAGTATTGTGTTTAAGAGAGATTTCCAATGGCCCTATCAGGTCAATCGGAGCATGATTGGAAAGTTGATGTTTTTGTTCTTCTTCTTTTTTGTCTCAGAAGTTAGAAAACGTGTAAAATATCTGGTCTGTCCTGTAAAATGGTCACAAGACATTAAATAAGTGGTGGGGTCCCGGTAGACGGGGCTGCCTGCTGGTGCTTCACCTTGTGTATATCCCGTATATCAAAGCTACCTGCACATATTTCCAACGCTTTATCGTGAACAGGCTTGTGTTTTCATATCATGTATGCAATTTGGTGCAGTGGACTGCCGATAGATCTGCATTTCTCTAAAGCGACTATTGCGAGCGACGGCGTGGCTATTAATACGATACGATAATGCCTTTAAAAGTGTCATTCGTAATGATACGTGCTCTGAGACAGCATGAACAAAAAAACTTCTTAAAGGGAGCATACCTCATAATCGAAATTAAAAAAGACTATATATAGACAAAATAGGCTGGAAGATCAGAAAACACCTTTTCCACCTTCAATCACTCAACACAAAAATATTTCCTCTTCCTTTACTACTCTGGGTTGACCTAGCAATCATGGGTAATTGCAAGTCTGGCTGCTTGCAGCAGCTGAGGCTATGCCATTTGTTAACATTAATTTCGCAGCACGCGATGCCGGATGAAAATGGATTCCTTCGCGGTCTGAAGTCTTAAAATAGACCCTTTTATTTTTAACTTTAAAGCGTGCGTAAATTTTATACAGATAGCTTTGCGATAAATGAGATATGACAATAGTATTTTCTCGACACGCTGTTCAAAATTGTATCTCAATTCAAAACTAATAATCAAAGTGGGACGCTGACTTTCATTTTGGTCAATTTGTTTATGAGGTTTCCGATTAGGTAAATTTACGAAATATCATCCACGCAAAGCTATCTTGATACTTTTAGGAAAAGCGACGGAATCAGCACCGGCAATAAGTGATGCCTCGATAAGTGGCATCGGCCAGCATATATTTAATAGTAAATATTTAACTTAATTCAAAATAAATATCGTTTAACTCCGGCTAAAGAGCAACTACTCATCTCAACAGCAACGACTCAAAATCTTTATGTCCAGTTTTAGTTTTCGTTAAGGCTGCCTGAAAATTCTGAAATTGTTTTGTCAATGCATACATAACATTATACCTGGATTTGGCCCCACATTTACTGTTATCTATGCCTACTGTTATTAAAAGCCAGGTCTACTGTTATACAGGGCCAATGCTATCCAAATAGTTTTTTTAAAGACAATTTGAGAGCCACTGGCTCCTCTCTGCAGGCAACGATATTTGAAAACGCCGCTGAACTTTTAAACATGTTTTTCTGAACCAAAATTTACTGGTCCGATCATATGTATTTTCGTCATCTTAGAATCAAGTACGTCGAAAACCTACCAGTGATCATGCAGCCGCAGCAGAACTCTTTTCCCGAATAGGGCTATAACTGCACATAGATAGGAAGTTATCCGCACATGGATTGCGAGATCATACGTGGGGGCTTTACCTGGGACGTCACATCAAAGAAATGTCTATCCACCGCCATTCCATCAGTGACTTGTTTAAGTTATTATTCACGCCATTTGGAAAGAGGGTTTCAGTTCCAAAGTTCGAACTCGGAACTGGCCAATCATTTTCATTGTCCACACCAAAAGAAATTGAAAGTGACATGATGACGTTACCAGTTTATCTGAATAAAATCTTGGACTATTTCATGGATGCCGATTCGATGAGAGATGCATCCAGTCCACCGGCGACTTTGCTGCGGTCCGGTCGCGGCCAAAAAAGTCAAGAAAATCGTGCATCAGACGAATTCAGAAACTACTACTGTTGCATTGTTTCCACCACTGCATGTTGAAAGGGACACAACAGCGGACTATCATTGGAAGTTTCGCATCACCAAAAGCTACAGCACAACCAGAATATGGGCCTGGTCCGATTGGGTCCCTTTTCGGTTTTTGCGAATAATTCCAAATCGATTTAAATGAAAGATGCGTCGCTTTGCATACCTCTCAAGTGATGACTTTGAAGACAAAACTGGCCAAAAACTGACCTCAGATGAGGTCAACGACTTATTACGTCATTTTCAAGCCCATGTAACGCGATTTTGTTATTCAAAACGAGGCCTACAGAGCCCCGATGTAACACAGCTCCTACAACAGCTAGACAAGTTTCTAAACATAATTCGAAAGCTATTGAAAAGATTCCGGCTAGGTTGCATTGCATGTAAAAATCGTTTAAGCATTTCTTCACAAATCACACCATCCTGCTGCCTTTGGGCAAGGAGTGCGGAGCATCTGAGATTCGGTCGGAGTCGGAGCCGGCCGTTCCATATTTTCCTGGCTCAGTGCCTAAAAAGTAGTGTCACCTATCGTTTTATGTTCACTTGAAGCTTAAAACAACATTAAATGTTCATTCCACGTGTCTTCGACTTTGCATGCCGTAAAATACACTTATACATTTCAAATTCTTTGGAACCACTAAATGAATTCCTTTGATTAAATACGGAACTGGAAAAAGAAAAATTATGGTGGTAAAGTTTTGTTTCATTTGTACCAGCCCAGAGCAATGGCATTGCACGTCGCAAGACGTTTTATTCTGCGCACATGGGCTGCTTAGTTCCTGGTTTCTTTTTGCTGATCTAACCCGTTCGCGCGTTGCGTCAATTCGGGGACCTTTGAGTATTTCCCTAACGAGTGGTTTCATCAACTCGGAAATTGCGAATATGGGATATCAGCTACTTGTCGATTGGTGGCTGTGAAAAGGATTTAAGTGTTGAATTTGGTATTATAAAGTTTGTTTAGGCTTTTGCAAGTTCGGCTTTTGAGATCGTAGTTGTATTGGGGTTTAAGGGCACATCAGCTGCTGTATTATGTGTGGTACCCGCGGTTTTTGAGAGAAGAGCCACTAAAATCATCAAAATATTTGTTTAGACTCGTCCCTTAGATCTCCCCCCACCCCGCCGGTGCCCAAAATCTGGGACAATTTGGCCGTCCCCCAAACTCAAGCTCTTGATCTGCCAGTGAGCATGTAAAACGTGAAATATGTGCCTTACGGGTGTCTTCAATCCTTTCTCTAAATCCAAGCCGATGCACTTGAACTCCAGGACAATTATTTTAAATACTCGTATCAATAAAAACAGGGCCATCTAGCCAAAAAATCATAACCGCCTTTGGATCAAAATTTATCAAAGAACTTATGTTAGTCTAATCGAATCCGCCAAGCTGCAGGGATTCGTTCCGGCATCTTACCGGTTGACAGGACCGGTTTTACCCAAAATTTCGCAAGGGCTGCGGGAAAGGGATACTCGGGCAGTGAGTCACTATTTGCCAAGAAGGCCGCCACTTCTGGACGATGCAACCTTTCAGAGGCGTGTCGAATCAATCGGGGAGGGGGGTAGGAGGCATGTTTGCACCAGGGGCCAAGCTTGAATCTGGGAGGAAAAAGCATCCACTCCTTGCCCCCTGGATCCGCCTATGAACTGAACGTAGGGAGAAGCGGATATCGATTTGCATCGCTAAGTCAAGTAATCTACCATCCAAAAATCCATGGCGATTTCCATGCCTCTAAACGTGCCTAACGTTAGAATTTTAAACGGGGATTTGATATGTCCAGAAATGATCAGTAATGAAAATGAATCGGAATAGAAATGATAAAAAATGAACAGTAACTTTCCGAGTTTCTATACTGCATGTCTCAGTCTGATCTACTCGTAGCCCCAGCCCAACTCGGCGAGCTCGCTGTCCGCGCAGCAGTGCAGCCCCACCGCTGTCACGTGACGAACTGCATACGGCTATTCTGTTATCCGCTCTTCACCGAAGTTGTACCGTGTGCACCACGCCAGGTGTTCCATTGATCGGTTCCCGCCACTTCTGCTTACGCACGGCGCAGTGTCACGTGGTACAGACTTGATTGACGGGTCTGGGTCAGAGGGGTGCGCCTGCGATAGGCGGTGCCAGGTATTTTAGCGCTTGCCCCGTCTTCACGGCCTCAAAGGTGTTTTTATTGAACAATTTCTAAATTTTTCGTCCGATGAAAATGCAGTGCATGCCAATCGAAAGGTCTCAACGAATAGATTCTATAGATATTGAAATCAGGACGCTGAGTAGCATTGCTCTGGAGTTATTTGGCAAAAACAGCCGGACCAGTAGTACCTACCAATCAGTATGGAACCGGGTGTACATGCCCTGCAAGCCAGACGACAGTAAATGTCCACTCCCAAACCCAGGTCAATGCCCTGCAAGCCAGACCACAGTTAATGTCTACTACAAACCCTGGTCCATGCCCTACAAGCCAGACGACCGTAAATGTCCTCTCCCAAACCCAGGTCAATGCCCTGCAACCCAGACCACAGTTAATGTCCACTCTCAACCCCAGGCCAGAGCCCTGCAAGCCAGACCACAGTTAATGTCCACTCCAAACCCCAGGTCAGTGCCCTGCAAGCCAGACGACAGTAAATGTCCACTCCCAAACCCAGGTCAATGCCCTGCAACCCAGACCACAGTTAATGTCCACTCCAAACCCCAGGTCAGTGCCCTGCAAGCCAGACGACAGTAAATGTCCACTCCCAAACCCCAGGCCAGTGCCCTGCAACCCAGACCACAGCCAATGTCCACTCCCAGCCAGAGATCCGTGCCCTGCAACCCAGACGAAAGTTAACACGCGCATTGACGGGGGGGGGGGGGTACCCGCCCCCCTCGGGTTTTTCGGAGAAAGCATAAAAATGGCGGTGCGTAGCGCCGCCGTACTTGGCATACGTTTTCTCTCATCATTTTTACAACTTTTTTCAAAGTTTTCAGGTTAGGTCATCTCAGATCAGGTCACCAGTACGGGTCAAGTGAACTGACCTAAAAAAGTTTAAGATAGCGTAAGTCGGAACAGGGTGAAGTTATCCCATTGAAACTCATATCACATAATGGCCCCACCGAGTTCTCTAGAATATGTTCTGGTATTTTTATATCGACGACCTAAGGTCAGGTGCGAGCCATCACCTCTCCATTGGAAATACATGGGAAAGATGGTTTTAACTGAATAACTTAGTAACGGATGGTGATATAGCATTTATTTTAACTGCATTAGATTCGCCTTGTCTTTGCAGTTCTAATGATATGCATTTTATCCAATATAACCTTGACTTGACCTCAGGTCAGGTCAAATCCTTGATTTGACCTAGCAGGGTCATATTTTATATCATTAGATTCGTCTTGCTGCGAGGATTCTTATAGTTCAAGTTATTTTTCCCTATCTTTACTTGTTCAGATGTCATGACCGAAAAACCTTCATTTACATGTTATCCCTATTATCACTTAAACCAACACAGCAGACAGATGAACGCGTTTCGACAAAAATTGTCTTCTTCCGCATCTATGGCAGGAGGGATAAGGAACCCGTCACCAAGACATGCAGCAGTTTCATCGTTTGGATTTTTGTGCAAAATTATCGTGCGACAGAACTATAAAGGCACCGTTTTTGAGGATATTCAAATAATGTTTCTTGAATTATTCTATAATGTATACAAGCAAGCTTCATCATCATTGTTGGGGTTTAACGACGCACCAACTGCCAGGGTCATACGGCGTCGCCAACTCTCACCCTGTTGGAAGGGATTTTGGGGATCAGATCGACTTATTCAGAGGCTCCGCCGGGACTTGAAACCGGGACCGGTGGCTTAGAAGACGAGGGTGCTATCCACTAAGCCACCTCATCCCCTACAAGCAAGCTTCCATATGAGATATTCTAGACTTATCATTGTTCTAAATAATGTTCCATTTTTATTTTATCATCCTTATTGTTTTTTGTTATTATTATATACTCTCTCTTTGCTTAACCAACTCATACATACTCTTTGCTTTACTCAACTTATACAAGGCATTCTGCTACGCTGTAAGGCTCTAACAAAAAATCTGATGAACTACCTAGAAGATATATGAACGCGTTGAAGAGCCTTGCCAATGACCCGTCAACAATCAATACTCGAGCGGATAAAGGGGGGAGGAGTTGTGATATTGGATAAGGCTGCATCAGTGACGGACAATGTCCTGAAATTCACAATTTTAGGTGGAAAACGTATCTTTTTCACATTTATCTAGGGCTCACCAGGGACTTGTTTTGGCCTCACTTGACAAAGGAATCCCGGGCATGAAAACTAGTATAATGCACATCTAAATTATGACAGTGAATACCCAAACCATATTAGTATAATCCCCAACCGCCATTGATGTAATATCTTGCCTGCTTACGTCCTCTCGCCAATCTCAAACGCCAATACCACTCCCAGGATAACGCCGCACAGAAGAAAACAATCCTGGCCTCCCACAAACTAAAATATAAAACCCGTAGAAAAAAAAATCCAACGGTGAAATGGGAAAGTGAGGTCACAAAGGTTTTCTGGAGGTATATCAAACGTTGTCATGTCCCAGAAGTTTCTGGCCCTTTCAATTACAAAATATGGCGCATATTTTTTGCCTGGGCTGGCTTGGGATTGGCTGCTGCCAGATTTTCAGGCGAAGGAAAGACTTCGCGTCTGTATTTGTTCAGTGAGGCCGATTGGATCGAGGCGCATTCGTTTTCGTCCACTTTTAATTTTCGGCAATTATTCGCATTAGAATAGAATACAAATCGCATTTGAAAGGATTAAAATGAAACGCAGATTCCTATCAAGACCACCAATAATGTGAAAGTAATCTTATAATTTCAAGAGAGGCTGCCAAAGTCAACCCTGATTTTTTTACTATTTTTTAATGCTGGTAACACTGATGAATAAATTAGGATATATATTATTTTACTGAACAAAAGTTGGAAAGAAATACATATTTTCTCCAAGAAAAATGAACAAGCAGTTTCTAAATATTTTTGTTTTGTGGTTTAAGAGCTTGTTTGAAATTTTCAAACGCTCGGAACTACATCGTGTTTTTGGTAGAAATCTCCACTTTAAGTGAGGCCGATTCCACCTTTCAATATATTTCGTAAAATACAGATTTAATTTTCTTTTTGTTAGTTTTTTAAGTTGAAACATGCTTTAGCAGCATTTCTAGCGTTCCATTACTCTCAACCGTGCGCTTATTATTGAGAAATGGTATTCCAAAGACATCCAAGTACCGAATTGGCCTCAGTGAAAGGGCCTCAGCTGGATTTCATCCATTCAGAACAATGACGTCACTTTGTCGTATTTGGGTTTACTTACTTCGGTAACCTTTGAAAGCCCTGTCTTGAGGCGGGAATATCACCAAGAAGGCGGAGAACACAGAATTTTGAGGTCAGTATGGTTATTGGAAAAAATACTGGAAATTGAGTGAGTACATGGAAGGAATTTGAGTTTGCTGTTGGAAGGGATATTGTGGATGAGGGTTCATTTCTTATCCGTGATACTGCAGCTTACCTTTCAGGAAATTCACGATTAATCGAACCATTTCTCCCATCTTAAATATCTACAGGAGGTAGGTGGGTACCTACCTACTCAGTACAGTACTGGGTGAGGTCATAATACCTTGCAAAAGTTTTCCACAGCTCACAGGAAGGCTTAGACTGTACCTTTTGCGGCTCATGATTTTTAAGGCTGGGTATGCTTGCTATTTTCTTAATCTGAACTGATTGTGCATACAAATATAGGCTGGTGATTTTCACATATTGAAGTAAAATAATCCTGGCAGCGGTTGAGTGTTCAAAACCCATGTCTTGCATTAAATAATGATAGCCTGTGTGGTGCTTGGATGGGTGAACGTTGGAGAATATCAAAATAAGGGGAAGAGGAATTTTATCTGGTTGGATATTTACCATGGAATCAGGGCCAAATAATGTATTCTATATAAATATTAGAAATTATGTAGCTTCCTAGTTCTATGTTCATGGGTTAGAGATTCCGGGTTATGGACCCTATCTATATATGAGGTATCTACAGTTGCGGAGCGTCAAAATGTTTTAATTCCACTAGGAGGTAGCAGAATGATGATTCTTCACTTCAATTCTGCAGCAGATATTTTCATCTACTGTCAGTCAAAACAAAAAAAGCTGGTGGTAGTTGTTGCTTACATTTCGAAGGCATATAAATACAGTCCTAAATCAAAGTATTATCCTGAAAAAGTATTGGTTTGGTAAGAAGCAATAAACAGGACCAGCAAAAGGGCTGTGATGGGACTTGTAAGCCTGGAAATACTTAACAACAAAAATGAGGCATGTTAAGAAAGTGGGGGATTTTGGCCTCTTTTTGGGGTTTTGGCCTCACTCTCCACCTTGCGTGAAAGCAATTTCAGGACCCTGGTGATGGATCTAGGATTTCGTTAAGGGGGGGGCAGGCTCAGAGGGCACCGAACCTGGGGGGCGCCGAACCTGAGGGGCGCCAATTTCAGTGGCGGATCTAGCCGGTCGGTTTGTGAGGGGCAAACCAAAGTCGAAAAGCAAAAAAAAAAAACAAACAAACAAACAAAAAAAAAAACGTCACGCAGTAAAAAGCTGCGCCACCAATATCACTTGCCGGTAGAATTTTGGGTATTTGAGGCGAAAAGCTAAAAAAAACGTCACGGGGTGAAAAATATGGGCTCGAGATGTTTCTTCCTATCCAAGGCTGGCTATACTATGACTGGCTATACTATAACTGAGAATTCTTGATATTTACTCCATGATTTTGATGAAGGGTGTGCCCGAATATATAATCTTCAGTGTTTTTTATATTTCCGGATTCGAGGGGACAGGCCAGGGAACATCTAATCAATTTATGTTCTGTTTGAAGTTGAGAGTTGAAACACCAAAATCTTGCTTATAAACTAAAAATGAGTAGGGGAAAAAGGAGGTCGATCGCTTTGGGGGTCAAAAACATAGTTTTGCCCCGAGCTTTTCCGTTTGGGGGAATGCCTGTTTTGCCCCCCGGATGATCCGCCACTGGCCAATTTACCACCCAAAAGGCGGCCAGTGTCAATGAAAAACGCGTTTAAAAAAGGATTTGTAAATGCTTATTTTCATGAAAGCTTCCTCTTAGTGAGGACATGTTCACCTTTACCATCAAGCATATTTCGGGCCAGCTAACTACTGGCACCTTGGAAGAAAATGCTGAAAGCACCCACTGACACTAACTGAAGCACGATGAGCAAATAATACAGTTATATTCGGTCATGGCGAAAACTGAGGTGTCGTATCCACCACCTCCACTTATCACAGTTGTCCTGGCTAATCGCTCCATACTGAAATACCCGATTGACGCTCACCTTAGCCTCATAGGCCGCAGAACCTCTGCGGGCCTGGGCCTCTGAGTTTTTGGTGACTTCCCTGAGTTTATATCGAGTCCCCTCAGCTGATCTGGGACCGATTTAGTTAACCAGGCTCTCACACTGAACTTGAAACCTATATGTCGCCGCTGAAGCCTATTAAGCTTTTCGGGGCTCTTTTATTGATATAGGGCCCCCTCAAACAGATCCTGGGCCCTCTCAGTTGAAAGCTGGAGCTCTGAGCTCTGAGCCCCAAGCTGGGTTAGTGTCCCTTAACCCTTGCCCCGGTGGCGGGTACGAGCCACCTTCGCCATGGTGGGGGGGGGGGCTAAAAAGACCCACCCCGATCTCAAAGACTAAGAGAGCTAGAAAAAAGCGCAAAACGGCAATCAAAAGCTCTTCAAAAATGATATCGAACAACTTCGGCCATTTTTCACGTCAGGTCAATATCAAGGTCACCAGAGGTCAAAATATGTCAAAATCACTAATATGAGGTATACTAAGAAAACTTCATATATCTCAGAAACTATGATGGCTAGAAACATTTTTCTAACACCATTCGCTAGCTCTTGAGTTGCTCTTTCGTTGCAGTAGCATTCATTTTTGTGTCAGGTCAAAGCCTAGGGAGCTACCCGTCACTGAATATTGGGAATGTTCTTGGGAATGCCAATAGCCACCGATGCATAAGGGCGTTTACTTTTTCGCTAATAACTTTCAAACCAAGCAAGATACAGCCATAGTTGATACACCATTGCAATCTTCTCGTCAATACGAATCGAATGATATATAATGTTGCTATGTCAGGTCAAATTTAAAAATTTGACCTAACCCAGGTCAACGGTCTGACCCAACTTGACCTGGTATAGTCATGACGCATATCATTTGACTTGCAGTGACTATACAAACACTTTGGTGACAAAATAAAAGTTCTATCTTTGTTTATTCAAAATTTATAGAGTAAAACACCAAAAAATGCTTACTTGACCTAAGGTGAGCTTCCAAAGGTCCCAAGTCAAAATTTTTGGCATGCACATCAGAAATGGGCTAAGTGCAAGTTGTAACCAATGTTTGAAGTTGATTCCATCCATACTTACTGAGAAAAGCTCATTTCGTGATTTTTCCCATGTATTTACAATGGGGAGGTCATGCTCTGCACATGACCTTAGGTCACCAATATCAAAAATCCCGGAACACATGTTGTAGCTCCTGGTGGGCCCAATATGTGGTATGAGTTTCAACTTGATCGATTAACCCCCCTTTTAGTTATGCAGTCTTAAGCATTGTTTTAGGTGACGTCACTTCACCTGACCTGGTGACCTGACCTGATATGACCTTGAGCTAAAATTTTCAGGAAAGATGTAAAAATGATGAAGGAACAGCTAGACCAAGTTTGGCGGCGCTGCGCGCCGCCGTTTTTTGGTCGCTTTGGAAATACCCGAGGGGGTTTAAAAGACCCTCACCCGGGCGAAGGTTCAGCTGGTCAGGGTTCCCTGGGTTGGTACCGTTTTCGTTTAACTGATATAGATCCCTTCAGCTTGTTTGGGCCCGTTGTGCGCATCTGGACACTAGTTCGTCGAGGCACCTACCTAGTATGGCCCTATGAGTTTTATGGGCCTTCTGAGCTGCTGCAGGGTCCCCTCAGAGTCTCTGGGCCCCATGAGTTGAAAATTGGACCCCTGGGTTATTTTTGGGTCCCTGAGCTTATTTAGAAACCGTTTAAATAGGTAGGCACCCCACGCTGGTCTTGAGAATCCTGCGTTGGCACTGAGGTCAAATGAGCTCGTCGGGTGCCCTTATCTTAAAAGTTGGCCTGTGACCTTGATCTAAACACTGAATAACCTTTACTTTGATGTAATAGCATACGTTATAATAGGTGCCGTAACATTATGCAACGTCATTTAGGGGCTGTCCAGGAGTACCTGTGCTCATCAGGGACACCTATGCTCTCTGGAGGAGCCTTTGCTTCGATGAGGCACCTGTGCCACCCAGGGCGCCTTCGATCCCCAATGGACGCAACCTAGCTATCCAGGGGCATCTTTGCTGTTCCGGGGGTGCCTTTGATACCCAGTGCCCAAGGGGAGTTTTTCTTATCCAGGTTCACCTTGGTATTGAGGGGCGACTTTTTATTCAAGGTAACCTATACTACCCAGTGGCGGCTACCCTATGCAAGGGGCGCTTAGGCTATCCAGGGGGCGGCAATTTGCTATACATAGGGCGCCCTTATGCTCTCCATGGGCACCTCATTCGGAGGGTGCCTCTGATATTCAGGGGCGCTTTTCCTATCAGCAGGGTACCTGTGCCATCTTGGGGCTATTCTTATCAAGGGACGCTGCTGTTATTCAGGAATACCTACACCACTGTCGAGGGTCGCCTTTGCTATCCAGAGGCGCCTTTACTTTTAGGAAGTTTGGCGCCCGTGCTTTAAAGAGTGCTTTGGCATCGATTGATTGTTCTATTATTGGGCTTAGGTGCGCGTGAACCTTGAGCTCATGTAGCGCCCATATTGTTGCTAAGGAACGTTTATGCTATCAAAGGGCGCCTTTACTATCCAGGGTCTCTGTTTTATTCGAGGCAGTCTGATTTATCCACGGGCATCTGATATTTCGGGGGCGGTGCCTAGGTTATTCAGGAGGCGGCTTTTTTCTCCACAGGGGCGCACTACTGCTTTCCAGGGGCGCCGTTACTGCCCAAGGGTGTCTTTCTATCCAGGGGCGCATATGCTGTCTAGGTGTATTTTTCAACCACAGACATGATTGAAATACATGCCCCTACGTTATCCTGGGGTGCTTTTTGCCTCCGGTGAGGCGCTATTTTTCTCTTCCGGGTACCAGTTTATTCAAGGGCACCTATGCTGTCCAGAGAACCTTTGCTATCTAAGGCTGCCTTCGCTGTTAAGGGGCACCTTTGCTACCCAAAGGGAGCATTTTACTTTCCTGGAGTGCTTATTTCCATCTACGGGGCACATATGCCATCTTGGAGCACCTTTGCAAACATGGGGCGCACTTTTCTATCCAGGGGCGCCTTTGCACTTGAGGGGGCGCCTCTGCAATCCAGGAGGAGCCCAAAATAGATGGATAATAAAAATTCTGAAATAAGGCGCTCTAACACTGAAATAAAGTGCCTAGTTATCAGAAAGAGGCGCTCATCTGCTGAGCGGGGAGGACAACGTTGGTGACGGCAGCGTTCTCGGAAATGGGGCGCACATACTGAAAAAGGCACCCGGTTGCAGCGATGGAGCACTAAGCCTTCAGTTATAGGTTAATGAAATGTGGTTAAAGGCAGGCCATGCTCAAATTGAGCGCTCGAGCCCTGTAACAGAGCGCGCGACTGTCGGACAGGTGTACCAAACCATAGACATTAAGGCAGCTGAAGATGGAAAGGGACACCTATGATATCCTGGGGGCGCCTGTACTCTCAGGTGAGGCGCTTGTTTTCTTTCTCAGGCGCCTAGTTTATCCATTGCCGCCTATGCTGTCCAGATCTATTTCAAGAAGGGTTAACTTTGCTGTCCAGGGGCGCCTTTGCTATCCAAGGGCGCATATGATATCTGTAGGGCGCTTTATGCAAAGGGCGCCTAGGCTGTTCAAGGGCGCCGTCCTACCCAAAGGCCACCTTTCACTTTCCCTGAAGTGCCTATTTCTATGTAAGGGTTGCATATATTATCTAGGAGTGCCCTTGATATACGGAGACGCCTTTTTGTCCAGCGGCGCCTTTGCTCTTGAGGGGCGCTGCTCCAATCCAGGGTAGCTGACGATGTATAAGGGACATCTATGTTATACAGGGGGAGCCTGTACTTTCCAATGGGGCGCTCATTTTCCTTCTTAGGCACCTAGTTTATCTAGGGGGCGCCTAGGCTATCCAAAGGCGCCTTTACTATCGAAGGGGTGCCTTCTAAGGGGCACCTTTGCTATCCAGGGGCGCCTTTGCTGTCCAAAGCACTTGTGTTATCCAGGGTTTGTCTTTGCTGTCCAGTGGCGCCTTTGCTACCCAAAAGTGCATATGATATCCGTGGGCGCTTTATCCAATGGGCGCCTGGACTATCAAAGGGCACTTCTTCTATTCAAGGGTTGCATTTATTTTCCTGAAGTGCCTATTTCTATCTAAGGGGCTCCTATTCTGTCCAGGGCACCTATGTTTCCCAGATTTGCCTTTGCTGTCCAGGGACGCCTTTGCTATCCAAGGGCACCTTTCTTAACCAAGGGGTGCATTTTGCTTTCCTGGAGCGCCTATTTCTATCTACGGGCGCATTTGTTATCTAGGAGCTTTTGGTGTTATCTGTTATCTAGGAGCGCCTTTGATACCCGGAGGCGGCTTTTTGTCCAGGGGCGCCTTTGCTCTTGAGGGGCGCTGCTCCAATCCTGGGCAGCTGAAAGTGGATAAAGGACATCTATGTTATACAGAGGGAGCCTGTACTTCCCAGTGGGGCGCTCGTTTTCCTTCCCGAGCACCTAGGGGGCGCCTATGCTATCCAAAGACGGCTTTTCTACCGAAGGTGTGCCTTCCTAGGGGCGCCTTTGCTACCCAGGGGCACCTTTTCTGTCCACAGAACTTGTGTTATCCAGGGTTGTCTTTGCTGTCCAGGGGCGCCTTTGCTATCCAAGGGTGCATATGACATCCGTAGGACACTTTTTCCAGTGGGCGCCTAGGCTATCAAAGGGCGCCTTTTTCTACCCAAGGTGAGCATTTTATTTTCCTAAAGCGCATATTTCTATCCAAGGGGCGCTTATGCTGTCCAGGGCACCTATGCTACCAAGATTTGCGTTTCCTGCCCAGGGGCGCCTTTCCTAGCCAAGGGCGCATTTGATATCCGTAGGGCGCTTTATCCAGGGGGCGCCTAGGCTACCCAGGGGCGCTTCATCCAGGGGCGTCTAGGCTCTTCAGGGGTGCATTAGTTCCCCATGGCGCAATCCTACTATCTAGTGGCGCCTTTTCTTTGCCGGGGCGCTTTTGTTAGCTTTCTAAATTTCATCTTCAACGTTTTACTGGGGCGCAAAAGACCAGTAAAGGCGTCTAGTGTTTGGGCAGGGGCGCTTTGCCCTGGTTTTAAGGACTAAGTGTTAATTCAAGTGGAATAAGTGGTATCTACCACCTTGGCGCACGAAATGGGTACAGGCGCGCCACTCATATCGGGCGCCGAATGCGCCCGATATGAGCTAGGCTATGCTGAGGCGCTTCGGAGCTAAGGGGGGGGCGGGCCCCCTGCCCCCCCCTTGGATCCGTCACTGGGCTGCATACATAAACAAAATGAAGAATCTCTTACAAGACACAGATACCTATGAGAAAAAAGCTTCTGGATTTATTGGAAAACTCAGTAACAAATTCAACCAAGAAACAAGAAAACTGTTACAAAAGTCTGAAAAGGGAAAACAACTCCTTCACCTTCTGGAAGAGGCTCCTACCGCACTACGAATGCGCGGTCTTCCAAAGCTGCACAAAACAAATATACCGATGCGTCCCATTACGTCAGGGATTGGCAGTGCTCCTCATCGTATCGCCAACGTATTAGCAAGACCCCAATCAAGCTCGCTGGGTGCCGTCAGCGACGCACACCTCTTCCCCGGTGGAGCGCCATCCTGTGGTAGTGAGGCGACGAGGGGCTCTGAATTCTGCAGTAAGGCGGAGCAGATCACTGGCAGGGAGTGCGGCGGCATGTGCTCTCATGCGGGCGGCGAGGACTTGACGTCGGACTCGGGCGGGTGGTAGCCCAGCTTCCGCCATGAGGGCGTCTCTGGGGGTTCCTCCGGGGCATCCGGTGACTGCACGGGCTGCGGCCCGCAGCTCCTTGTCGATTGTCTCGACATGAGACTCTGACGCAGCTGGGAGCCAAGCGGCGGCACCGTACTCTAAGGCACCCCTTACGTATCCGTTGGCGATGGTACGTAGCGGGGGCTCGCGAAGTCCCCAGGTGCGGCCCGTCAGTTTTTTTTTCAGTTGGGCTATGCGCGGCTTTACTTTGCGGCGGAGTGTGTTGCAGTGCTCGCCGAAGTGAAGTAGGCGGTCGAAAGTGACTCCTAGGAGCTTCAGGTGCCGGTCGCCGGTTACCGTTGTTCCGGCCACTTGGAAGTTCAGATTTCAGAGGCCCTCACACTGATCGGAGCCGCTGAGACCACCGTGGAGGCTGACTCTGAACCCATCCCGCCCTGGCAACCCACTGCCAACGTTCAATTCAACCTCAGCGTTGGCGTGGGTGGAGGACGCGACGCCCCAGATCCGGTCCGGAGAAGCGCAGCCGAGGCACAGCTAGCGACGCTCCCACAGCAAGCCACGCGAGTCAGGTCAGACGGCTCTGCCAGCGCAGGCGCCTCACGTGGAGGCGGCGGCGCCATCCTCAGATTCCCCAACGGTGAAACACTAGAAGTGAAAGTGGCAGCCGGGCAACTGTGTTCGAGCACCAGAGCGGAGCTGTTCGCCCTCCGAGCGGCCCTCACAGCCGTTCGTGACGCGGCAGACAAGGCCGGCACAACCCCCGTTGTCATTTGCTGCGGCTCACGAGCGGCACTCGACATGCTGGCGGGCGGGGCTGCCGAGCAGACCACAGCTCTCGGCATCGAAATCTGGCGACTGCTGATGACCCTAACCGACCGGCAGCAGGAAACCCACCTCCAATGGGTCCCAGCACATTGCAGCCTTCAGGACAATGAACGAGCTGATACATTGGCCAAGGAAGCCGCAGACCTGCCCCAAGACCAAGTATGCGCCGACGTGAAGACGATTACAAAAGCCGTCTCACGCGCCGCCAACCGGAAATGGCGCAGAAACTGGCCCAACAGCTTCTTCAAAGACATAATGGAGGACCATATGCCGGCCCCAGTGACCCTAGATGACCGCGATGCCGCAGTGAATGTACACCAACTGCGAGCCGGGCACTGGGGCCGGTCCCAACAATACCTTCACCGGATCGGCCGACGTCCAGGAAGGTCCTGCGAAAAATGCAGCGACCCAGACTGTCGAGAGGCAAGGTGCCTTGTGTGCCGCGAGTGAGGATGACACCCCAGCCCATGTCCTCCTGCGGTGCCCCTGCCTGGCCGGCACCCGACTACGAATGCTGGGAAACATCCATGTTCAACCGCAGCAGATGAGGGACGGCGACGTGGTGGCGGCCTTGGCCGCCGAATACCTCCGCCACAAGGAGCCCCTAGAGGGCTAAGGCTTGGCACGCCCAAGCCCTGGAAGAAAAACAACAACAACGACAAACAACAACGCACACCTCCAGAATACTGATGACCTCACGATGAAAATTAAGGACATCGACTTCTCAGATAAGTTCCTAGCCAGTTTCATGTTAAGTCATTATTTACGAACGTTTCAGTAGAGGGGGCAATGAAAGCTATCGAATCCGTAACAAAGAACATGAACCCTGACCAACTGCCCTTACCAAGACTATTTAAAATGGCTAAAAATGTGCATGAATTTTGGTAGTTTCACTTTCAACTCGGATGAGTACTTTCAACACAGTGGCCTTGCGATGGGTTCACCGTTCAGCCCAGTTGCTGCATGCCTATACATGGAATGGCTTGAAAAAACATCATTACCTAGAGATAATGGGGTCAAATGTGATCTGGGCTCGATATGTCGATGACATAATAGTTGTAGTCCCCAATGATATGAACTTAGAAACTAAACTCAATCAACTAAACTCAGTTGATCCTAAAATCCAGTTTACCATTGAAAAGGAACATCAGAGAACTATAGCTTTCCTTGACACAGAGATTGTTAGGAATGCCGAAGTTAAATTCAAAGTATATCCAAAGCCAACGAACAAGGAATACTATGTATATCATTACTCAGGTCACAGTGATAGGGTGAAGCGAGGAGTAGTATTAGGATTTTTTTCTTAGGGCCTTCCGTATTTGTAGTGATGAATACCTGCAAGAAGAGATAGAACATATTATGACCTCGTTCACGAAGCTAAAATATCCAAGAGGATTTCGGATAAATATGAAGAAGAAAGCTCTAGATATACGAAAACGATCCGCGAAATCCAACAAAAAGGAACAGATACGATGTGTTACGATACCTTACTCCAAACCAGCTGAAATTATTGCAAACAAACTTGAAGAAACGGGTTGCAGAGGAACATTTTGTTCCGGTAAAAAACTTAGTAGCATCTTAGCGAAAAAGAAAAATCAGATGACCCAGAACCAAAAAGTGTAGTGTACCAGGTGCCGTGCGGGTCGTATACGAAATCGTATATAGGTGAAACAGGACGGGGTCTAAAAACAAGATTAAAAGAACATAGAAGAGACCTTCGAAACAACTCAGAATTCAGTGCATTTGTCATACATTCCATGAAAACAAATCATCTACGAAACTGGGATAGAGCTAAAATTATAGCAGTTTGTAAAAACAAAGATAATAGGAAAGCTACAGAAGCAGCAAATATAGCTAAAATGATACTTTTAACCTTAGGCCAGGCTTCATGAAATGGGCAAAATCTGCGGCTGTATTAGGAGTTGGTTAAGCAGAGAGAGAAATAATAATAGTTTTATATAATAATAACAAAAAAACAATAATGATGATAAAATAAAAATAGAACATTATTAAGAACAATGCTAAGTCTAGAATATCTCATATCGAAGCTTGCTTGTATACATTATAGAACAATTCAAGAAGCATTATTTGAATATCCTCAAAAACGGTAACTTTATAGTTCCGTCGCACGATAATTTTGCACAAAAATTCAAGCGATGAAACTGCTGCATGTCTTGGTGACGGGTTCCTTATCCCTCCTGCCATAGATGCTGAAGAAGACAATTTTTGTCGAAACGCGTTCATCTGTCTGCTGTGTTGGTTTAAGTGATATGTGTCAACCACTGTTATACAAATGTTATCCCTATGACGGTATGTTTTGACCTCTCGTGACCTTAAATGTGACCTGACAAAAAATGGTTCAAATATTTTCGATGGAGAAGTGGATGGGCTACCCAACCCCGTTTACCGTTTTTCGCTACCTAGCGTGGTTCTCGGAATCTTAGGGGGAGGGCGGCGGGTACCTGCCCCCCCCGTCAAAGCAAAAGTGGCTCAGACCCCCGTCAATGCGCGTGTTAATATCCACTCCAAACCCCAGGTCCGTACCCAGCAACTCAGACTACAGTCAATGTCCACTCCAAGTCCCAGATTAGTGCCCTGCAAATCAGACCACATTCAATGTCCACTCCCAACCCCAGATTAGTGCCCTGCAACCCAGACCACATTCAATGTCCACTCCCAACCCCAGATTAGTGCCCTGCAACTCAGACCACAGTTAATGTCCACTCCCAGCCCAGGTAAGTGCCCTGCAACCCAGACCACAGTTCACGTCCGCTCCCATCCCCAGGTTAGTGCCCTGCAACGCAGACCACAGTTAACGTCTACTCCCAACCCCACGTCAGAACCCTGCAAGCCAGACCACATTCAATGTCCACTCCCAACCCCAGGTTAGTGCCCTGCAACCCAGACCACATTCAATGTCCACTCCCAACCCCAAGTTAGGGCCCTGCAACCCAGACGACATTCAATGTCCACTCCCAACCCCAGGTTAGGGCCGTGCAACCCAGACCACAGTTAACGTCCACTCCCAACCTAAGGTAAGTGCCCTGCAACCCAGACTACAGTTAACATCTACTCCCAACCCCAGACCACTCCAAACAGTGCCCTGCAACTCAGACTACAGTTGCCTGCGCAGTGAGCGGCCTGTAGCCCGCGTGCAGACTTAAGAGGCGCATCGCCAGTCGCATTCACAGCAGCCACCTTTTTGTTTTTGATGTCGAAGTAGTTCACTCCGTACATCTCCAGGTCCTGGCCGAGTTTGAGGTACTCCATCATGGCGTCCTCGCGCAGCATGCCGCGGTGCTCCTTGTACCAGTTGGTGATGCGGTCCTCCCACTCTTCCCGGGTCAGCTTGTGCTGATCCATAACTCTGCAGCAGCCAGAGCGCACCATCAGCTCTGAGGTCTTCAGCATTTCGGCAACACAAGATGAGCTTTGATGAACACTCACTCTGTTTTCAGTAATTTCTCTTGATGTTTCGGTTAGGAATACATCTCATTTCGCTTTCAGAGGGCTCGCTGGAAACAAAGTAGGGTGCGGATTCAATGGGGTGGCCTGACCTTCAGCCCCGGTGAAACTAGAAATACAAGATAGGGCACGGCACCTCATGAAAAACCAAACCCCAAGGGTAACAAAGCAAGTGGAAAAGAAGCTACAAGATTGTTTTAAGCGGTACGCGCAAAACGCGCAAAAACTCCCTATTTTAGAAGCCTTTTTGGACCAATTTAAAAAATACAACTTGCTGCCATGTTTTACAACTCGCAGGCAGAAACAATTTACCTGACTGACAAATCGCAGCCATTTTGTGTCGTCTTTTATTGATTATTTTTCCACAGGACGCATAGGTATGACTGGAAGAGAAAATAGCAATCATAAATGCCTCAGAGCAGGCTAGACATGTTATTAAAAACTGAGTGAGGACAAACATGCACGGACCACTTTTAAATTTGGTGTTGTTAGAAGAATCAAGACAGTGCACAACTTCCAAGGAAAGACGGAGACCATTCACGACATTTTTGTCATACCGAAGTCGCGAATAAACAATAGGGGACGGCTGGCTACGTGGCTTGAAGTCTCTCCTCCGTCAGACAGAAGCCCCGGGTTCAAGTCGTTGAAAGATCCCCGAAAACAGCATGACATGGTCACGCAATTCCTTGCAACGGGTGCTAGCTGGCGTTTTAGCTACAAATGTCATATTGCATTCCCATTTTTATATTTGCGGACGGATTACGGAGAACACATTATGCCTTATTCAGAGACCCCGTCGGGGCTAGTACCAGGAACACTTGCTCCCGTAAGAAGGGGCTCAGAAGCAGTTAGCGTCCCTCCTCCTAGTGCTAAGTTCTAACTTCCCACTACAAGTTGTTGTTTCAGAGCCGATTTGACGAAATCGGCTTACGCACAGTTCTGTTGCCAGTGTAGGACCACACTTCCCACAATTGCAAATGAGTTAATGTTGAGTTCAGGAACGGGCGTTAGTTGGTCGTAGGCGGCATGCAGACGGTGCATCACACCTGCAAACGTCACGGTCAGATCGCAGCGTAACTGCACTGCACACACGTTAATAACTAAAAAAATATCTCCAAATCGCTCAAGCTCCGTCCCCAAAAATAAATTCCAGATCAAAACACACACAAAAAAGTACGACAAAATCGAACAGATGCTGGTTAAGGATGAGGTATGTAGACTTCACTCGATTTCACTCTACCGCCTGGGCTGACATCTAAAACATTAACGCACGGGTCTGAGGGGAAGTGCTGGTTATGGTAACCAAGAACTATTGGGAGGCATCTCTGAGACACTGGCACACTGGCATGCAGCCGGCGGGCTGAGTTGTGAGCTGCGCCGGCCGGCCCAGGTCAGGTCACCTGCAGGAGAGCAGGCGCTCGCGGTCCCAGCTGGGCAGGTCGGCCGGGTCCTCACTGAAATGGCAACACCAGCGCTCTCACTACCGCACGCGACAGCTGGCGTGCTCTCTTTTTCACTCCTCGACGGCTAGACGACGTGCTCTGCCCAGCGTTCCCTGTTCTCACAGACCGTTCCAGAGACACCTGTATCGTTGTTGTGCTAAATATAAGCAATTCTGTGCAGTGCGTCAGTAAAAAGGGCGTATCCGGGGGCGCCGTTCAAACATGGCAACTGTCCGGTGGCCAGCAGGGCCGGTGCACATGAGGGAGGTACCGCTGCAGCACCCCCCCTCACCGGTGCTCCAGTAACCAGCGCGTGCCAGGGCCGCAGGACGGGTACGGTGCAAAAGGCCAACGGGGCCGCCCTCACAAACACCCGGCCCGGACGTGACCCGGGCGGATCTGCACCGGCCGCCGCCGCTCCGTCCCCCTGGAGCACCCCGAGATGCCGCAGTCTCTCTCTGTCTGTCTCTCTGTCTCTCTGTCTCTCTGTCTCTCTGTCTCTCTGTCTCTCTGTCTCTCTGTCTCTCTGTCTCTCTCTCTGTCTCTCTGTCTCTCTCTCTGTCTCTCTGTCTCTCTCTCTGTCTCTCTGTCTCTCTCTCTGTCTCTCTCTCTGTCTCTCTCTCTCTCTCTCTGTCCCTCTCTCTGTCTCTCTGTCTCTCTCTCTGTCTCTCTCTCTGTCTCTCTGTCTCTCTCTCTGTCTCTCTCTCTCTCTCTCTCTCTGTCTCTCTGTCTCTCTCTCTGTCTCTCTGTCTCTCTGTCTCTCTCTCTGTCTCTCTGTCTCTCTCTCTGTCTCTCTGTCTCTCTCTCTGTCTCTCTCTCTCTGTCTCTCTCTCTGTCTCTCTGTCTCTCTCTCTGTCTCTCTCTCTGTCTCTGTCTCTCTCTCTGTCTCTCTGTCTCTCTGTCTCTCTGTCTCTCTGTCTCTCTCTCTCTCTCTCTCTGTCTCTCTCTCTGTCTCTCTCTCTGTCTCTCTCTCTCTGTCTCTCTCTCTCTCTCTCTCTCTCTCTCTCTCTCTCTCTCTCTCTCTCTCTCTCTCTCTCTCTCTCTCTCTCTCTCTCTCTCTCTCTCTCTCTCTCTCTCTCTCTCTCTCTCTCTCTCTCTCTCTCTCTCTCTCTCTCTCTCTCTCTCTCTCTCTCTCTCTCTCTCTCTCTCTCTCTCTCTCTCTCTCTCTCTCTCTCTCTCTCTCTCTCTCTCTCTCTCTCTCTCTCTCTCTCTCTCTCTCTCTCTCTCTCTCTCTCTCTCTCTCTCTCTCTCTCTCTCTCTCTCTCTCTGTCTCTCTCTCTCTGTCTCTCTGTCTCTCTGTCTCTCTGTCTCTCTGTCTCTCTGTCTCTCTCTCTCTCTCTCTCTCTCTCTCTGTCTCTCTGTCTCTCTGTCTCTCTGTCTCTCTGTCTCTCTGTCTCTCTCTCTCTCTCTCTCTCTCTCTCTCTCTCTCTCTCTCTCTCTCTCTCTCTCTCTCTCTCTCTCTCTCTCTCTCTCTCTCTCTCTCTCTCTCTCTCTCTCTCTCTCTCTCTCTCTCTCTCTCTCTCTCTCTCTCTCTCTCTCTCTCTCTCTCTCTCTCTCTCTCTCTCTCTCTCTCTCTCTCTCTCTCTCTCTCTCTCTCTCTCTCTCTCTCTCTCTCTCTCTCTCTCTCTCTCTCTCTCTCTCTCTCTCACCTCTGGGGCAGAAGCCGGTCGTTGGACAGGAAGCCCTTCTCGTGTTGATCGTCGCTGTAGTCGCCATATTTGGCCTGCACGGCGTATGAGGCGAGCAACACCGACGTCTCCGGAGGACAGTAAACCTCGTCCGACAGTATCGCGTTTTTCACTTGCAAGTAGAACAGTTTCTGAAAAAACAAACACACCCCTTTAGGGTCACGGTCGAGCATGGGTTTAGCACCGGGATCGGAGGTAAGGCCCGGGTTCGACTGGTCGGAGTTCACCATGAAAGACATACTGATGATCCCTCGTCTCAGAGGAGTCGTACAATCCATTCAAACCCAACTAGTCTGTGACCACGCCGTTGCGACTGTACGCAAAACGTGACGACAGGCCCAGAATGAGTATCACAGGCCTAATTTCAATGACCCACATCATCAATGATGCAAGCCGCACTGCAAAGCAGCGTTCGATGGAGTGAAAACGGCGTGGCAGTAGGCCAACGTTCGCGGCTGCGGACCCATACACGGTGCGGCGGCGCGTAGGTAAGGCTAAGCTCGAGAGAGGGACAAGGCAGCCGCCCGCAGTGCCAGGCAGAACCCCCGTCTGTTGAACAGTACTGGGGGGACGGGGGAGCCGCCCGCAGTGCCAGGCAGAATCCCCGTCTGTTGAACAGTACTGGGGGGACGGGGGAGCCGCCCGCAGTGCCAGGCAGAATCCCCGTCTGTTGAACAGTACTGGGGGGACGGGGCAGCCGCCCGCAGTGTCACGTAGAAACCCCGTCTGTTGAACAGTACTGGGGGGACAGGGCAGCACTCGCAGTGTCAGGCAGAACCCCGTCTGTTGAACAGTACTGGGGGGACAGGGCAGCACTCGCAGTGTCACGTAGAACCCCCGTCTGTTGAACAGTACTGGGGGGACAGGGCAGCACTCACAGTGTCACGTAGAACCCCCGTCTGTTGAACAGTACTGGGGGGACAGGGCAGCACTCGCAGTGTCACGTAGAACCCCCGTCTGTTGAACAGTACTGGGGGGACGGGACAGCCGCCCGCAGTGTCACGTAGAACCCCCGTCTGTTGAACAGTACTGGGGGGACAGGGCAGCACGCGCAGTGTCAGGCAGAACCCCCGTCTGTTTGAAAGTACTCTCGTCCGCTCTACACACACGCCTCGACAGTGCGGCACCTTCACAATGGGATGCGAACTGGGAAAGCCAGGAGATCGAGCATACAGTAAAACACCCTGTCCAGACTTTCATTCCCCTTAGAACACGCAATTTTGGGAGCAGTTGCAGTTATGGACAGCAGAATTAGTCCCCACCCGCCTGACGCCAACTGCAGTTATCACCGGACACCTGGCGGCGCTCGTTAGCCTCCTAGGGAGGCGCGGGAGTAGTCCGTCAAAAAGAAGTACGCTACGGAGCGCTGTTGCTGCGTAGAAGGCAGCTTCGAAGAGAAGTTTTACATGAAACAAGCTTTTTCGGTATAATCTATGCGACTTATATGCTCAGTTCATTTATCAAAAAGGTGCCCCATTCTCTTTAACAGTCGATTATGGTTAATATTTTCAGGAACCGACTCTTGTTAAAACCGTTTCAGGCGAACATTTCGTTAATTATTTCATGAGCGTCGAATTATATTTTGTGAACAAATAATTCTAAGAACGAAACAGTCTGTCCCGCGCTGCCCCATTCCCCCTCCCCTCTCCCCCTCCCCAATCACAAACATCCACACTCCTCAGCGATTCAACACTTGTGGGTGATGCAATGCACTATCCATATTTCAACTGGCAAACATCAACGCAGCAGACACAAAGGACGATTGTGAGGCTTGGAATCCAGCCTGGGAGAGACGGCTGTTTGCGAACGTCAGCCGGAGCAGGGCGGGACTGCGACAGTGTCGGCACGCCGCCGAGCCGTACACCTGCTAACCGCGCCTGACGGAGCTCTGCACGCCACAGAGACAATAGGTACTACACATATCAGCAAACGATGATCGATGAGGGAAACTTTATCCTCTTATTTGTTATTTACATCGTCATTCTTACATGGAAAATCGGGATTCCAAAGCGATACTGAAGGTGCCAGTTCAACGTATCCCTCGTTCACTTGTCACCGAATTTCACTACTGACTGGAGTGGACAGCCTCCACCGGTGACTGGTCACACTTCAATAGTGACTGGTGGGGTAGTGATTGGATAGGAGAGCTGTGGGTCACTGTGAGAAGGTCCTGATCCCACTGGTCCCATGAACCCAGGGCAAAGCGTGTAACCTCTCTGGCTTGCGTTGTGGTAACATCAGTGTTATCGCCCGGGCCGAGGAGGGAGGGAAGGGTACGCACCAGCGTGATGTCCTGAATGATCTCCTCGGCCACGTCCTCCGGGTAGAATTTGGCGCGGAACTTGAACTGCAGTGGCGTCTCCTTCTTAATGTCCTGACTCGTCACCTGAAGCAGAAAACACAGCAGTCTGAAAACAATCAGCAAAGCGACTAGAATGCACTGCGGCCGCCCAAATACCGCAAGGCAGAACATGGCAAAGCGTCCAGAATGCCGTAGCAAGAGAGAGAAAAAGAAATAGAGATAGAGCGATAAAATGAAGAGAGAGAGAGAGAGAGAGAGAGAGAGAGAGAGAGAGAAAGAGAGAGAGAGAAAGAGAAAGAGAAAGAGAAAGAGAAAGAGAAAGAGAAAGAGAAAGAGAAAGAGAAAGAGAAAGAGAAAGAGAAAGAGAAAGAGAAAGAGAAAGAGAAAGAGAAAGAGAAAGAGAGAGAGAGAGAGAGAGAGAGAGAGAGAGAAAGTAAGTGCAAAGCTCTTGCAGTATTAGACGGAGCTCTGGCCCTATCAAATTCTATCAGAACCCCAATATGTTGCTCGTGATATAGTTAAAAAATCCGCATGTGAGCCGGCTCCAGCGCAAACCATCGTTCTTACACCACATTTGACATCAAAAGCGCCGTGACCACCTGCGTCTTCCAAGTGGTTAACGCAGAGGGCGGAACCCGACTACCGACGCCACCTCACCACCACTGAGCGCCATAAGCCCACGTCTGTTCGGATCCTACTTCGGCTTCTAACCGGTAAACGGAAAGTCGAGCAGCGGCGGGTATATCAGACCCGACGGCAGCCAAGTTCAGGGTTTCAATAAACACTGGGACCGGTGTGTTAGCTCGGCCGGCAACGGCAATAAACAGGGCGACGTCCGGCTGTGGGGCGGTGGTGGTGACGCAGATGCAGGTGGCAGCCGCCAGATGACCTCGCCCAGCTCGGTCCAGCTGAGACAGGTGGGCGCGCGAATCTCACCGGATGGCGAACAGACACGTACGCGCCAGTGCCGTAAACCAGGCGGACGCCGTCGGCACAGCTGCCAGCGCTAGTTCAAGGACAAGTCAGCGCTGAATCCTTACCGTCATTTCGCTTTAGCTGGAGGAAAATGAGCCCTCTTCCTGCAGACTCGAAAACAGCTGTGTGGCATTGCATGCAGAACCCGAGGGTAGTATATAAAACGCGCCGGGGGGGGCTCACACTCACTGACGTGTCAACGTTCTGGAGAAAAAACGTCAGTAACACGCTTCCGGCGGCGACATCTTAGGTAGATATAACTGCCTCATCGAATCAGAGTAACCAATAGAACAAGGGTGCTTTTCAAACAACAAAAACTTGTCAAATCATCATCATCATTGGGTTTTAAGGGCGCGCCGACAACGAAGGTCATGTGGCGCCCATAACACTCAATAAAATGCATACAGAATGGCTTCAACATTCAACGTGGCTAAAGGTCTGTCCACAGTAAAAGGACGGCTAAAACGAAAAATAAAAAATAAAGCACACACACACACACACACTTAGGTCGGCGAGTAAATAACATTAAAGTCGATGCTTTTCAAAAACGATAAAATACTAGACAGTCCCACGGTTGGAAACTCTCCAAGAAGGGACACCAAAGAGGGTGACCCTCCCAGGTGTCTAAACCGTTCAATTTCATAATCGCGGCAGTCAACAAGGACATGCTTGACACTCAGCGAGTCGCCACAGCGCAGACAGAGCGGAGGATCCTCTCCACTCAAGCGGAAAGAGTGGGTTGCGTGAGTGTGGCCAATTCGTAACCGCGACAAAACCACCTCCTCTCTCCTGGATCCAGCGCTGCTAGAAAGCCATTTCCCTAGTTCGGGTTTGACACTTCTCAACTTAGCCCCCCTGGGGTCCTCGTCCCATCGCCGCTGCCAGCTTCTCATTAAAAACTTCTTAACAGGCGCATACAGGTCAAAGAATGGAATATGAAGACCATGGGGAACATCACGTTCTACTTGTTCACGTAAAAACTTGTCAAAACAGACCAGCCTGATTTAGTTAGTTATTTGGGCTTAGGGTACGCACCCAGCTGGTAAGGCCATACAACGCCCAGTCAGGCCAGTCTGAGACTAATAGAACTTTGCTTAGCGAACTTGAAAGAATTCCGGGGTTTGAAGGGTGTAACCTCGCCGCTCAACACAAGACCAGAATGGTTCCAGTCTCGTACCTGAAGAGAAGTTTTCATGGCGGACCCACCAAGTTGCGACAGGACCCGCTGTCTCCGGAGAGCATCATCTGCAGGCACTCCCTGGGAGTGACCTAGAGCAGAGCAGTGCTGGGTACGACGCCGCCCACTGACTCACCCACTGCTGATGTCACCGCCCCCCCCGTGACGTCACTGGCCGAGCCTGATCAGGGCGGCGGCTCACGACCGGACCGGCGATTCAAACCCCGCACCACCGGATACCATACAAATCACGGCTCTCTCGCAGAAGCTGCGGTACGCGACCGCGGTTCATACCACCCCTATTCCAGTGGCCACCCGGCTGCCAGGACCGGCGCCGCCGGCTCCGCGACACATCATCCGTGGCAGGGCGGCTCGGGAAGCTTCGATGGCACGGCAGTGAATCACGCGGCGTGCGGGGGCGGCGCGGGGGCGGTCCTCCGCACGCGCCCCCGCCTCAGACGACGTCAGAGTCAGCCGGCACAGCAGCCCATACTCCCACAGGGGTCACCTGAAACTCGCTGTCTGCTGTTTATCCCGCTTGCAAACGTGTTCTAATCCCAAACGGGTCCAGGACGCTGGAGGCACCGGACGGTAGTTGGAGCTGCTGTATGGCGTTTCTCGGCGGGCCGGTATGGGGTTTGGGCCAGGTTTGGAGCGTACCCGGCGCGTCCAGGCTGCGCCGTCGCCGCCGGACTGTGTGTTTGGGCCGCGCTCCAACCGGATACGTGCCGAGCGGCCGCCACGTGTCCGGCCGGGAAGCCGTGCAGCCCGCCTGCAGCCGCCCCGCAGCTGGTTTGCATGGTGCAGACCCTGCCAGCGCTGATCAGGGATCATATCAGGGCGGACGACCTCGGGCAACGCTCACCCCCGCAGAGGCCTGGTGTCAGCGGGCTCCACTGACACCACGCCTCCTTCAGTGGCGGAAACCCCGCCGCTACACTCCTACAGAAGCGACTGTCTGGAGGTGGTCTCGTGCCGAGCCGGCCGACCATGTCGCTGAGCTGGCTGTTGATGACGGCAGCAGCTCGGCCTGACGACACGCGGCGGCGCCGGCAGACACGATCGGTCGGCATTGCCTCTGTCCCAGAGAGCGGCGCCAGAGCCGCCTGCCCAGCTCGCAACGCCCCAAAAACGCACACCGGCTACGGGTGCAGCCAGGCGCGCCGGACCGACTCGACCGGGCCGACCAGCGCTCTCTCCCTGGCCGATACAACCGAGCTGAGACGAACGCATTCCTCTGCACTAATCCACTCGGACATCTCTTCAGTTATTCTGCACGGTGAGATGTGCAGAATGCGTGGCAGTTGGGGTGGAGCTGAAGTCTCGGTGACGGCCGCGTCCCGACGAAGCCTGCCCAAGCGTGACGGCAGCGCCAGACTCAGCCTCAGCGAGAGCTGTTCACGCGTGCGGAGAGGCAGGGCGTGGCAGGCGGCCAGTGAGAGCTCGTACTGGCCCTGCCGGTGACCGCCGCCGCCGCCGTCGGCAGCAGGCCGCCGGCCATGCGAGTCCATTCGGCTCCACTCGTGCCCAGTACCGCCGCCAGTCAGCCTGGCCTGGCACTTCACACGCCGCCGTGTTCCCACGCCGCCGCTCCGACTCCAGCGCTACAGCGGCCCCTCACGCTCTCACTTCCGCCCCTGAGACCAGCCCGGCCACACTGCCCACTCCAAACATCCAGATAACGACAGCCTTTCGCAAGTTTTACAAGCAGTGTACTTCCACGCTGGCGGGGTGTATAGGTACTTAGAAAGTGTCTTACTGTGCTGGAATTGCGTCAGAAAACGAGCCCCAAGATGACATAGTTAACGGCTTGGCCTTGCCAGTTTGCTGACATATATTTTCCCTGTGCTTAGTATTTGGCGTTTTCCTCAGCACATTCACGATTGAAGATTAACAACATTAACAACTACGATTCCGTGGCTCGATTGGTAACAGCTTGTCATCACTCCATCAAATATGAAATTATATATATATATATATATATATATATATATATATATATATATATATAATATATATATATATAACAGGTTCTTGGCCTGCGATTCACATTTTTAGCCAGTCTCAAGTAATGATAAAAGCCATCGCAAGCAAAGCTCAAAGCCTCATTTTAACACAAGCAAAATAGGACACTCCCAACGTACACCTCCGCGAGTTGTGGAAGGCACCGCTTGGTCGGTACCAATGGGCTGTTTACCTATACAGTCAGGGGCGCAACTTTACGTTTTCGATTTGGGGGGCGGGCTCGAAAGGGGGCCCGTACATGATGAGGGGCCCGTATTTTTTTAATGAAAATGGGACCGAAAAAAACCTATTTTCGACCGTTTGTTGTCGAAAACTGACTGCAAAGGTTAAATAACAATTTTTAGCGCGCTATTCGTCACTGTTCATGATTTGCACTATTTAGCCTAAAAAGTAGTCAGAAGACCCAATCTTTTGAACCAGCTGCCAAAGTATGTGAGGATATTGGACAAGTCTTCGTCGTCCACGCGGATGCTCTCCTCCGGAGGTACAACGGGATCAGCCCCGCACGACACAGGAGGGATGGATGCTGGAGGGTCTTCTTTTATAGCAAACGGGATCCTGCTGGTGGCCTGACCGAAGTAGGCAATTATCAGGAAAAGAAGGGTTGGAATTACAACCTTACTTTACCGTTTTACTGGAAACTATATACATTGCACTTTTCCGAATTAGTTTTAAATTGGGGTTTTAATTTTTTCGGTCGATAGATGAAGGTAGCTTGCATAGTAGCAAAAATAGTAATGGTATGAACTACTTTAAGTGGACGCGTACGTTACTAGAAATTAAATGCAAATATGATCGGGGTCATTTTATAACAGTTTGCAAAATTAGCAAGACGATTCTGCATTCATAGGCTACCTGAAAAGTGAAGAAACTTTGGGTAGTTTTGCTAGCGAAGCCTCTCGATCTTGAATGTTCTTTGTTTTACGCTTTTGTGCACCCGACTTATATTTATACTGTCCAACCATTTTAACATTCACAATGGAATGAAATCGCATTATCACGAAAAATTTGATACAAATGGAAGGTAGAGATCAAAGTGCGAAATTCTTGTATCAGCAGGAAATCGAACCTACTGATATTTATGCTACATGATCAGGACACCTTTTTCTGATCCATTCACCTTGCCAGTTCAGTGACATTTTACAATACTGGGTACCGGTCAAGGGGTACTATGAATAGGTGGTACTGCCTATTTCCCTTTACAATCCTCATATAGGATCAGTACAAAGGGAATGGGGGCCTAACATTTCTCCCGCCCCATCCATCTCTCCCCGAATGTTCCTGGAGGCATGGGACCGGCCGCACATTGCCCGGGAAAAGCCCAGGGGGCCCGCAAGCATGGCAGGGGGCCGGTTTCGTCAACAGGGAGCACGGATACACCACCTGGGGTACGAAACTGCTAAAAATAAGAAACTCCTGCAAATACGCGACAAACACAACAGCTTCAGTTTCTGCACGATATTCTTAGACCACAAGGGGCCCGGACAGACCACAGAGGGCCTGAGCACACCAAAGGGGCCGGGCAGACCAAAGGAACCCAGAAAACCATAGGAGCCCGGTAAGCCCAGAAGGGGCCCGAGCAGACCACACACAGCCATCAATTTGGCTGGGCTCTGCCCGATATATGCTGGACTTTGACTGGGCAAAGCCCGAGTAAATGGGCTCAGCCCAGGTCCGGTACCGCTCCGCCTGGGCAGAGCCCATGGTCAAGCAAGACCGGGCTCTACCGTTCGGGCAAGTTGTCATCCGCCGACCTAATGTCGGGCTCAGCTCGAGTCTATGTGGCTCAGCTATGAGTCTTATGGCTCGGGCAGAGCCCGGCCCAGCCCGCTCTGGGCCCGGTCGGAATTGCTGGCTGGGCAGCGGGCCCGGGCACACCACACGGGGCCTGAACAGATGAAAGGACCCGGGCAGACCACAGGGACCCGGCAGAACACAGGGGCCGGGCTAACCACAGAGGGGCCCCAGTCTGCAAAGTATGGCAGCCGACCCGACGAGTCCGCACCAGCCTTGTAGATCTTTTCGCACCACCAGCCAGGGCATTTTTTAAGGAAAAGTCAGTGGGAGGGCATTCCTTGTGCTGGCCGTAATAGTGTCTTCAAGGGATCAAGACCCCATTTTGAGGGGGTTTAATAAAGTTTGGACGCGTTAGTGTTGATAAAATGTTTTAAATTTTTGTGTTCCAAGTTATATCAGATTATAGATTCTGCCCAGGGTTGCCAAGGTTTTTCGGCGGAAAAGGTCAAACCTAGTTGGAAAAAGGGTCAAAAAGGGGCAAAATTTCATTTTCACTAAAGTAACCAAATAAATACCACAAAAGCCGGATTTGAGGCTAAAATCACCCCTAACGGTAGTCATAAGCCCACAGAAAAAGGCGAATTGTATCACTGTTTAAAACTGATTGTTGACAATTTGATATTGACTTGACGCAATACTTTTTTTAGCACACTACCCATTTAATACTAAGCCAGGGGTGCTCTTCCAATCCCGCGTGAACACCAAATGATCTTATCCTCATAACCAGATCATTTCTTAGCATCACTTATCATCTTGGCCGCACCACTCCCCGCTAACATTTAACCCTTGCCCCGGTGGCGGGTACGAACCACCTTCGCCCTGGTGGGGAGGGGGGGGCTAAAAAGACCTCACGATCTCAAAAACTAAAAGAGCTAGAAAAAGCGCAAAACGGCAATCGAAAGCTCTTTAACAATAATATCGAAAATACTTTGGTCATTTTCCTCGTCAGGTCAATATAAAGGTCACCACAGGTCAAAATAGGTCGAAATCGCTAATATGAGGCATCCTACGAAAACCTCATATATCTCAGAAACTATGATAACTAAAAACATTGTTTTAACACCATTCGAAAGCTCTTGAGTTTTTCTTTCATTACAGCGGCAATGATTTTCGGGTTAGGTCAAAGCCTAGGGAGCTGTAGGTCACTGAATATTGGGAATGTTCTTGGGAATGTCCATAGCCACCCATGCATAAGGGCGTTTCCTTTTTAGCTAATAATTTCTAAACCAAGCAAGATGCAGCCATAGTTGATGCACCATTGCAATCCTCTCGTCAATAAGAATCGAATGATATATAATATTGCTATGCCAGGTCAAATTTAAAAACTTGACCTGACCTAGGTCAACGGTCTAACCCAACTTGACCTGGTATGGTCATGATGTATATCATTTGACTTGCAGTGACTAAACAAACACTTAAGTGACACAATAAAAGTTATTTCTTTGTTTATTCAAAATGTATAGAGTAAAACACCAAAAAATGTGTATTTGACCTAAGGTGACCTTTCAAAGGTCACAAGTCAAAATGTTTGCCATCAACTTCAGAAATGGGCTACGAAAAAGTCTTAACCGATGTTTGAAGTTTGTGGAAATGGATTTTTTTTTTTGGAAACAAAATGTTTGTGGATTGCTTTTCATATGTTGCGGGCAGCGCTCGCGCTGGCCGCTGACCGGCTGCCCCTGGCGGGTCACGTGACCTGCCCAGCCTGGGTCGGGTCGGCTCGCGCCGGGAGCCGGCAGTCGAGTCGGAGTAGAGTCGGTGCGCGGGTGTGCTGCTCCAATACACCAGTCGTTATCTACCGGAGAAGTTTCCTGGACCGAGGAAGGCGTGTACGGAGGAGGAGAGCTCCCGTAATATTGGCGCGGTCGGTCGGACTCCGTTAAGGTAAGGTAATTGAGTTATTTCCTGCTTGCTTGATTGCGTGTATTGTGTGAGCGGTACGCTCAGTGATAGTTTGCTTTCTTTAAGGTTTTGATTCCCGGCTGGTCCGAGAGAAGCGAGCCCCCGGCCCGCAGGGCCGGCGATTAGAAGGATCCAATCGCCAGCCACACGAGCCGGAGGCCCATATACACCCAGACCATCCAGGAATCATAGGCACGTGCAAGGACGCCCATGATACTGGGATAATGTGGGTAACTGGGAAGTTATGAGTTGGAAAAGGAAGAGGGTCGATCTGCGCTGTCCAGCCCAGACGCGCCCCGCACGCGACCGAGGTGTCCACACTCAAGACGAGCAAGAGTGCACACACCCCCGCCACCCGCGGAGACACGCCGGGCCAGACAACGCAGACAGTGGGCAGGAGGGGTGTTTAGGAGTGGACAGAAAGGATACGGGTGGAAAGGCATGGAGAGATAAGTAAATAAGGAAAGAAGAGGAAAGGAACAAGGAGTTGGTGGGATTTGAATCTCACCTAAAGACAGCGCCCTCACACGGCCTCATCGGAGCAGGCACTACCACCTGCTCGCACAACTGATTCCCGGCTGGTCGAGAGAAGCGAGCCCCGGCCCGCAGGGCCGGCGATTAGAGGATCAATCGCCAGTCACAGAGCCGGAGGCCCATATACACCCAGACCATCCAGGAATCATAGGCACGTGCAAGGACGCCCATGATACTGGGATAATGTGGGTAACTGGGAAGTTATGAGTTGGAAAAGGAAGAGGGTCGATCTGCGCTGTCCAGCCCAGACGCGCCCCGCACGCGACCGAGGTGTCCACACTCAAGACGAGCAAGAGTGCACACACCCCCGCCACCCGCGGAGACACGCCGGGCCAGACAACGCAGACAGTGGGCAGGAGGGGTGTTTAGGAGTGGACAGAAAGGATACGGGTGGAAAGGCATGGAGAGATAAGTAAATAAGGAAAGAAGAGGAAAAGGAACAAGGAGTTGGTAGGATTTGAATTTAGGAAGGCCAAGAAAGGATGAGGATGGCAGTTTCGATTTAGTCTCTCGCCCGAAGGCGAAACCCATCCTGCCGACTGGGGTCGCGGGTGTCGTCACATCCCGTACCCAATTATCCATGTGCCGGACCTGTCAGCAGGTGCAAACGAGTCCGGCAGATGAAAATTGGTCCCCCTGCGGGGGAAAGTTTTGCATGCGATGGCCGGGAATCGAAACCGGATCAACTGCTTGGAAGGCAGCTATGCTGACCATTATACCTGAGAAAGATACCATTATACCTGAGATTCCTGAGAAAGTTGGCCAGAAAATGGCCCATGTGCCCTCTCACTCCCGCAGCATGGAGCTTCCGAAGAATCGCATGTCTCCAGGCCGTATCATAGGCTTTCTCGATATCATAGAAGATCGCGATGGTGTGTTGTTTCCGCGCAAAAGAGCGGCGAACGGCTGTGTCAAGTGAAACTAAATGATCAGTGGTGGACCGGCCAGCGCGGAAACCACACTGTGCGTTGGATAGAAAGCCGGTGCTTTCCAGAAACCATGTGAGGCGACGGTTAATCATTCTTTCGAACAACTTGCATGCACTAGAAGTCAGGGCGATGGGGCGGAGAGGGTCACTACCGTCTTTGTCCTGTTTTAAAACAGTGACTACCATGGCCTCCTGCCAAGCGTCCGGGAATTCGTGCGCGGTCCAGACATGGTTGTATAATGATAAAAGCACCCGAAGTGATGGCTCGTCCAAGTTCCTAATCATGCTGTAGTGAATGTTGTCGGGCCCGGCTGCGGTGTTTTTGGTGAGCGAGATTGCTGTACTCAGTTCATCAAAGCTGAAACAATCATTAAAAGACAGTGAGGTGGTGGTGTTAAAGTCGACCGGCGTCCCTTCACTGGTTGCTTTGTGGCGGATAAAGCGAGGGTCGGTTGTTCCTAGCTGCCAGCGCTCGGCCCTCACCGCTCCGAAGGTGTTAGCAACTTCCGTGGGGTCAGTGATCAAATTGTGGTTGTGTGATAAAACCGGTAGGGGTGTCGGGGCGGTACGACCGGAGATGCGGTTTATATGTTTCCAGACAGCGGTGAATGGTGTGAGCCTATTAATTGTGTTAATGTAAGCGTGCCATGATTTCCTTTTGGCATCTTTAACAGTTCTTCTGGCTAATGCTTTTGCGCGTCGGAACGCGACTAGGTTGTCGGTTGTAGGGCGCCTTTGGAACTTCCTAAAACAGCGTCACGGTTCCCTGATGGCGCACCTGCAACCATCGTTCCACCAGGGGACTGGTACACGGCGGGGGAGTGGGCTAGATTTTGGGATTTTGGGCCAGTGAGAGGGTTGGGAGGAGGCGCGAGGAGCCGCCCCGCGCAGACGCCAGAATCACCTGGAAAGGGCTACACGAAAGCGAAAGCATATCCAGCCAGTGAAGGGCGAAGCATGCGGTGATACGCCTCGAGGTCTTGTCGTCCAGGTTTCCGGCTAGGTTGTGGAAGCGACCTCGAATGCATATTAAGAATTATCTTAAAAGAAGCGACAGCAACAATAAATGTGGTAAGCGAAAGGCGGCCTTAGCATGCCAGTGTGTCCACTTTCGATCTCCAATTTTCAGGATTATATTCCCCCGCTAATAGCACAAATATTCATCCTATCTCGCATTTATGGCCCTTCCACACTAACGTGTGCGAAAACAGTGATGACTGGGACATTAATTTTCATTGATTCACAAGAATATGTTTTCCATAGAGACAGGAAAAGCAGTTATTTGTGCTCTAATATTTCAGCCTGCCAACTGCACCGAGCACGACGTGTAATCTATTCACGAGTTCCATCAGTGCCGTGCCCAGCGAGAAGCATCAGATCTAACAAAACCCCGGCGCAATCTCGCCAAGAACTGTGATGGGACAGCGATGGGGGCTATCAATAAGCCGCAGCTGACAAGCGCAGTGATACTGCTGCCGGATATGACAGCCCTTACGCGCTGCGTATCAGCGGCGACGTGAAGCGATAGCTTTATCTGCACCGCGCCGTTCCAACAGAACAAGGCCTGTTTAAAGAGCTCACACATCGTTCACACCCAATCACACGCGGCGGAGCCTGCCCAGACTTAAGCCCGCCCACATCTATCGCGGATGCCTTTGTCAAAGCCGTCTGCCGGCAGATATTCTGACATATTCTATGGCAGCTTCTGGAGCGTGCAAAAGAGGCCGCACACCCAGATCATTCATTAAACGGTTCCCAAAATAAAGAGCGCCTGACAGCATCAGTGATGCATATGATAGTGCAGTATAATGCAAGGTAAAAATAATGCAAAAAGAAGGGATAAGGCAGGCGATAAGGCTGCCGTCCTGACGTCACGTTGATTTTGGCTGCCTCTTTGCCAAAAACAAGGGCAATAAGGAAACGCGAGTTCCGCTTAGCAGGATTCTATGTCCAGGGACCACGTCCATCAAATCCAGCCGACCGCCGGCAGACGTCAGACGGCGGTCGGCAGACCAGTCCGTCCCAGCCGGTGACACGGCTGTCCCGGGTGCGGTATGACTCGATGGTTGGTGCACCCTTCGGCCCAAAAAGAGCTCGAAGTCTGGCCAGATTAGATAGGCAGCCGGCAACAGCGGCGAGCGGCTCCGACTGCAACCATTACCGCAGCCCAGACCACAGACGTCCCGGGCGGTCCTGGGACCCTGACGCCCATCGGCTGAACCCGTCCACCGAATAACGGCAATTCGGCGGACGACCTTCGGTAATATGCACCGACATACCCCGGACAGTTCCACAAATCAAACACGGAACGAATGGCTCCTGACAGCACCAAAACACTGCCCGTTTCAGCCGAGCTGGGGAGGCATCGCCCTTGAAGTCAGGAGTGTCATTAGCCAACACCATCCACTAGGGGGCTCTCAAAGCAGTGTGCAGCGTGAAAAGGCTGCCGGCCCAGCAGGGATATCCAAATCCGCCGGAGGATCCATCGCATTTAAACACCTTACTGGGAAACCGACAGCTCACTACCAGTCTGTGAACCCCAGCACAGCCAAGAGTCGGCTTAAGACAATAACATTAAAGATAATGTGGCACCTTGGTCGAATCCCGGAATTTAGTGTAATTAGGGCTAGTTTTAGCCGACAATCATGAAAACGTCGATTTCTCTGAAAAATGTACAATGCGTTCAATATTTTATTTTTAAAAACCTCCCCTTGGGTGAAAAATAAACCTCTGCCTGTAGATGATGTCATGATCTAGCAACTATTACCATATTCAATAGGCTCCAAGGGCTCCAATTCGCTGATTACTCACAGTGACGTCAGCGCTATCGTCACACCAACAGCTGACACCTGTGGCCGCCTGGCTGAGGTAGATTTGGGTAACATTTCAGGTAGGTTTTTAGCTTTTCTCCACGGAAATTTTGAATTTCAAGACAAATGATATATTGAGTACCGGGTTTTCCGATATGCTTTACAACTTAGCCATGCCATTCATTCGTTCGCTGTGAGGACTTTCTCCACTCCAGTTTAAACAAGTTGATGGAGCTTTCGACCTGTATTTCAGACCTTCGTCAGCATGTATTTAATTGGCTATGTCAGTTAAAATCACGTTATGAAGGTGCCACATTCCCATTAAGAGCCAGCCGGGGGGAGCGGGGAGCGGGCGGTGGCCATCCCTACAACTCCATCCACCCGGTCACGCACCATCGGCTGCACAGCCCAGCGGTCCCGGAAGTCTGCACATCGGCCGCCACTGGGCCAGCAGGGCAGCGCGTGACTCACTCTGTTTTGGTGAGTTACGGCTGAGCTCAGCGCTCTCGTGTCAGGGAAGTGCACACGCTGCACAATTTCCAGCACTGTCCACTGTGCGGCACACACTCCCCCTCTAACAATGCTACCGCAACCCAGCATCTCGTGTGTTGTTCTTTGGGGGGTGGGGAGGGGGCGCTTCAGCATCTAAGGCCATTTTGCGTTCAACAATGACCTAACTCAGTCAAATTCCAATACATCAGCTAATTGAGTACACGTAAACAATCGTGTCCAACGAATTTGATAACGATCGCCGCCTTCATAGATTGCACGACATTTTCCCATTGAAGACTGCAGTCAATGGTTTCCAAATGGTGGGCCATAACCAGGGAGAGTCTACGCTACTTAATGGTAGGATTTTTCCATACCTGCAGCTCTGAAAATATAACGTCGCATAGCTGAGCGCTTTGCGTAACGCACTAAGCCAAATTTCTGGAATACTTACGTACTATAAAAAAACAGCGTGGTACAACGCACTTTCGTAAGCTACATTGCTATGCAAAATTGTTTTCGGATAATCAGCTACATGCATCTACGGTATAGCTCGGATTGAGTCTTCATTACTCGCAGATGGGCAATGAGAGGTCCAATGAGGCGTCCCAGACTTTGATGCGTAGCCGTATTCACACTCGGTGCACCCAACCGAATTCTTACCTATCTTCAAATGGAATAAGACACATTTATGAGATATGAACTGAGCCACCAGTAGCGAAAAGCATACCGAAAAACTCCTGGTTTCATATTTCTTTTCTATCATAACTCACACTTTTACGGAGAAACAGCGTTTCACGATCGTAGTACTTAAAGCTCACGGATAATAAGGCCCCCCCCCCACCCCTTGGGCCTGACCACTGGCGGCGCCCGTTCGGCGATGGCGGGGACGTGGGCGGGGCCAGTTTCCGCTTTAAACACAAGCAAAACCAACAACCAATTAGAAAGGCGCAGGTTGAGACCTCGGAGATCATAGCAAAGAACTCCGCCATCCAACCTGACAATACGAGCCGTGAAGCACCGCGCCGCTGCTCCAAAGCAACCGTCGTCCTCGCTAAAACCCTGTACTACAGGCTGTTTCAGAAAGAATGATATTTTTTAAATGTTCAGTAAAGTACTAAAAATCCTCCAAATCCGTCCACAAAACACTCAGTTTAATGGTATATTGTAGGACATTTTTCTATAAACATGCTCCATTTGAATCAAATATTTTCCCCCGTCTTAAATGTGCTCGGAAAATGATGCAAGAAACATGACATATGCCCGGTTATATTTGAGAACACGGAGCTGGCAGCACTCTAAAAAGGCTTTAGCACGCAAAGATGGCACGTGAGCATGCACATCAAAGGCACAAGTTTCAGTAATATTACAAGTTTAAAGCTTTTGGCTCAAGCTCAGTATAGCTCATTGGCTTACCTTCCATATGAATGACTGAATGCGACGGACACAGCGCCAAAGACCTCACTGTTCACCACAGAACAAGGGACATGAACCAATTCAATGCGCATTTGGACTGTGATGCAGCACAGTGGCGATGTAATGTTTGCAGTGTCATTGGCGTGATACTTACGTGATACGCACGTGATTTCTACTAAAATTTTTGATGAAGGCAAAATAGACAGTATTTTCTTCTAATTTTTAAGACTACTTTGAACTAGCAAAATTGTAAAAACAGCTATCAAAATACGAATAATCGTTAATGTCCCAAAACTCGCTTTCGATTGATATCTAAATCATACCACAACAACCTATTTATAGCGGCATTATGACCAATTCAAAAATATCATTCTTTATGAAACACCCTGTATCAGCATAGCGACCTGTAGCACCCTGTACATAGCGTAGAACTCCGCCATCCAACATGACAACTCGAGCCGTGAACTACTGCCCAGCTGCTCCAAAGCAACCGTCGCCCTCGCAAGACCCTGTTGCAGGCCTGCACAGCAGCATCAGAGAACGTCTATGATTTGGTCAGCAGCAGAAGCAGCGCAGCGACGGACGTACCTTTTTGTTGAGTTTGAGCCAGGTGGTGTAGCCCTTGCTGTCGACGTACTGCAGGCCGAAGAACCAGATCTCCCGCAGTCCGATGGTCTTCACCACCTGGTCGAACAGCTGTTTTCCGGTGGTGCTTTGCTGGATAGCGAACTCCAGCTCCGCATCCATCGTCGTCACCCGGATATTCACCTGTCGAAACGGGTCACATCAGGTCTCGGCAAACCGCAGATCCACCCAACTATGTCACGTCAGGTGACAGACAACCACGGATCCACCCAACTCTGTCACGTTAGGTCACAGGAAACCACGGACCACCCAACTCTAACATCAGGTAGGGTCTTCCAATAAATAAATATGTATAAATATAATTTAAAGTAAAAATAAACACAATCAGGTCAAACACGGATAAATCTTACTAAGGTTTAACAGATCAGACCCACCCAACTCTCTCACATCAGGTCACAAAAATTCACGAATCCGCACGCGCAGCCCACGCAGACACGCAGGCAGGTTTAAGCCGATTTGAGTTAAACATTTTTGGTTTGTGGTATGCTCGGTTATCGCAAGCATCGCAGCAGGCCAAGACACTACAGAGGAGAAAAAGGCAGATCACGTAATGCGTTATTTGTAACAACTCCCATTTCCTCTTTAATAAATCTTAAGTTCTGTCATATTGCAGGCAATTACGGTATGGCCAAGAAACAGGTCCCGTTCACGGCATTAGCAGGATTTAAGAGCTTGTTTAATGTTTTGCCGGATGAGTGCAGGTGCGGAATTTTTCCACCTTCTTGTACCGTCACGCCCTCCCACCTTGTTTATTTCCATAAAGCTTCGGACACTCTTTAGGGTAGCTTCCGACGATGTTGTAGTTTAACAACTACTAACCGGCATATTCAATCTTTTCCGACTTGTCTCCTACCTGGAGACCACCCAGCCCACTTCCCAACGACGGCGTCTGCGGACGAATGCTTCCTCGTATGGTCGCGTTTGCCCGTAACTATTGTGTCGTATGATTTGGATCATTATAAACCTCTCTCCAATCATTTCAATCGCGTGGTTCTGGTGTTATCGAGGGTGGTGCCATTCCAAACACTATTTTTTCACATCATTCCGCTGGACCTCAGTTGCACCAGTACTTCAGGTGCGTATCCGGAAAGATATATCTCAGGCAGTGTCACAGCACTATGACTCAGGTTTTCCACCCACGCGGCAGTAAACTATTCAGGCTGGAGGGCATGACGGCGCGCAGGCTGACGGGACCAGCACTGATGGTCCGACTGTCCTATGGCCATGCACCCCAGCTGGATGGCCACCAGGGGTGTGCACGCGCTTCCGCAGGTGGGTGCAGTCTGTACTCCGGATGGAGTCGGTCAGTAAGGCGACCACCAGCCAGCAATACCAGGATCGCGTCACCATCTCTGAACGTGTCGATGACTGGTAATAATGATGTGGTTGCTCTCCGCACGTTGTGTTGACTTCACTGCAGGCCAGATTTTTTACGTTGATTCGGATGCCGGAGCTGCTGAGTTCTCCGAGACACCAGCATCCTGGCGAGGCCCTCCGCAAAGCCGAGGCACTTCGTCCACCCATCCGCCTGCGCCCGGATAATCACGCCGGGGAAGCACGCCCGCGGATGCCAACACGTCAGCGTGCCGTACACAGCACTTGTATGTGCCACCAGATCCATCCTCCGCCACACCAGTCGGAAATCAGTACCGGATCCAGGCCAATGTTAGAGGACGGGGGGGGCAACGGGGCCCAAAATCGGGACAATATGTATTTACGAAAATAGGTGAAACCCAGGAGGTTTGGAGGAACCAATGCCTATTTTTACCCTCCCCCTGGATCTGCCACTGTCAGGTTGGGTTTGAAATTGGACAACGAATCTAAGAATCTGGGGGAGGTTAGCTGAGTTTTCTATTCAAAAGAGAAAACAACTATCTGTAGGCCGAGAAGGGACAATCACGATCAACAAAGCGAATAAAAAGTTCCCTTACCGATAACCGAGTTGGACTAAATAAACACTGGTCTATCCGGTCAGACTTTCCTTGGTGCTAACACATTCAACTTATTCAGCGCCTCCTGAAATGGTCACGGCGTCCCCCTGAAAGGTGGATGGCGACACCCTAAAGTATTGCTTCCCCCTACCCCCCATAGGTTTTGGCACCCACTTGATAAATTTTGCCGGCCAAAAGTGGCACCCCCTGGTCCGGATGGCGCACCTCCGATCGACAATCCTGGATAAGCCTATGGGGGTAGACCCTAGATAAGGCGCCTCGCATGAGGAGCAACGGTATCTGTTTTCTACAGCAGAGCCGAGAATTTCAAGAAGCACGCCCTTGAAGGATAAGAGAGAACCAATGGCAAACCTATTTGAGGTTTCTGATATGGATGGAACGCCGTGGGCACCGCTTGAATAGCATTCTCCATGTGAATTGATTGTTTTTCGAAGAAAAGGAGTACGAAGTATCTGTTCAGTTTCTTAACATCGAAATTCGAGGGAAATCTGTCAGAAATATGTCAATCCAAGATTTCGCATACCATGTATGAAAGTCTGTTGAAAGATGTTTTCATTGCCGAAAAAAGCCACAGGTCCCTCGGCGTTTCCGTCCCATACATTTCCGCAGGTTAGTATAATAGTGTTTCGTAATTTTGCATCATAGATCCCATGCCCTTGAGAAATATTGGAACTATCTTCATATCAAAAAATCCAAAATAGGGTTAATAAAATAAGTTAAATTTATTTTCCATAGAAAATAAAGCAAGCATTGTCTTGGAATCCTAGAACCCACATATATGTTTGAACTCAAGCCATAGCTAAACGACAAAATAATGTCATTTGCATAAAACATTTGCGGAGGGAGAGGGAAGGAAAAGGTTTCACTAGGTTACGGTGGTGGATGTTTTTCAGACCACCAGTTCGAATATGTCCATGGTGTCATGGTGTGTGTAAATTCATCTCAAAAGTACAAAACCAAGATTCAGCGACCAGCATCTGCTTCCGTCTGATGCCAGACCAGTAGAAGCTCTGGCGCTACTAGCGCCTGTACCCGGTGTTTGGCGCCGGGTCGGATACGGTGCAGATAACCAGTTTGGGCCTCCGCCGTGCAGGAGGTCTGGACTGAACGGGGCCACCGGAGCACCCCAGGGCCAGCGATGGGCGCGTCCCTGTCCACAAACCAGGTAGCACGAGTATTCCCCGTACCGTTCACAGCCCAAATGCTAGCCGTAGTTTGTATATTCCAGTGTCGCAGTGCCTGGATTCGGGACTGTTACCACTGGCCTAATGTACTGCTTCCGGCACTGGAGTCTGCTAGCCTTAGGTGTTTTTTTATAGGGGTCAGCGTCCCTTATCCGGAGTTTTCACCTTGTGTGCTTCACATGAGACATCTCCAGTTCAGATCAGCACCAGCCTAGCTCGCTCGCTTAGCACGAGCCGAGTCATCTAACCTAGGCTGTTTCTCTCTAACTTCCCCCCCGCCCGCCACAAACCCCCCGGTCTTTTTAAGAACAAATGTGATTGCCGTGCCTTATTGTCCGCTGCCCTATCCAGGTGGACCCGCATTAAGCGGATAATATTTGTTTCTTGACGGAAAGTTCGAAGAACACGTCCCCTGTTCTTGCACTTCCCACAATTACGTCGCAAGTTTTCAATTTAAGACGTTTTTGGCTTCATGCACGCAAAACCTTAGCTTTCCAAGAGCCTTTAATGGTACATGAGCATTTATGGCGGTCAAGGAAATTTTGAAATGAATCACTCACAACAAACTGGTCAGCCTGCCCCAGTTTGGGCGGCTCATCCCTGACTGGACCGGTTTTGAGGCACCTTCAACGGTTCAGGCTCGACCCCGGACCTGGCAAATTGCCCGAATCTCCCACCTTCAGCTACCCTGTAACCCATAGCCGTGAGAACATCAAATGCACCCCCTGCCCCGGCGAAAACTGTGCATCCGCGCTCCCTCCAGAGCCACAACCGGAAGTGTCGAGACAGTCATCTCATCCAGTATCGGTGAATAACCATATGGACTCTACTTTCACTGTCGGTCCACTCCCCTTGCCCGGGGAGTCTGTCGTGGCCAGCCGGCCCACATTCAGTGGCCGCCGCCAGGCCCAGTGAACCGTTCACCGGCGGCGCGCCCGGCCGCCGCGTCCTCTCAAGGTCACCGCCTGCGGTCACCGGTCACGTGGTACGGCCCGTGACGTCAGCGCCGCTTCAGAAGCGGTGACGGCCTTGGCGGGGCTGCCTGGGGGTCGGCGGCAGGAGCGGCCGAGCTGCTGATGTCACTGCCGGGTACCGGTCGGTCGGGAGATCGGACCGCCGCCGCCCCAGCCATCCCCACGGCTCAACGCGGCCGCCAGGCCGGCGGCGGCACGCCGGCGCAGCACTGCGACCCCGCGGTTATCCTAACACACACACCCGTCTGGGCAAGTCCGCCAGAGAACGACTCGCTCCATTCAGCGGCCACCGCCAGGTTGATGCAATAAGACTAGTTTCCACTGTGAGTGAAAGATCGGCAGTGAGATGAATGAGCCCGCCGCCATCGAAGATTGCTGCCGGCGGCAGACAGCAGTTCACCAGTCCAAAGTCCGGCGGCGCGCCCCGCCAGCCTGCAGCGTCACTCTCACCTGCTGCCTTACTCCCGACCGGCTGGTTTCATCCCGGGTCAAATGCCGTGGCTGCCCCTCCCAAGGCAGCGAAATTTCGGTCACAGAAAACGCTGATGAACTGAGGCGGCAGGGGGACAGCGTTTTCCAGACAATTTGCTGAGCTGAGCGGTGGGGGAGAGTCGAGTTTGCATTCCAGGAAAATGATTGCGGTATTCAGCTTCACGTCTCCAGGTAATGAATTTGATTGCGGAGTTGGGCGAACAGCTAGCGCTAGAACGTTTCGTTCATTTGTTTCTCTGCATCTCATCACACTGTACATCTTTCCAATCATAGATAAAGTTATTGATATGACAAACGCGTAAAGTGATTTCCTTTTTACAACGTAACCAGTCAAGGGCAGATGAAAAACCATGTGGAAATGCAATCATTAAGTGCATAAAACCTTGCTTTTTCCTTATGCGCATTCCAAATCTGCTCCAGCCAGCCTTGTCCGCAGTTTAACCAAAAACAGTTTCCCCGATATGGCGGACTTCTGCTGATCTATAACTACGGTGGCTCAGACCCCGCGGGGCGGCTGAAGTGCTTGCTGATGAATGCCCGTTATCCAACGCACAGCTCGGCTGAGGGGCCTCGCTGGTAATGGAGCGGACGGTACATGCGGCGGCCGTGGCCGTGCGGTCCTGGTTGGCCCCCGAGCAGTGGGGCCGACTACGCCGGAGCGCAGTGGGGCCGACCACGCCGGAGCGCAGTGGGGCCAACCACGCCGGAGCGCAGTGGGGCCGACCACGCCGGGCGCAGTGGGGCCGACCACGCCGGAGCGCAGTGGGGCCGACCACGCCGGGCGCAGTGGGGCCGACCACGCCGGAGCGCAGTGGGGCCGACCACGCCGGAGCGCAGTGGGGCCGACCACGCCGGAGCGCAGTGGGGCCGACCACGCCGGAGCGCCCCAAAACTACCCGCCGCACAGCTCTGCACCCCACCGCGCCCGTCTAATTGGTAGGGGTTTTGCTCATTGGTACGTTATCAGGAGCAAAGTTTTGATAGCATGTTGCGACAACGCCCCATGCTTTACAATCAGTTCGAGAATGAGTGTAACTGCTAGGAACACAAACATGCAATCGTCTGCTGATAACCAAATCCATCTCACCGAAACACACCACCCTTCCAAAACAGCTCTGCCATCAGGCCTCGAACTTTCTTTCCCACTCCTACAAATGTCAAACTTTCTTCCGAAAATTGGCATATGAATAAGCTAGCGCAAGTATCAGTACAGGCCAAAAATGCCGGTCCTATTTCGGGACCCTGAAATAGTTGGGATCTTTTTCCAGGCCACATATTGATTGTAGGTTAGTTCCAGGAGCGGTTCGGTGCCTGTCGTCCCAGTCGCCGACCCGGCGGCTACAGTACAGGGAGAGTCCAGCCGTGTCCAGCTGGGAGCTGGGCGGCGGCGGCCGGCCACGCTTCACCTCACCACCGCACAGTGTTCTAACGGAGCCGAAAGTGGGGACATAATTCAATAACTCAGGGAGTATGAATCCCAGATCAATAATTTTAGTATCAATCGCTATCTTTCCCCACAGATTATGTGGACAATATATGAATGTCAAGACCTGGCCACAGCGGGCATGACTGTCAAGTATTTGACCCTAGGTCAGTAACAAAAATAACTACATTTATATAGGATATTAAAGAGGTTTCGCATGGATATTCTAATTGATTTCCAGTCACTTCAAGTGTATACGTGCGATATGCTTGACATCGAAGACGTTATTTGACCCTCGATTAACACACGCAGTGGAGGGGCCCTAAAGTGCCCCCACCTATTTTCCAAAGTAGTCAGAGAACTGTTCGCCGCCGGAAAAAACGCTACTCGGCCACATTTGAGAGCATTTGTGTGCGCGTCGATTAGTTAATAAATTTTGAAAATCGTTCAGTATTTGGTTTACATATAGGCCTTCGCAGTCAGACCTATATTTTGAGACCGTCGCACTCGGGCGGTCGCACCAGTTCGCCTGCACTGTGGACCGAGTGGTGACGTCATAACGTCAGATAATCAGGTTATATGTCAATATTAACCCACATGGAAGTAAAGGTCAAGGTCAAAGGCAGGGGCGCAGCCAGAGCTTTGGTATGGGGGGCAAACCAACTTTGAGGGGCACCCCGGGGAAAAGGGCACTTTTTAACGTAACCTAAAAAACTTACTATAGCTTTGTTTATATAATTTTTTGGGCATCTTTGGTTCAATAAAAATGCAAATAAATCATTGACGGAGAAGGAAAACGTGATTAAAAGCGAAAAAAGGAAAAAAATATCACGAAAATGTCATGGAAATAGCCAAAACACGACTGTTTTGGATAGATTTAAGGAAAAATCAGCCAACTCATGCAAGTATTTAACATCAGGGAAAACAGCGGAGCATGTGATATCTGTTACAATGTGCAGGCTAAGGCATATTGGAGTCAAAAATTCATTTATTATGGCCACTGGTTTTGTCGTGACGAGTGAGCCCTGGCTGAACCCGGCTTAAGTTCCTTGCCTCCCACAATCGCCGTGGGACGAGGAGTGGCATAGTGTCTTTGGAAGAACACATTTTTGCTGCCGAAAAAAATTGGGAGATACCTTTTGAACGCGTTTATTAAGTTCAATATTCTCAAGGATCGGTCCCAGTTAAGAGTAAATAAAAGGTGAACAGGCCAGTGGTTTGGATGGGGATGGTGTGGCAGGGCTGAAAATTGTGAAAACTAGTCCTTCATTTAAATTAATAAGTAGAAATCCTGGTTTAGGGGACTGTGCTCTGAGCTCAGGGGCACATGCCTTGTTATCATCCCTTCCCAGAATCCACCAGTATAATAAGCAATTTATATAACCAGGGGTGCCTAGGTATCACAATCCGTTTTAGAGATTCCTCATTCCTCGTTAGCTCCGTTTTACAAGGGGAGTTTCCATTGTGTTCTTATTCCCCATCTATTCAAGACCAGCTCTGGGGCCCCCAAGTGTGGATCAGAGGCCTCCAGAGCAGCTTCCCCCATCCCCCAGTTTTGCCTCCAGGGACTAGACTAGCTCAGTGACCCCAACCCAAGATGATAGGAGTTGGCCTTGTTATCTTATTATCTGTCTATTCAAGATCACCTCAGGGTCCCCTGACGTAGATCAGGGCCCCAGAGCAGCGCATGCTTCACCCAGGTACTAGACTAGCTCATTGGCCCCAGATATGAGGTCATCAGACTAGCTCAATGGGCCACAGATAGGCTCATAGGGCCTTAACCCGCGCCCCACCGGGGGTCCGGCGCCACCTTCGCCCCACCGGGGGGGCATCGATGGCCCCCCTCTAACTCCGAAAATATGGGCGTTAGCGTAAATCTGCAAAGTGCAATAGAAAGCTCGCGTGAATTCAGTAAGAAATTACTTCGCATGTTTTAGTGCTCAGGTCAATGGTTTGACCTCCAGAGGTCAAATTAGGTCAAGATCGGCTATTTTCACTCAAATATGCAATGATTAAGCAAACTGGGCATAACTCTTATGTCATTAGAGCTATTGAGGCCTGGTAAAGTACATTTGATAGCAAATTGCCAGTACTTTTTCCGCTATGTGGAACGTAAAGACCTCCCGCCAGTGGTTTGACCGCCAGAGGTCACCTCGTGACCTAATATGACCTGAGGTCACGAAAGGTCAAAAAGTGACCTTGTCGTATATCAAATGAAAGCCAGTGACAAGACAAACACGATGGTGTTTGTTTCATTGCTCTAGCTCAATTAGGTCAAAAGTTATTGTCAAAATACTGTTTTTGACCTCTGGTGACCTTGGATGATCTTGGAAAAGTCAAAGGGCAAATATGACCCCTGGGATCCGTGAAAGGGTGTCCAAAAACGTTGTTCTGAGCAGTCTGAGTATTTGCAATCATTTTTGTGGCTTTTATATCATGAAATAGCTTTTCCCCATGCTTTTCCAATGGGAGAGGCCGCCTCGTGACCTGACCTCAGGGCACGAAATCGAAAAAATCCCGGATATACACCTTGTAGACCCTGGAGGGGTCATGAAGTGTAGGAAGTTTCAAATCGATCAGCTTTGAAATGTAGCTCTTACAGAGCTCTAAAGGTGAAGTGAGGTGACCTTGGTTGACCTCGTCTGGTGACCTGACCTTGAGTGACCCGGGGTAAAAAATTTCAGGGATGATGGGAAAATGATGCAATGAGAGGTAGAGCCCTCAACCGCGGTGCTGCGGCCCGTCGTTTTTCTTCTATCCCGGAAAAACCTTAGGGGGCCATCGATGGCCCCCCGGTGGGGCGAGGGTTAAACCAGTTCAAGAAGCCCCAGAACAGTTTAAGACGCCAGATCACCTCAGGGGGCCTCAAGCCAACATTAGGGGCTCTCACAAGCTCAGCGCCCAGACCAACTCAGGGTACCCGCAGAACCTAGATCCACTCTTGGGCCCCAGATCAGCTCTTGGGGCCCCAGATCAGTTCAGGGGCCTCAAGTCAGGTCACGGGCGAGATCAAGTCAGGGCCACTAAATCAGCTCAGGGATCCCTCACCAGCTCGGGACCCAATCAGTTCAAAAGCCCCAGAGCTGCTCAGGGGACACCAGACCGACCCATAGGGCACCAGATCAGCTTCGGGGACAAACAATCAGATCAGTGGTCCCCGACAAGCTAGGGAATACCACATCAAGTCAGGAGGCACTTAATCAGCTCAGGAGCCCCATGCCATCTCAGGGGCCCTCATCAGCCTCTGTGGGCCCAGCTCAGCTCAGGGCTTTAGAGCTACTCATGAAATCACGTAAGGAGGCCCATATCAGCTTAAAGGGCACCAGATTAGTTTAGGGGGCACCAGGCTAGCTCAGAGGGCATCAGATGGGCTCAGGAGGCACCAGATCGACTCAGGGGCATTAGTTTAAATCAGCTCAGGGAGCAACATAACAGCTCAGGGGACGCAAGGTGGGCTCAGGGCCCACCAAACCAGCTCAGGGAGGCACCAGGCCATCTAAGGAGACATCAATAATCAGCTGAGGGGGCACCTAATCAGCTGAAGAGGCACCATATTGACTTAGGAGACAGAATCAACTTGGGGAGGCATGAGATCAGCTCGGGGGGCCCGAATCAGCTCAAGGGGCACTAAATCAGCTATTAGGGCACCAAGCAACCTCGGAGGCACTATACTAACTCAGAGGGCATAATATAGGTTCAGGAGGCACAATTATTTGCTCAGTGGGGCATTCGATTGACTCAGGGGCACCAGATCAGCTTAGAGGGCAAGTAATCAGGTCAAGGGGCCAATACCAGCTGAGAGGCCACGAGATGAACTCAAGGAGCACCGGATTAGCTTCACCCGTACGATTATTGGCGACGATGAGGCATTAGGTGGACACATTCTAGGTGCCCATACTCTTCCCGGGTGCTTGGCAAGGCGATAGAATGCCCTAGCTGACCGAAAAAGGTATTAAGTTGTCCAACAATAGTTGAAATCGCTAAATGCAGTCTAGTTCCATCTAGGTTCAACGACGTAGGGCACTAAATTTCGAGCGGCACGGCCCAAAGGGGGTAAACCACCTGAAACTCAAAAGGGCACCCCGGCACCGATGGGGGCACGTGCCCCTGTGCCCCCCTGGACAGTAAATAAACTCCGGGAGGCATTAAATAAGTTCAGGGGGCCCGGATCAGCTCAAGGGGCACTAAAACAGCTAATAAGGCACCAGGCAAGCTCGGAGGCATCAGACTAACTTAGAGAGCATTATATGGGTTCAGAAGGCAAATTATTTTCTCAGGGGGCACCAGATTGACTACAAGGGCATCAGATCAGCTCAGAAGGCACATGATCAGCTCCAGGTGGCACCGATGAGCTCCCCGTACGATTATTAGCGACGATGAGGCATTATCTGGAAACTGATTACGTACCTATACTCTTCCCGGGTGCTTGGAAAGGCGACAGAATGCTTTAGCGACCAAAACGGCACTTAATTGTCATATAATAGTTCAAATCGCTAAATGCAGTCTAGTTCCATCTGTGTTCAATGGCGTAGGGCACTAAATTTCGAGCGGCACGGCCCAAAGTACACCACCTGGCAATCAAAGGGCACCGGGCACCGATGGGCACGTGCCCCTGTGCCCTGGCTGCGGCCTGGACAGTAGATAAACTAGGGAGGCATTAAATAAGTTCAGGGGCCCGAATCAGCTCAAGGCCTAAAACAGCTAATAAAGCACCATGCAACCTCGAGGCATCAGACTAACTTAGAGAGCATTATAATTAGAAAGAACATGAAAAATTAGAGAGCATGACATAGGTTCAGAAGGCACAATTATTTTCTCAGGGGGGGCACCAGGTTGACTACGAGGGCATCAGATCAGCTCAGAGGGCACATGATCAGCTCAAAGGGCCAAGACCAGCGCTCAGGGGGCACCAGAGGAGCTCAAGGGGCACCAGATTAGGTCCGCTCGTACGATTATTGGCGATGATGAGGCATTATCTGGAAACGGATTACGTCCCTATAGTCTTCCCGGGTGCTTGGAAAGGCGACAGAATGCCCTAACTGACCAAAAAGGCACTTAATTGTCAAACAATAGCTTACATCGCTAAATGCAGTCTAGTTCCATCTCGGCTCAACGGCGTAAGGCACTAAGTTTCGAGCGGCACGGCCCAAAAAGGGCACACCACCTGGCAATCAAAAGGGCACCCCGTCACCGATGGGGGGGCACGTGCCCCCTGTGCCCCCCTGGCTGCGCCCCTGGTCAAAGGTCCCATGTCCAGGTAATTGACCGCAGTATTCCGGTCAGGCATTACTCAGTATGATGCATGTTATGTTATGACTTTATTGCTAAGGCTACTCAGGGTCAGGGTCACAGGTCAAGTTCAAAGTTATTTTTCAAGGTCAAACCCTCATTTTCGCCCAAAGGCTGCTATAGTTCCGGTTACATTGTATATAACCACCCCCTCCCCTTGTGTGCGCTACTGCATGTAACCATGAAGACGAAATTTATCACAATCAACGGTGATATGTTTGTTCATACAAACGCAAAATGGTATGTTTGTTCATACAAACGCAAAATGGTATCAGATTTTGCAGAATATTACGCAACCGTGGCTTGGTCCATGACCGGACTAAATTTTTTTACGGCATTGGCGTTGCGTCGATCGCACAGAACGATTTTTCCAATGAAGCTGCCTCACATTTTTTGTCACTCTCTGTGTACTTACTTACTTGGTAAAGATCAGTGAGCTGCTCGTTCTCTTTTTCAATGAAATTCCCAAGTCCAAATGCCGTATCAGCTATAAGCAGGTTTACCCGCGTTTCTACACTAATTCGCACCTCCATGTTTACAGCGTTCAGTTCGAATCTCAAGTGACGATAAAAGAACATGCGACAAGTGCGTGTGCATGCTGTGAGACTCTATTCCCTGATGTTATTTCAAGTGATCTTTGCAAACGAGGAAAGGTTAATTTGTGTATCTCGGTTCTCACCCCATCGTGAGGTTGGACAATGGCCTGTGCAAATACTAGCTGCGATTCTACGAATGGTTACTGGGCATGCTAGTGTCCTGAGACATCAATTGAAAGCTTGGTTTTCCCATACTGTAACCATTGCACTTTTTCACAATTATAGGGTGAAGACGTCAAAGACAATAGGTTTAAAAGTCCAGGCGACAGGCGATTTCAACAAGTGCTCATTTAATTCATTGTAACCAAATCACTGCACTTTCGCCGTGTCCCGGCCCACCTCCCTCCAAGCCTCCAGGCATATACATATCGCCGACGGCCGCCGGCAGCGCGCGCGACATGCCCTTGTATAATATGTCGCCACCACCACTGCCGCAGCGTGACGCAGCTGAAACTTGCAGGGCAGTTAGACGAAACATCTTGCCATAGTTTAAAAGTGGTCTAAGGGTGAGGCAGGCGACACAATTTTTTGTATGCTTATCGACAATTGAAATAGTCTCAAAATGTATGGGAAATGTATACGGCACATATTTTGCTCTCCAAATATAGTTCTATTGATCACTGGGGAAAACTGTTTGCAAAATCGGATTCTTCATGCTTTAAGCTTTCTAATGAACCCTGGTTTGTCTCATCTTGTTCGTTTTCTTAGCCTAAAAACAAGCACCGAAAGTGAGCATTGATCTTGGCCTTTGTCGTGTTGTGTGGCGAGAGATTCAAAGGCAACAGTTTGATGCCTTGTTGCGTCGACTTCAAAGGCCTCACATTTTTTGTTTGACATTTTCTGACACTCTGGTCATTTTGCTACTAGTTGCAAACATCAAAATCAGTTTTAAAAATAGTCAAAATTCGAATAATTTCCCCATTTTGGCCTGCCTTAGAACACTGTGCACCGCCTGAAGCCACGCCGGCGCCGGGCCGAGACCGTCAGCCAACCAACGGCTTCTCACCGGCGGCGGTGTGTGCTGGGCAGACGGCCGGCGGCCTGGCCACTGCTGACAGGACATTCGCCCCGCGGCCCAGCCGTACCCGACGGCGACGGCGGACGCAAACTGCGTACGGACTGGAGGTGGGACTTTCTGGACACGGGGGCCCGGCCCAGGCACGCGGGCCTCCAACGACCCTGAATGAGCCAAAGCCGGACCGATACCGGGCTTCGTCAGAGACCAGACACAAAAAAATCAATTTTCTGTAAAGTAAATATATCTTAAATCAAAATGTACACTGATTTGAATACCTCTTCGAACTGATAACACAACATGGTCCTGTAGGTTCACCAACTAGTCTTGCAGAATGAATGTAGGATTAATTTCAAGACATCGGCTTTTAGACAGGTACCACCGACACCCAATAACATGTTGTTCTAGATTTGTATCTGTTTCTGATGAGAGGCTCAATGCAGCAACTTACCAAAACTTACATTCAAACTTATCATGCAAGCAGAAATGCTCACATCCACACTGTATCCTCATGTTTGTAATCCCCTAATGTTTATATGGGTACGCGGGAGATATTGTAATGCAACCTTGGCATCAGTTTTCTCATATTTGTCATAAATTTGCAAAACCGGTTTGATGCATACTGGCGTTTGAGAGTTTTCCGCTTGAAGTCAGAAAGCCACGCCGGCGCGAGCCGGCAGTGACCGTTCCGAACAGCCAACGACGGCAAGCTCGCGCCCTCGCGCCTCAGGGCAGCATGCGCATAGACGGCGCTCGCCGCGTCAGATCCGGTACTGATTTCTACAGAACAGAATATGTCCTGTCAAAACCGACAAAGCCGGTCAGAGACATTAGCTGGACATTGGCTGGGTGGCAGCGTCCGTGTTTGGAGACGACAGCCATCACGCGCCAATTCGGCACCACCACAGGAGAGAGATTCTCGAAGAGAAAGCCTGCCGGGCCGAGCCGGCGGACGGCCGCGACAACAGCTACTCGCTGGCAGGCGGTCATGATGCTAAGCTAACAGAAAGTAGGTACCGCACACATTGTCCACTGCGCCTAGCCCCGCAAACACTCTCCCTCCCTCCCCTCTCTTTCTAACCTCCGTCCGGGGTATCTAGCGTTTGTTCCTTAAAGTAAAGCAAAGGTAAATCTAGTCCGCAACGGCCCTGCTACAGCATGGTTCAGTGGCAGCGGCCCCTCCCCCTCACAACCGAGTCCAGCGTCAACTCGCCTCTGGTTTCCCGAGACAGCCGCCACACATAGGCAGACCCAGGGGGCAAGTGGGCACTCGCTGCCCCCTCCGATCGACCCTCGGCGCCTTCTGAAATGGTAAAGGCGCCCCCTGAAAGGTCGCTTCCCCGATGCGAGCATCGGCGCCCCCACGATTGAATTTGGTGCCCACTTCAATGTAGCCTTTTCTGCCCAAAAGTAGCGACCCCTTGGTCCGGATGGCGCCCATCCAGACCATGCATCCCTATCGAAAACCTGGATCCGCCTATGCCGTTACCATCACGTGGCGTTACTTCGTCACATGCTTCTGATGAATATTCGAACCCATGAAACCCCCGTATATATTCCAGTCACCTCTCCCCCCATTCTGGTGCTGCCAACACTCCCACATTTCTGCACCATATCTTATTCAGGCTCGAAGAAACACCAATATCCATACATGTTTTAATACATACACAACACACAATTGCATGAGGGTCGGTGGAGCCGATCCACCCAATGCCTCACCCCCGCCCCATTTCCCCCGCGCCGGCACCTGTTTGCCACCGGCAAGTGTTTTTTGAGGAGGCAGCATTCAAGCAAGCTTTGCCTGGATCAAGAAACGGATAAAGTTAGCCAAATGCTGAACAGCATACAGAACCTCGACAACTTCATTTACACGGTTCTGCTTCACTATATTCCAAGAATTGCGAACAGTGATGTCCAAACAAGGCGAGATGGATAGCATGGCATCCCCCCTTCCCCATGGTCCACAGCTATTCGGACTATCCGCAAATGGGGGCCAGTGCCCTTCTAGTCAGGGATGCAGAGCCGGAGCCGGAGCCGGTCGGAGCCGACCATTCTGCCCGGAGCCGGAGCCGGAGCCGCCGAAACACTTTTGATCGGAGCCGGAGCCGTTAGAAGGGGTCCGGCTCCGGCTCCCAAAGAGCTCTATAATTACCCAAAATCAAACGTGAAATGGCTACATTTTACCTCGTGAGATGTCGCATGGAAACACCTTTATTCACCTGAAATATTACATTTTCTCAATATATTATGTATATCGAGATTAGCGAAATATTGCAACGTTAGTGTTCCGTAGACGGTCTCACTCTCGGGCAGGTGATGCACCCCGACCATTTAGCATGGGCAGAAATTGGCAAAAAATGAAAGCATTGGCGGACACTGGCGAATCCATGGGGGGAGCAAAAAGGCATTTGCCCCCCAAACTGCACAATTTTTGGCGATTTTCTTTAAAAAATCCATAAATCCGTTTTTCATGATTTACCCCATAGCGTCGGCCTGCATCCGCCCCTGTTGGCAGACGCAGGGGAGATGTCATTCCGGCCATGGCTCCCCCAAAGCCCTCGAAGGGGGCAGACTATCTTTTGGCCCCCGAAAGGCCGAATAAATTGTTTGAAAAAGGTGTTTACACTAGGTCTGTCGAGCAATAAAATCTTTGCTCCACCCCCCCCTCCCCGCTAGGAGAGCTATCATGTACTCGGAGAAGTAGTTTATACTAGGTCTGTCGAGAACCGAGGGCAAAAGGCGCAGAAAACAGCATCCCCGTCGCTCGATGTGGCACTAGCCGATTTCAAAAACCTGGGTCGCCTAACGAGGGCGACCGTATGCGATCTTAGATAGATATGCAGCACTCATCCAGCCGGCTAGCCTGGTAATGGCCGCGCTACCAGTTACTCAGGTGTCCGTGAAGAGGTTGTTCTCCGCGATGAAGCTACTGCTTACTGATCTCAGGTCCAGACTACGAGCAGACATATTGGAGGCAATGTTGCTGCTCCGCTCCAACCGCGATTGGGTGGTGTAGTGAGCGAACCAGCTGCTGGGCCCTGGGCAGTAGGGTGGTGGGTTCCGATTTTTCTCGAAAAGGAATTATGCCATCAGCCGATCTGATGTGTTTTTCGATGTTGAACACTGTTAGCTTAGGGTCGTTCAAAACAAATATTTTTTACTTTTCAGACTCGAACCCACTTTTTGCCCATTAAATATTCAATTCTGATTTCAATGAGCCACATTCCTCGCGTCTACGACAGCGGGAAAGATCGCCTAAAAACGGTTAAAGATTTCATGTTTCGGGCGCGATTGGCCGCCCGGCGTTCCAGTCTCCCCTTGTTAACCCTTGCCCCGGTGGCGGGTACGAGCCACCTTCGCCCTGGTGGGGGGCTAAAAAAGACCCCCACGATCTCAAAAACTAAGAGAGCTAGAAAAAAGCGCAAAACGGCAATCAAAAGCTCTTCAAAAATGATATCGAAAATACTTCGGCCATTTTTCTTGTCAGGTCAATATCAAGGTCACCAGAGGTCAAAATCGCTAATTCAAAAAGCTCTTTCGAAAGAAAACACCATTCGAAAGCTCTTGAGATGCCCTTTCATTACAGTGGCATTCATTTTCGTGTCAGATCAAAGCCTAGGGAGCTACAGGTCACTGAATATTGGGCATATTCTTGGGAATGTCTATAGCCACCCATGCATAAGGGCGTTTACTTTTTCGCTAATAGCTTCCAAACCAAACAAGATACAGCCATAGTTTATGCACCATTGTGATCCTCTCTTCAATACGAATGGAATGATATATGATATTGCTATGCTAGGTCAAATTTAAGAATTTGACCTGACCCAGGTCAACGGTCTGACCCAACTTGACCTGGTATAGTCATGATGTATATCATTTGACTTGCAGTGACTATACAAACACTTTGGTGACAAAATAAAAGTTCTATCTTAGTTGATTTAAAATTCATAGAGTAAAACACCAAAAAATGTTTTTTGACCTAAGGTGACCATTTAAAGGTCAAAAGTCAAAATTTTTGGCATCAACTTCGGAAATGGACTAAGAACAGGTTGTAACCGATGTTTGAAGCTGTTTCCATCCATACTTACTGAGAAAAGCTCATTTCGTGATTTTCCCCATGTACCTATTTACAATGGGGAGGTCATGCTCTGCACATGACCTTAGGTCACCAATATCAAAAATCCCGGAACATATGTTGTAGCTCCTGGTGAGCCCAATATGTGGTATGAGTTTGAACTTGATCGATTAACCCTTCTTTTAGTAATGCGATCCTAAGAATTTTTTAGGTGAGGTCACTTCACCTGGCCTGGTGACCTGACCTGATATGACCTTGAGCTGAAATTTTCAGGAAAGATGTAAAAATGATGAAGGAACAGGCAGACAAAGTTTGGCGGCGCTGCGCGCCGCCGTTTTTTTGGTCGTTTCGGAAAAACCCGAGGGGGGGTCTAAAAAGACCCCCCACCCGGGCGAAGGTTAAATTGGGATATAAGGGGTGCATAACCTACCATTAAAGACAGCGTGGCATATGCGTGCGTATAAGAGCGGTAGATGGGATTTAACATGCAGGCATTTTCTTGTAGGATGTATTTGTAGCGTAATACAAATGCGTGTTATTCCACAAAAGACCTGAAATTAAATGATTTAGCACCCTTGTACTCTAAATCCCGACAGAACATGAATGCCTGCCGGAGGCGAACTTTTCTCTAGTAACTATCGCTGGAGAACGTCGTGAGACAAGTGCTTCTCCCTATTCTCTTGCGAACTATTTAAGACCTTTGGTACTGATAAAAGAAGATCCTGTTTCATATTTTTACCCTTTAGGTGGCTCACGAAATCTTCCACCAGCTTCACACCACGTTCTGTGGGACCGTTCACGACAGTAAGTTCTGGAATACCTTGAAACTGGGGAAGCTGTACCAGCTTCGCAACGGAGCCATTTCTGGTCCGAATATTTCAGATTCAGGCAATCGAATACCAGCCAGCTGTCAGGAGAAGCAAGCTGGCTGAGACTTAGTATCGAGCATTTACAGAGCCCTTCATAGCCTCTATCGGAAACTTAAGCCTGCCCTAGTCAAAGGTGAATCGTTTGCTGTTTTGTCCAATTGTTGTGCGACTGGCTCCTTACCTCCAAGATGGTGGTTCTCACCAGTGCGACAGAATATAACTTTCTGAGCACAGATACCACAGCTGATGGAAAATTGACTTCAGCACATTCAGGGCGATTTCTATATTAACTTAATGAAAGCACTGCGACGGAGGAACCCAAATGCATGGTTTAGAACCACTTATAAGCAAAGCCGCTAACTATTTCGGGGTCTGAGTGGCTCAGTCGGTTAGCGCTTGCGCTTGGCTCGGCCAATGGCATTCATTTTGTGCTGGGTGTCGTGGGTTCGAGCCCACCCAGAGGCAGAATCTGGCGCGCTGCTCTAGCCCAAGCTAATTCTTTCCCTCTCTCCTCTGATGCCATTTGACCTGAGCAGTTGATGCGTTGTTAAACTCCAAAAATTATAATATTCTGTCTTTATGTATCTTCTGGAATGATGAACGGAATCTGACACAGTAGTAGCACGCACTTCATGCCATAAATGTCCTATATTCCATAATATGGCTCGCTGGTGAGCTCCGGGTCTTCTAAACAGACAGTTGTTGGAGACAAGCTCTCCTGACAGCCACACGTAAACCAGCTTGCGCAATTCGAGATAATACTCCGGCATTGTGTAGAGGCGCTGAAGTCAATGTGCAAACGCAACTGTTATTTGTGACCAGAAAGTTATAATCTGTTTCGCAAATAAGAATCACAATGCTGAAGGTAAAAAGGCAGTGATACAGTACCTGGCCTAAACACCAAACCATCAACCTTTCAGTAAGCTAGGCTAAAGTTTCCGACAGAGGCTATGAAGAGCTCGGCTCGATACCAAGCCTCTCCCAATTTCTCATTCCTGAAACCTGGATGGTAATCGAGAGCCTGAATCTGAAAGATTCTGACATGAAATGGCTCCGTTGAGAAGCTGGGGACTGGTATAGCTTCCCCTGTTTCAAGGTATTCCAGAACTTACTGTCGCGAACGGTCCCACAGAACGTGGTGTGACGCTGGTGGAAGATTTCGTGAGCCACCTAAAGGGTAAAATTATGAAACAGGATCTTCTTTTATCAGTACAGGAGCTCTTTAATAGTTCGCAGGAGAATAGGGAGAGGCACCTGCCTCACGACGTTCTCCAGAGATAGTTACTAGAGAAAGGTTCGTCTCCGGAAGGCATTCCTGTTCCGTCCGGATTTAGAGTACAAGGGTGCTGAATCATTTAATTTCAGGTATTTTGTGGAATAACATGTATTTGTATTGCGCTGCAAATACATCTTACAAGTAGATGCCTGCAAGTCAAATCCCATCTACCACTCTTATATGCACGCATATGCCAGGCACTGGCACTTATATGCACGCACTGGTAAGTTATGCACCCCTTTCATCCCAATTTAACAAGGGGAGACTGCAACGCCGGGCGGTCAATCGCGGCCGAAACATGAAATCCTTAACCGTTTTGAAGCGATCTTTCCCGCTGTCGTAGACGCTTGGAATGTGGCTCATTGAAATCAGAATTGAATATATAATGGAAAAAAGTGGGTTCGAGTCTGAACAGTAAGAAAATGTTTTTATGAACGACCCTACTGTTAGCTCATCGAAATTTGTCTTTGCGGGCTGTCCAAGCTTTACTTGATCATTGTATCTTTAATTTTTATGTGGGTTTACGGGCATGTCTGACCCATATTTCTGTTTGTCATAACAGTGCAGTGCAGTTTGCCATACGACTGCACTGCAGTGTAGTTTGGTCCAGTTTGGAGGTTCACTGGCCTTTGGCACTGGTCAAGAGCGTTCGTTCATCCAGTCGCCATTTTTCATTCGTACAAATACATAATCACTTTGTATCTGATAGAATTTCACGCCCTTGAGAACGTTTCGATCACATTTTGGATATAGGTACATTGCCGGAGCCGGAGCCGGTCGGAGCCGACTGTTTTGCCCGGAGCCGGAGCCGTTAGGACACTTGAACCCGGAGCCGGAGCCGGAGCCGAAATCGTAACCCCGGACCGGAGCCGGAGCCGGAGCCGTCCAAAATTGTCTCGGCTCCGCATCCCTGCTTCTAGTCCTGAATAACTGAAGACCTGTTCTCGGCTCGATAAGGGTCATTGCGCCTTTGCTGGAGGTCGTTACGGCCCCTAACTGGGCCAATAGTGCACATTAGGGAAAAAGCCCAGCTGACAAAATAAGAGTGCCATTTCGACTAATGAAATAGGCTCGTTTGAGCTCTAACGTTCATGCAGTGGCCTTTGCCATATTTGGCCAGCGTCGAGAGAAAAAACGAAGAGATGGAGGCCGGGGTTACCGCACAAGGGCGACCGCCACCAATGCACTGCAGCGAGGCGTTCAGGTCTGCAGCGGCTGGACTGCCGACCGCCGACGGACGACGGAGGCGGGCGGAAAACCCGTCCCTCCAGTTCCACCAGTCGCCGCACTCACCGCCCAGAGAATCATCCATTGCCGCATGCCGAGACCGTATCGGAAATTAGAGGCAGCCGTGTCAGCCGAGGCGGCAGCACCACCAGTAGACAAGCGGAGTGTGGCCGCCGCGGACCCAACACAACATGGGAATGTGGGCCCTTCCACAGGGAGAGGCAGGCGCCGGGCCGCGTGCAACATCTGGCGGCGGCTGGATGTGATTTACTGAGCGCAAGTAATCCTGACACCGGCAGCAGGCGGGCCGGGCCGTCTGCCGTCGCACCGCGCCGCTGCCGGCACCGTCTCCACCGACGCCGGAAACGACAGGCGGCCGCCCGTGTCCCAATTCTGCACCTATTCATGCGAGTACCGAAAACGATATCAAAGCGTGCGGCGCGTGCCCTCTGCACCCGCAGTGGTGTCAGGTCGGCCGCACCTGGTGTGGCAGACCCCGCTCGTTACAAAGCTAGATAAACGACAGAACATGGACTCCGCCCGTCTTATCCGAGCAGTGATGACAGCTGTGCAGCGGACTGGCAGCTGCCGGAGTCCGCGGCTGCAGCCTGCGACAGCAGACGGGCCCCGGGGCGGGGCGGGGACGGAGGCCGCTCAACTGGCACCACCAGCCGCCGCCGCCGGCCCCGCCGCTATCCCTGCGCTTCCGTCGCGGCGGGGCGGCTATCAAGGGGACGGCCGTGCCGCCGACGCTCCGGGCGAATCCGAGGCAGGGGCGGCCCGAGACCGACGGCAGCGACGCGCGCTTCATACCAGCAGAACGGGCAATATCGGACTCACTTCAAAGCGGTCCGTCACAGCGGCGCCACGGTGGCACACTCTGAAACGACCGTGCGGTAAGCCACAGCCAAAGCCTTGCATCCGTGTGCTTTATCCCACCCGGCAGGTACCACCGGCTTTAAAGTAGCGCGGCGTCTCACGCATTCTCCTTCGACACTATCTCCGGATTTAAAGACGCGCGGATTAAGGACGACGCGACACGCAATCGCGCCTGTGTGGCCGATAACGGCGTGCCGATACTGGGTGAGTGATGTCAGCCAGGTGGCGGATGCACCTGATTCCCCGATACACTGCTGCCAATCTAACGCCGCCGCCCATCAACTGTCACCAGGCCGACGGCAAACCCGCACGCCCGACCTCTCCTCACATCGACGCACGCAAGAAGAGGAAAGTCGGCACCAGAAGTCTCTTCATATCGGCGCACACCAGAACAGGAAATTCGGCGCCTGAAGTCTCTTCATATCAACGTCAACAGCTGATTGTCATTTTTAAACCGGGGAGATTCTGGCTTAAGCCTCGGGGTTTCTCCACGAACAGTTCCGATATCAAAGGTGGCGGAACTAGGGAAGAACCGGGAAACCGTGTACACCGTGTCACCGTGTCAACTAAGGAATTTTAACACTAACCCTATAGCGTATATAAGAAATATAAGAAATATAATATACGTAAATACGTAAATAACATATATAAGAAATATGTTGAACATTCCTTGGTACCCCCTTAAGGGTGCGTTACCCTCGACACATGCACCACACGACATGACCCGTCAGAACTAATACCCTGTTTCCCCAACAACAGATGTCACGTCATTCGCTCATTCATCTTGATACACAGATCGCCCACTTGACACGTTGGTTGTAAACCGTAGTACGTTGCGCATTCCACGCATTACGACCCTTCAGGTGACCAAGAACCGCTGCGGGCAAGGTCAGACGGGTCGCAGTAACAGGTGTCCTAGCAGAGGCGGGTCCAGTATTTTTCAGAGGGTAGACTGCTATTGGGCAAATGTCTTGATTTCTCTAAATGAGAAAGCCGTTGCAGCTCGCACGACTGTCACCTGGGATGAACCAAAGCTAGCCAAATGGTAGTTCAAGCATGGCTGTGGATTGGCTGCGCTATTTGCGTCAGTTAGCAGCTAGTCAGCTGTAGAATCCGCGCTAATTTCCCACTTCGTCAGCTTTTGTGACCAAACTTTGTGGACCCACTTTCGTCTTCCCAAACTCGGCTAGCCTTTTCCGTCCTGGAAAATATATCATGAATATTCCCATAACATCCTTGTTTACTTTTTTCCGTGACAACCTCAGGGAAATGGGGAAAAAGGGACCACCTTCTTCCATCCCGACAGAAAATCTAAAAAACGTCGTCCTACCCCGTCACATTACATTCCCTCTCTATACGGAGTGTCCTGATTTTGTAAATTTATAGTGTCTACTTTTGAACGCTATCGTTTTTTAGCATTATGTTCTCGGCCCGCCTTGCGTCGGTGGTTCGTCATTTTCCGTGCGTACACACACACGCACATACACATGACGTATGGGCCGCGTGTCCCTCATTTGTGACCGCCTTGGTGTATTTTAGGGATCCCCCGCCTCGTGGCGGTCACAGAAACGGGCGTGCGTTCGCGCAGGGCCCACTGACTCGCTCACCCACCAAACCCTGAGGCGCCCAGCTCCATGTATTTATTGTGGAACATTTTTCTGGTGCTTGGAGAAGGGAGGGGCGTTGTAACCCTCGATCATGTGCGGAGTTGTCTTCACTGTGATCGATAGGTGGTTCTGATTATAGGATAGCTTGTATTGTAACCGACAATACACATATACGGTCTCAATCCCGTCCACACCCTTACTGACTACATCAGTTCAAGATAAACCAAAGCCTTTGTAATGTATTGGAAGCAGTTTCCTAAGTTATCGGCCCTGACTTAGGACAGTATCGAAGGATGGTCTCTGAAACCTATAAGTGACCATCCATAAAGTACATCAGGAAAAAGGGAGGGGGCGGGAAGTCAGCAACCGTTTTGTTAGACTTCGCAACAGGGCCTAGGAAGGTATTACCATGGGGGTTAAAATTATTAGAATACGTGTTACGTAATTTATGGATAGCCCCTCAGCTCTGACTTAGAGTAAACATTGATGTGTTCAATAGAGTCACACACATCATTACTGCGGGATTTTGGAATGTTGTGTATTTCCTTTTTATGAGGAGAGGAACCGTGAAAGATTCGAGTGAAAACGTGTCCTGACGTCCAAATTGCCATCACATGCCTCCAGTCATCAGTTCATAGTTCCCTGGTGTTAAGAGTTAAAGGTAAGTTGGGGGAAAACACGCACAATACGTGTGTGTGTTGGGGTTTAGGCCCTCAGCGACTAGGCTATGTCGCCACGCACAATACGTTTTCTATAGTCAGTACATATTTTAATGACCTGAACGACGTTTCAAAAATATTCGGCAAGGATTAGGAGGTGATGCAACGCCCCCTCCCCGCACGTTTCAAGGTGTGTCGTGACCATTTCAGGGATAGCTATAGTTCAATTGGGCGAGACATTTCTTTCTGGTAATTTACAGGTTCAAGGATGCTGTACGGTTCGGCTTACTCATAGGTGTATACCATTGTTTAGCCTCTTGGTCAGGAAGTCTCCCACACTCCCTCAGTACATCTCTTCCTTACTTCCTTCCACCCTCTCTCCCTGGTCCTCCTTCTTAATTCCTTCCATCTTCTTCCTCCCTGCTTCTCTCCCCCTCTCTCTCGCGCGCGCTCTCTCCCCCTTCCCTTCTAAACTCCCTTTCTCCCTTGCCTCCTACTTTCTTTCTTGCTCTTTATGATAAATTATAGATATTTTTGTGACAACCAGCCTCAAATGTTTTTGTGTGTGTGAAATATTGGTTGATATCTAGGCCAAGATTATATTTATGTAAACTTGACCATAAAAATTGTTCTTATGTCAGTTTAGGAGGCGGGTGCGCCACCTTGAATTTTTGCGGGATAGGGACAGAAGAAATGGTGTTATGGTACATGCGTTATCACCTTCATTTTGATACAAGTAGCATTGCCAGCAAGCATCAGTGGTTGTTCGAGGATAAAAGGTCTTCATGTGAATTTTTTCTCTTTTGTTTTGCCCTGGCTGCTTATTGGGGGGCTGGCGCCGCCGCGTCTTGCCGGCGGCTGGCCGTCCGGCCGTGGGCGGGTGACGTCCGCTCTGCGGTTGCGTGGTTTCGTATCCGCCGGTCGCTGTACCGGGACGGCCTCCCGCCGCCCACCGCGGCGGCCACTCTGCGGCTCCGGGTCTTCGGTCGCCGCGGTCGATTAGCCGTGGCGACCGAATCTTCGCGTTTAATCTTACCTTTATCTTAGTATTTAATAATTCTTTCTAGTATTATTAGTATTTATAATATTGTTCTAGATTCCCCAGATGTGGGACCGAAAAAGCTTAAGGCATATCTAGTAGTTTTTTCAGTTTGTACGTATGAATCTTAGACAGGACGTCGTTGCTCCTTATCAAGCGTTGGTCGTTCGGGGTTGCCTTAACTGCATTTTCAATTCTGATAAAACTGAACACCAAACAAAGCTATATACACACAGCGATACATTGACAGGTGCAAGCCAAGACCTAGAAGATATCTGTCGTGATGTTCTCTGAAATGTTTGAGAATCCTTTTAAAGATATAGTACTTGAAGATACTTCTGATTTAAACCATCAATTTATTGAAATAACAAATAAATGTGAATACTATGTATCTCCCATTAAAATGAATATATCAAATAGTTTTCAAATTATCCATATAAATGCGCAATCAATCAAAAACAAGTTTGATGAAATCAAAACCTTTCTATCACAATCTGGCATAACTTGGTCTATTATTTGCATCGCGGAGACATGGCTGAAAAAAGAAATCGAAAAATATTTTGATATAGATGAATATGAACTATATTCATCGAGTCGGGAAAATAATCAGGGGGAGGAATAGAAATATATGTGAACAAAAAATATACCTCTAGAAGAAGGGCAGATCTCGAGTTTGAACAAATAGAATCCACTTTTGTAGAAGTAGAGAACGCAGGAGATAAACATGGGAAACATTTCGTGGTTGGTGAGGTTTATAAACCTCCAAACCAGGATAGCAATAGCTTTCTGGAACATTTTGAAAAGGTTTTGGACTCAATAAATCCATGTAAAAATGACTATGTATTGGCAGGGGACTTCAACTATGATTTATTAAAGACTAAAGATGACAAAAACGCACATAAGTTTCTAACCCTGATGTTATCATACAACCTTTTGCCTCTTGTCTCAAGGGCAACTAGGTTTGCATCAAATTCTCATACCTTATTTGATAACTTTTTTGTCAGTAATACAGATCAAGTTGCACATTCAGGTATAATTGTAATTGATATATCTGATCATTTACCTATATATATATATATAACTTTAAAAAAAGATTAGTTAATACAAAAACGGCAATTATGATAAAGACTTTAGACTGGTCCAAAGAAAAAGAACTCAATGATTATATTGTTTCGGAATTAGCCAATTTTCAAAACATCAATGATCCTGATGAGGCTTGTGAAGTTCTTATAAATACTTATAAAACTGGAATTGATAAATTTTCGAAATCATTTAAACCATGTAGAAGGAAAACTCCAATTAAACCGTGGATTTCTCCAGGGATACTAACGTCTATAAATTATAAGAACAAACTGTATCATAGGTATATTTCACACAAAAATAGGAAAAAAACAAATAGTGAAAATGATCCTGTGCTGAGACAACATGAAAATAAATATAAACTTTATAGAAACTACCTGACTAAAACTATTAAGGAAAGTAAGAGGAAATACTATATGTCTGAGTTTGAAGCTCATAAGGGGGATGTAAAACAAACGTGGAAACTTTTGGATGAAATTATGAATCGAAACACTGTGAAAAGTACATCATATCCCTCTGTGTTTTTTGATAATAGTTCCGGGGAGCACAAAGATGATGACATAGCGAATGGATTTAACGATTTTTTTTGCTACAATTGGATCAACACTTGAAAACGACATTCCTGTTTCGAACATAAATCCTATAGAATATCTCGAAGATTACTCACACCCACCATTTACGGCTGAACTTTCAACAAACCAACAACATATAGGAAATATCATCAAATCACTAAAACAAGTGGGTGGTGGCATTGATGGAATTAGCACAAAGATTCTGCATCGTACATATAAAAGTTGTCTTTGTAATTTGACTTATTTTTTCAACCTATGTCTTAAGAAAGGTATATTCCCAAAGATGTTAAAAGAAGCAGTAGTGGTCCCTATATTTAAATCAGGTGAAAAAGATAGATTTACGAACTATAGACCCATTTCATTGTTACCCATCTTCTCCAAAATTTTGGAACGGGTACTATACCAAAATGTCTCTGATTATTTGATTGAAAATAACATCTTATATTCATTTCAGTTCGGCTTTAGAAAAAAGCATAGTACGTACATGCCTCTGGTACATCTTTACGAGAGCGTAACAAAATCTTTAGAAAAGGGTAACACATCATGTGGAATTAATTTAGACTTGAAAAAAGCATTTGATACGGTTAGTCTAGGCATACTATTGCAAAAATTAAATCACATTGGTATTAAGGGTAAATTGTATATTATTTCTTCATATCTAACTAACAGATTTCAGAGGACTAAAATTAAGGGGGTCATCTCTCATGCAAAACAATTAAGGACGGGAGTACCACAGGGATCAATACTAGGACCACTTTTATTTATTATATACATTAATGATCTGTATCGAGTGTCCATTGAAACTAGATTTTACTTATTTGCAGATGATACTGCTATTATAATCTCGGGGGATGATGTGAGAAGTGTACAGTCAAAAATCCATTAAGTTCTTCCAGAAGTGTCAAAATGGTTTCAGTCCAATCGTTTGTCTCTAAATGCTTCAAAATCTCATTATCAGCTTTATTCTAGCGCTAACATTAGAAATTTTGATGTAAGACTAAATGGAATGCAGCTTAAACGTGAAGAAACTGTAAAGTATCTTGGCGTTTATATTGACGAAAAGCTTATGTGGAATTCGCACATCCTTCATGTGTCTTCGATTATAAGTAGAAATTTAGGAATCATGAGCAGAGCCAAGTATTTCCTATCATTGCACGAACTCACTCATTTGTATAACGCCTTTATATTGCCCCATCTAAATTATTGGGCAATGGTTTGGGGTAGTAATTACGAATCCACTCTCGATAAGATCATCAAATTACAGAAACGTGTTATTCGAATCATCGACAAAAAACCCTATTATTACCACACAAATGAACTGTTTCTAAAATTAAAAATACTTAAATTCCCTGGACTAGTCTCAGAACAAAAAGTTATTATATTGTCGAAAGTATTGGATGGTACAATGCCAGATGTGATATCCTCTCTTTTTCAGAAATACAGAACAACTAATACGAGATTGATTAGACACTTTGAAATACCTCAGGCTACAACAAATTATAGGAAATTTGCTCTGGCATGCTCTGCACCTGAAATTTGAAACAAAACTACATGTCCAACCTTTAAATGTATAACGGAAGTTCCTCTAAACAAACATGTGCTTAAAAATATATCAGAGAAGTATTCTTTTGCAATTATAGAATTCTTAATAATGAGCCTCGATGACCGGCGCTGATGGTGGTGATGATGTACCAGAGCACAATGTGTGTGGGTGTGGGCGTGCGTGTATGTGAGTGGGATAGTGTGCTTGTAGGTGGGCGAGAGGGAGTACTTGTGGGTGGGAAGGTCGATGTCTGCCGTGTGTGGGTGGGTGACTGCGGTACTCGGTGTGTGTGGGTGTGTACGTGCGCGTGTGTGTGGATGTGTAGGCAGGCGTGCGTGCGTGGATTCGGATGTGTGTGTGTGTGTGTGTGTGTGTGTGTGTGTGTGTGTGTGTGTGTGTGTGTGTGTGTGTGTGTGTGTGTGTGTGTGTGTGTGTGTGTGTGTGTGTGTGTGTGTGTGTGTGTGTGTGTGTGCGTGCGTGCGTGCGTGCGTGCGTGCGTGCGTGCGTGCGTGCGTGCGTGCGTGCGTGTGTCTGACTCCCTGCTGCGCTTGCTTGCTAATTTGCCTGCTTGCTTGCTTGCCTATGCCTGCATGTCTGCCCTAATTTGCTTACTGTCTTCCGAGTTCTCTGGCAAATGTTACTAGGCTTCTATCTTTTCGCCAGAGTCTCGGAGGGGCTAACACGAATCTCCAGTTTTGGGTAGTCCCGTTTGGAAAAAGACTAACAATCTAACCGGTAATGAGCTAAATTATTGTGCATTTAACCTAAATAGACCTGTATTCCTGCTCCCTGTATATTTACAGGGAGCTACTACTGGCAGTTTTTACTAATAGTATGATATTTATTATGCTTTCTTTAAGTTACTTTCTTTTTCCTAGCAGGGCGTGCCGCGACTTGTAATATTTTATGTTCTGGTGGTGTTAACGTAAGGGTACTGTTGTCGTTGGGATCGCGGAGGGGCACGCCTGGCTACCCGTTTAAATGGATGGCGGACCTTTTCTAGCAATAGAATTGCATGAAAAAAAGGAAAAAGATGACTTCCATGGAGTCTAAAGACATAGAAACACCGTAATGTGCCAGAGGTTAAAAATATGTGTATAAATCACAAGCAAAATACACGGATATTTTGCTAAAAAAACAGCAAAGTGGTAACATCAGCAGCAAAAAAATTGCATCCGACATGAGCTTCAAGCACCGAGGGTGGAGAGAGTTTACCGGACGAAAATTTGTAACATTGAATGCGATAAAGCTGAAGGACGGGACACGGGTCACACAACGGGAAACACGAGTCCTCATATGACTACTCAAAAGTGACTAGTCACCAGCGTCGGTGATAACAGGTGCTGGCATATATGACACAGAAACCTGACTCACACAATTGTTTGCCTTTCTTTACGAGAAGTGTACTATGGGGCCACACTAGTTGAGTGGATTTCTGCTCTGCTGTCGTGGTTGCAAGCACACTGCTCGCCGTCTTCTTTTCCCTGAAAGTTCTTGTCACTCCAGCTCATAGCGGCCAGAAATGGGTCTTGCTGATATTATTAGAGCCTAGTGTTCTACCGTTTGTATTCCGGTGAAAGGAGAGTTATCCTTGACCTTGGCGATGGGGGCACAATGATATAAATCCTAGGATGCTTAGGAGAGAGTGACACCCAGGTGCTCTGAATTTTCCCTTCACTTTTTTCTTACTCACTGGATTTTGTTGGCATAATTCAACAATCCTAGTGTATACAAAATCATTTAGTGTGGAATTTTAATGAAAATTTGCGAAGTTTAAGTACGTAATGTAATCGAGTTTCAACTAGCTCCCACAATATTAAAGCGTTTTGACTTTCCACTCGCCTACTATATTTTCCAACATCAATTTTACACTCAGTACCCCAGTGCAAAACCAGTTTTGGGACACTGCGCAGTGGGGCGCTGCAACATCCCAAATATTATCCAGCATACTGAGCGCGTCCTTCATTTTTTCTGAGCGCCACCTTCCCACTCTGTTCTTTGTCAGCAAAATTTTCCCATCCAGCAGCCATCGCAATTTCCCTTTGTAATTAGGTAAATTTCGTGAACATCATGGCTCAAAATGTATTCACATTTACACTTGTGCTGGTAGCAGTGGTATCTCCATTTCCTGCTGTTGGTAAGGTCGTATTCCAGAACCTCGCGCGCCTTCCGAAGTTTTGCTCTGCTGAGGGAGAATTATGTGCAGCAAATGAAGAAGGCTTCCATATATCTTAGCTGACGCCGAGGCCTAATTTTTCGGGCTTTCACTTGTTGAGACAGATCTCTTGTGGCGGTTTTTGCTTCTAGTGATCATAGGCCAATCAAATTCTACATATACCCAAAAATCGCTTATTCGTGTACCTAAAAGTACGAATAGGATTCAAGCGGGCTAATTCGGCATAAACCTCCCTCAAGATCGTTCCCTGACATCCGCCTCTCCTTGTCATTGCACACAGCTTACGTCGGTAAAAACACCGTCTTGGGTCAACTAAGCTATTTGACGCAAATCAGATGCAATGTTCACAGCCTATCTTCATTTGTACTTTTAATATGTTTAGAATGCTCGTTTATGTCAACATTATTTCAAAAATACACCCACGCAGCTTTCCGGTACGATTTTTGATGAGCTGCGACTATGCAAGATTTACTTCAGGCTGATTTTTCGACCGTAGACGGTGACCTGATTACGACAAAATTTTGAACGGATGTCCAAAATGAGCCAAATAATAGAAAATTTGCGGGGACACTCATTAAAAAAGTGTGCAAAATACGAAGCCATATTGCCTATCAAAACACCAACTCGGCAGCATTTCATATGTTAGTAGACTCATGAAGGCTCATATTGTCTGGTTGCAGAACAATGTGCGCCATCCAGCTTCAGCCAGGCAGGTCGCAACTGTCCAGAAATTCAAGGGAATGTGGCACCTTCACAACGTGATTTTAACTGAGATAGCCAAGTTGTAAAGCAGGTCGGAAAACCCGGTACTCCATATTTCATTTGTCTTGGAACTCGATATTTCCGTAGAAAAGCTAAAACCTACCTGACACCAGCCCCCCTCAGCCCCCCGTCGCCGGCGGCCATTGTTGTGAGCTACTGGTGTGACGACATATGCTGACGTCACGATGAGCATCAGCCAATCGAAGCCCTTGAAGCGTTTCAAGTATGGTAGTGGTTGCCAAATCGTGACATCATCCACAGTCTGATATTTATTTCTTTTTCTAGAGGAGTATTTAAAAAAATATTGAGCTTATTGTACATTTTTCAGAGAAATCGTGAGTGGTTTCATTATTTTTTACTAAAAGTACGCCTAATTACACTAAATTCCAGGATTCGACCAAGGTGCCACATTCCCTTTAAGAGGGTCCACACACATTCAGCTTTCAACTCTGACACTACATTTTCCACAGCAAAACGGAAAGCTAACCAGATTCTGGTCCATTTTTGTTACCAGTTAAGTACACTTGAACATTTCTTGTGCCCCCAATCCGTTAAAAACAAAATGCATATTTTTGCTGGAAGTTAAGTGGCCTAGTCTCGACATGAGCCTCTGTGATTTCAGCCTGTCTATTACTCTCACTGGTCCACAAGAGAGAGAGAGAGAGAGAGAGAGAGAGAGAGAGAGAGAGAGAGAGAGAGAGAGAGAGAGAGAGAGAGAGAGAGAGAGAGAGAGAGAGAGAGAGAGAGAGAGAGAGAGAGAGAGAGAGAGAGAGAGAGAGAGAGAGAGAGAGAGAGAGAGAGAGAGAGAGAGAGAGAGAGAGAGAGAGAGAGAGAGAGAGAGAGAGAGAGAGAGAGAGAGAGAGAGAGAGAGAGAGAGAGAGAGAGAGAGAGAGAGAGAGAGAGAGAGAGAGAGAGAGAGAGAGAGAGAGAGAGAGAGAGAGAGAGAGAGAGAGAGAGAGAGAGAGAGAGAGAGAGAGAGAGAGAGACAGAGAGAGAGAGAGAGAGAGAGAGAGAGAGAGAGAGAGAGAGAGAGAGAGAGAGAGAGAGAGAGAGAGAGAGAGAGAGAGAGAGAGAGAGAGAGAGAGAGAGAGAGAGAGAGAGAGAGAGAGAGAGAGAGAGAGAGAGAGAGAGAGAGAGAGAGAGAGAGAGAGAGAGAGAGAGAGAGAGAGAGAGAGAGAGAGAGAGAGAGAGAGAGAGAGAGAGAGAGAGAGAGAGAGAGAGAGAGAGAGAGAGAGAGAGAGAGAGAGAGAGAGAGAGAGAGAGAGAGAGAGAGAGAGAGAGAGAGAGAGAGAGAGAGAGAGAGAGAGAGAGAGAGAGAGAGAGAGAGAGAGAGAGAGAGAGAGAGAGAGAGAGAGAGAGAGAGAGAGACAGAGAGACAGAGAGACAGAGAGACAGAGAGACAGAGAGACAGAGAGACAGAGAGAGACAGAGAGACAGAGAGACAGAGAGACAGAGAGACAGAGAGACAGAGAGACAGAGAGACAGAGAGACAGAGAGACAGAGAGACAGAGAGACAGAGAGACAGAGAGACAGAGAGACAGAGAGACAGAGAGACAGAGAGACAGAGAGACAGAGAGACAGAGAGACAGAGAGACAGAGAGACAGAGAGACAGAGAGACAGAGAGAGAGAGAGAGACAGAGAGACAGAGAGACAGAGAGACAGAGAGACAGAGAGACAGAGAGACAGAGAGACAGAGAGACAGAGAGACAGAGAGACAGAGAGACAGAGAGAGACAGAGAGACAGAGAGACAGAGAGACAGAGAGACAGAGAGACAGAGAGACAGAGAGACAGAGAGACAGAGAGACAGAGAGAACAGAGAGACAGAGAGACAGAGAGAGACAGAGAGACAGAGAGACAGAGAGACAGAGAGACAGAGAGACAGAGAGACAGAGAGACAGAGAGAGACAGAGAGAGACAGAGAGAGACAGAGAGACAGAGAGACAGAGAGACAGAGAGACAGAGAGACAGAGAGAGAGAGAGAGAGAGAGAGAGAGAGAGAGAGAGAGAGAGAGAGAGAGAGAGAGAGAGAGAGAGAGAGAGAGAGAGAGAGAGAGAGAGAGAGAGAGAAAGATTTGAAAGAAAGGACGTGCTTGAAATGTGGTCATCAGAAGGAGTGCGCTTACGACCGAAAGCAAGGAAGTGCACGCAGGAATGCATTTGACAAATTATGACTTCGTGCTGAATCTTCTTTGTATGTCATGAAGAACAAGCCTCACTCCGTCGGATCTATGGGACCAATTGGAACAAGGGTCACATCGACAGATCCATGATTTTCGGTGTTGTTGCATGGACATAAAACCGCATCCATGACGCTGACAGTGTAGGATCTGCACATAATTGACGGTTTTGGGGTTCAAAAACCTAACACCATGTGGCAGCCATCGGCTGAGTATGATGCTCAGTCCCTCTGGTCATGTTATGCATGCTTTATTAGTCAATCATATAGTTGGGAAATTACAGCAATCGCAATGTAAAAATTTAGGTAAGATTCCCAAAACTCCATTCATGTTTTCAACAAGACATTTTGCTCCATTCATGTTTCTAACGAGACTTCTTAGTTAATGAAAATGTGTGATAACTGAAAAGCGTTGTCCCAATTGTCTTCCTCCTGCCCCAGTTCAAAATTGCTTTATTTTATTAATTTTGCGTTTATATAAAAACTTATACATAGTTGTTTTGATTTGAAACACCAATCCCATTAAATAGTCCGAATTTTGACTTGGGCTACAATTCGGCTGCTTTCGACGTAAAAACCACTTCCTGAGTGAGGCTCCCCTGTAGAGATACATGCTCCCTTTGGCCTTGTGTCCCCCCTCCCTCTCTCTCTCTCTCTCTCTCTCTCTCGTCAGTTGGTTAGTCATTCTAAAATTCTAACATATTTTTTCAGGATCTGCAAGCCCGAATTAGCAATTTTCGTATTATTATCACAACATTCTTTTATAAGACAAGTCGCTATTTCTCTCGGCAGTGGAATGCAGAAGTTAGCAAAACATCATCAATCATAATTGGATAATCGGTCGGGTGAAGTCTGACGTTTTGGAGCTCAGTTTGGGGATTGTAGGAGCACTGATCATGGTTTTTGCGGGACAGAAAATTGTTAGGCTGACTTTAATGATGAAACATCAGCTCCTAGATTTCACTTCTGGGTACGAGCCATTGGCGGACGCAGGAGGGGGTGGGGCATTCCGGCCATGGCCCCTCCCCCAAAGCGCTGGAGGGGGATCAAACTATCTTTTGGCCCCCAAACGCCGAAGAAATTTTTGAAAAAAGGTGTTTACACTAGGTTTGTACAGCAAAAATCTTCGCTCCCCCCCCGCAGAGCGATCATGTACTTGGAGAGGTAGCTTATACTAGGTCTGTCGAGCACTGAAAAAGGTGTTAACACTAGGTCTGTGGAGCAAAAAAATATTCGCTTCCACCCCCCCAACCCCAGGAGGAGAGGCAGACATGATTTTGGCCCCTCCCAAAACTCGGGTCTGCGTCCGTCCCTGGTACGAGCAGGTACGATGCACCCTCATAGATTCTTGGCAGTTTTTTTCAAAGATTAAAGCTCATTGACACAGCATTGTAGTTCACTCCTTCCTTGCTTAGATCATCGATTCAATTAGAGAACACCTTGCTGAAATTACGGAATGTTGGAGTGGTAAAAACCGAAAAAGTTTTGATGCCCGGGATCATGTAATATCAGTTAGGGTAAATACCTTTGTTTTGTTACAATGCCTTCATATTCAACCTCCCCCCATTTCAAATATTTGATTTGACTACACGATAGTCAAAGTCAATGCAAACACTATGACTGTGGCGGATCCAGAAGGGAGGGGAAAACAAGGCATTTGCCCTCCTCCCCAAACGGAAAAGCTCGGGATAAAATTATGTTTTGTCCCTTCCCCCTCCCGAAAGCGATCGACCTAGTTTTCGCCCGGCTCCTCTTAAGTTCATAGACGAGATTTTGTTGATTTAACTATAAATTTCAAACAGAACTAGTCAACTTCAGCGTAAATATTGGGCTATGGATAGCAAAACAAGCATCTCGTGCACATATCTTTCACCCCGTGACATTTTTTTTGCTTTACGCCCTGGGTATTCCCAAAACCTGCCGTCAAGTTATATTGCGGCAACATTTTTAACCGCGTGACGTTTTTTGTTGCGACTTTGGTTTACCCCCCCCCAACCGACCAGCTAGATCCGGCACTGCTCAATGGAGACGTCAAGACGTCCTTGTCCACTCAGCAGGACCTCAGCAGCTGGATCCTGTCCTCAGTCGGCTGCCAGGTGACTGGCGCGCGCCCGAGGCGCAGAGGCATCGGTCACGCCGGTAAACAGGTGTCCGTATGCCAGTGGCGTAGCCAAGGGGTGACCAGGCTACACGCTCTTATTTTGTTCAATATTTCCTATCCACATTCGTGAATATATTCACTTTTTCTTCTAACTGCAGTTTCTCTGCTATTAACTACTTCAACATATTTCTGGATATGCCACTGCTCCCGTCCCATTGACCAAAGCATGAATGAACAGACACAGCGGCCACTCATTCGAATCCGGCACCGCTAGCGCCATCTATTGGGAAAGTTTTATAAAACTTGAAATAACTTTTTCGCCGAGCCTTTTTTGTTTTTGATTTTGTATGGGTATGGTATAGAAGAGAGAGCCGCAAAACTCTGTTGTTTCCGTTTTCCCGATTTTTGCCCTGAATTTTCGGAAAACGCTTTCAAATTTCAGCTTCTCATATCTTTTTAGGAGACAAAAAGTCAAAAAAGTAAAACAACAGAGTTTTGGAGACTGACTCGTAGAACATAGGACCACCCACACTATTTCAATGATTACATTATGTAAAAAGTTATTCAAACTTTAACCTTGAGAAATTTGAAAAAGAACGTTAAATTGTACAAAAACTAGAAATATGTCAGGCTTAAAATAGAGACTGCCGTAAAGATACACTTATCATCTACTTGTGTTGAAAAAGTCACAACAGTAGCCACGTTACTTTACGAGATATTTCACAAAATATGCTCTCATAGGGTTAACATTGATAACGCACCCTTAAATCCGGACCCTCGGCCTTCGCTGCCCGATATCCCTTGTGGTCAGTTCAACAAGGAACAATCCACGGACATAATTCAATTTTATCATTCTCTACACCAAACACCAAAACAACAAAAACCACAGGCGTCCCGTAATTGAGATTTATAGCTGAAGTATTTGCTGGTGCGGATTGCCCACCCGCTTTCTTCAGACGAGAAAAATGCCGGTTGGCACGGCTGCCCGCAGACCGCGCTTATGGAGTTCGTGACTCGTCCCAATAGGTTCGAATAAGCCCGAATAAAGCGGCTCACGCCCCACAGGAAAGTTATAAATTCACGCCACCAATTCATCTTCTTCTCACATTAACGAATCGGTGCCAGCCGACTTCGTGTAACCGGGGCGGGGCGGTGCGGCGAGGTGCGTCGCTCCTCGCCCGGCGGCCATTGCGCGTCCGTCTCCGCCGCTGACTCAGCCCCGCCGCCCATCTGCCGCGACCTTGAAGTTCAAACCACGCGCCAAATCTGTAGCGCCCCACTCGCGCCGACGCCCATGGCGCAAACTGCCCCCCCTCCCCTGGAACAGGGCGTCGCCGCAATCGCCTTCTCTACAACGGCGACCAAATGCTGTCGCGACATCTTACACGGAAACCAGTATTTGCTATCTAAGCAAGGAAAGCAAAACCCAGACACAGGACTGGAGGTGCCAATCGCAGGCATAAGAACGTGGACCAGAGGCGCATGTCTTCCCCAAATATGTCAGATTTATGACCACTGCAGGACTCCAGTCATCTGATATTAATTTCAGTCGCCTCCGTGTCTCCCTGCCGTGCAAACCCGACAATGCTGTAGGAATGACGATCGTTCCGCTGAAGTTCTCAATCGATCGACTTGAAATGAACATTCCACAGCCTGGGTGGCTCCGGGAGCCGGTGAGTGCGGCCAGACGCGCGGTTGCTGGGCCGGCTGCCGCCGCCACTGGCCGCGCCGGGACCGCGACGTGACACGAATGCCGCCCACCGCTGCTGCCCTCGCCCCGTCCGTATTCATGGGCCGCACTGAGATCAGGGGCGTCACCAGCGGGTTCAACTGGGGGAGGGGGCGCCACACATCTTTGCCTTCGAGATCACTTCCCAAGACGATTGCTTGTATACAAATCGGTTACGATGTCAAACTTACAAACCAAATGGCTCCTTTCGGGCAGGGGCGTCACCGAGGGGGGGCGTACCAGGAGGCCGGATCCCGACTTCTCAAAGAAGAGGATTCGAATCCCAGCCAAATTGATGATTTTTATAAAAAAACCGGGGCATGAGTCTAAGAGGAACGCGATTTCAAAGAAATTAATCAGAATGCTATAAATCAGTAACAGTGGAAATATCTAACTGGTGGTATAAAAAATATATCGATAAAGCCGTTCCAAAAAAATGTGTGGACTTGGCTGAAAAAGACCACAGCGCACGCGTGCAAGCTGACAATTTGTCGACGATTGGTTTCAGCCAACTGATGTTGTTTCGAAGCACCTAAAAGGTGCAAGGCCCGTAACTGTACCTCAGTTGTTTTAATCAGATTACCGAAACACTGATCACGTGCGCTTTAGTCGAGTCCAAACTGAAAGCTAACGCCCACTATTCCCCTCCGTCTTACAAATGAGTCTGTGAATGAACATTTATGTTACTATGGGACATCTTAGCATTTTTATCACTCCATCCCCCTTCCGTCCCGGAAATTATTATCGAACAAAAATTCCCGTTAGCTCCATTTCATTTTCCTTGCACTTCAAGAAGCAAATCCTCCCGTCCCATCCTGAAGGAATCTGTAAAAGGGGTCCCACCCCGTCCTGTCCATAGCAGACCTAACGTAGCAGACACGCCAGCGCACGGCTGGTTCCGGGTGAAGGGGAAGGGCTCCAACCTTCACCAGTCCTTTCCTCCCCACTTTTGACAGTGAACTTGCAATAAGATGGGCGCAGAAACTTGTTTCAAGTGTGGGGGAGCACGGGTGATCACCACCGGTCAGACAACGGGTGATTTGATCATTGCCTTGAATCCAAAAATTTTCCGAGTTCGGCAAAACTAGGACGAAGCCCACAACTTACATACAAAACATGTCACCTACAAAGGGCACATGATGGCCATGGGGAGCTGCACTTGCGTCGAGAGATCTGATTTTCAGACTCCCTTCACAGGTCTGAGTTGCGACATTGATCTCTGGCTGGCCGCAAGGGGCAGGTGATTGCCGCAGAGGGTGGAAGGTCGCTCTGATAACCAGAATTCGCTCAGTTGCATGCACTTGGAAAGATAGACTATCGCACTTGGAAAGAAACAGACTCAGCACCTGCCAAGAAATAGACTACTTGTCACATTGAGCCAGAAGTACACGTGAAACTATGAGGTTGGTGGAACTGCGAAAATCGAATCTATTTGGTAGGGCCAGACATTTCGAACCACGCCCGTGCACGGGTGAGCGGGGAGGGGGTATGAATAATTCAGTACGGAGAGGCAGAGATCGGTTTCACCGACAGATTATGGGTTAGCTTGACTGCTTGTGTCCGCTCAAATCAGGCATCATAAGACGCCGTTCAGCACAATATACATGTCTTACTGCACAGATCTGACAGCGCCTAGGCATCCAAGGAATGTTACTAGCTCACTACGTTTTCCTTGGGATCCCTGGAGAAGCCACTGTTTAAAATTCTCAGATGCTGTACCGCAAAAAGGAAACGAAAAGGGAGCAGTGCTTAGGATGCTGGGCCTGGTGTGTCAAAAGTTTGGCGTCCGAATTAAGCAGCCCCCACAAACGATACATTCCTATCCCAGTCAGTTGAACGTACGGTGCCCGTTACAGGGCGCTCCCAGCATATCAATATGCACCGCATGATAAAATCATACACTCTAAATTGAGTAGATTCGCGGCACTTCCACACACAAATTTAAGTCACCCCACAATGAAGACCGAAACCCATGCCTGGAAGTTCCGTCCTCTTTTTTCAAAGGCCGCTGGAAAAGAGCTGCATGGAAATGGAAATATCGAGCTGCGGGCTCCGCGTCCCACACCGACAACGCACACGCACTCTGGCCTTTGTTATATGTTCCGCTGCCGAAACCCTGGCTGGCTGAGAACCCAACCAACATGATTGAGGCTGTCTGAACGGGCCATTGGTAACGGCAGTGGTTTTGAATCCTCCAGAGTCGACTTCCCGCTACTTTTTGGTTGAAGAAACGCTGCTCAACGACCATGAGAAGAGTCTGCAAGTAGTGGACTAAGTCGCGGGCCGCCCGTCTCTGTTAACGGCATCGGCCGATTCGAGGCTCTCGGTCACCCTGCTCACGTACCAGGTGCACCATGTTGGCGACGGTTTGGCTTCTGCTCTGGCAGACGATGTGGTGGCAAGCCGTGTCCTCCGAGTCTCTCACACACCTCTGCCGAGCACACACACACACACCTCGCTGGGGCCGGCGGCGGGGCGACTGGCGGCGGCGGGCCCGGCCGGCGCCGCTGGCGGCCTGGTGACGTCACCGCTGCCGCACCTGCCGCCCTGCCGGGGCCGGCCGGCCGGCTGTCTCTCCCGCTCAACTGCTCACAGCTCCGGCTGCGGCTGCGGCGGCACTGGGTCCGGAGCGTACCGGCCACTACTGCCCACCACCTACCCCGCCTGTTTGAATGCGCAGCGGGACCATAGAGTCTGTCCTGTGCCCTCCATCCACCTCCACTCGGTGATGGTGGAGACAAGGCGGCCAGTTCTCTTGGCTAAAAAGAGCTGGACTGACTACGAAAAAGGGCCAAAGCACTCCTTACCTCCCTTGAAACTCGGGACAGCATTGGCCCACCTTGGCTTTTGTAATAACGTGCCTCGAAAAAAACTATGTGTTCACGTCTCTCCTCTGTATTTCTGACTGCCACAGCCAGCCTGAGTCCGGTCCTTCCTCCCAGCCTCCCAGGCACATCTGCTGACCACGTGGGAGAACATCGGCGACCCCTCAGCCCCGTCGTAACTCTAAAACAGCCCCATAATTTGCGCACATCTGACGCGAATAGGGAATCAAGAGACTTTATGTATCATGTAGTTGGCGGCGTTCAATGTGGATGCAGCAATGATAAAGGCTGAACCTTCCCGAACATTACAGTTTAATACTTGAGTTACATGAGTTACTTGAGTCAATGGAACTCACCCGCCAAGATCTGACTAGTCGGCCTGATGGTCATCACGCAACTGTGCTCGAAGGAACGCACTTACTCATACCAAATTCACGCCAACAAATGTGACGGTGATCCTATATGAAACAGATATAAAGAAAGCAGGCTCTAACCGAATGCTGGTCAAAACGGTTCCGGACGAGTAGACAGTGCTGACAGCGATATCGCAGCTTTACCAACAGATGCACAGCTTGTAATCAGGAAATGCGTCACTGCAAGGTTGGAGGACGTCCTGCGGGCGCCCTAAAGTGATTCATGAGTGTCTGACGTGCACATTCGTCAGAATACGATGACCAGTGCGTGGAAGGAGTAAGCCATTCATGGCCTGATTGGAAAAAAGTGCGGCGTACAAATCGCAGAGCGCGAGTGACCTACTTCTCCGTCCGACCTGACAGACCAGTCTTCCACGTCAAAGCAGTCGCGCCTCTTCAAGATTGGAATCCACCCTGACCGGATTCCCTCTCTCCCCTCTCCCACCGCCACCACCATCCCATCAGCGCTTCAACAGTAGGGAGCCAGGCGGGTCATTGAAAAAAGGTCAACACTGAGACTGCTTCCACGCGATCGTCTCGCTTTTGGGTCAGGGGAAAGGCGACAGAAGCTCGTGTGGCCTCCCGTGCACACCGCATACCCCCGGAGCACACCACCACAAGGTCAGGTGGGTTTCTTTGGCTGCGCCCTTCTGGAGATGCCACTACAAAAAGATGTGGCTGAATGGTACTTCAAGGTCGCCAGAGAGAAGCGTGCAAGCGCGATCCCAGGAAGCACCAGCAGGGGAGCAACGGCCACAGTCGTACAACCCGCATGGGAGCAACGGCCACAGTCGTACAGCCAGAGGGGAGCAACGGTCCCAGTCGTACAGCCAGCAGGTGGAGCAACGGCCACAGTCGCACAGCCAGCAGGTCGAGCAACGGCCACAGTCGTGCAACCCGCAGGGGAGCAACGGCCACAGACGTACAACCCGCAGGGGAAGCAACGGCCACAGTCGTACAGCCAGCAGGTGGAGCCACAGTCGTACAGCCAGAAGGTGGAGCAACGGCCACAGTCGCACAGTCGGCAGGTGGAGCAACGGTCACAGTCGTACAACCAGAAGGTCGAGCAACGGTCACAGTCGTACAGCCAGAAGGTGGAGCATCGGCCACAGTCGTACAGCCAGAAGGTCGAGCAACGATCACAGTCGTACAGCCAGAAGGTGGAGCAACGGCCACAGTCGTACAGTCGGCAGGTGGAGCAACGGCCACAGTCGTACAGTCGGCAGGTGGAGCAACGGTCACAGTCGTACAGCCAGAAGGTCGAGCAACGGTCACAGTCGTACAGCCAGAAGGTGGAGCAACGGTCACAGTCGTACAGCCAGAAGGTCGAGCAGCGGTCACAGTCGTACAGCCAGAGGGGGAGCAACAGCCACAGTCGTACAGCCAGCGGGGGGGAGCACCGTTCACAGTCGCACGGCCAGTGGGGGGGAGGGGAGGGAGGGGGGGAAGCAGCGGCCACAGCTGAACAGTCATGTTTCGAGTGCTGACATTCTAGACCCTCGTCTACCGCCTCAACATTCACTTTGTGAAATTGCAGCTGATTTCAGACGGGCCCAGACGCACCGAATGCCGAGTCACCGGTCTTCGAATTCATGAAGAGTCATTGATGAGGTACGAGGCCATCCATTCACATAAATGTCCAGCATCCTCAAACACTTTCCCCGGGCTGAAAAGGGAATGAAATGTCCTTCCGACAACCCTGCACGTCACACAACTTGGTGTGTAACAAAATGAGAACCGTACGCCCAGGATGCTGTGAAAATTTCGGGCTATTTTGAAGAAGTTACCGCAACCAATGTGGTACGTCAACACGGGCGTGGAGCAAAGGGCAAAGGGGGAGGGAGTGAAGGGGCAAGGGGCGTGGGGTAGAAGTGTCCGGCCCCTAACCAAGGTGGTCTTCCTAACCAATGGCAAAACAATCATGTTAACTTCTGGGGTGGGGGAGACCAGATAGGAAGCAAAACCCAACTATTTCATATTTCGTTACGTATGGGAAGAGAATTAGGATACACCGAATACAAATGCATATCTGTTTTGCTGAGAGATCTAGCACGGAGCACCAGCATCTTCACAAATGGAAGGCTGTGGACTGCCTGACCAGGTCAAAACGGTCTCCTGATCCATTCCTGCATATATCTATGAGCCACACGGGGACGTCACAACGGATAACTGATAGCAACAGTGCTGCCACATTTCATCCGTGACCAGCCAAAGGAGCGCCGGCGTAGCATAGCACAGTTAACTTCGGGATCACGCTATGGGAGGTGACTTTCGGAAAAAGTGCCCCTAGGTGGTTACCGCGGACCTCGACCACTAGGGAGCCTTCCACAGCGGCTGCCGTGGCACACATTGGGTTCTCTGACCCCCACGGCGGCTATCGTTGTACTCAGTGGGTTCTCTGACCCTGCACAGCGGCTATCGTTGTACTCAGTGGGTTCTCTGAACCCTCCGCAACGGCTATCGTGGCACTCGGTGGTTTCTCTGGCCCCCCCCCCCACGGCGGCTATTGTGGCATTTGATGGGTTCTCTGACCCTGCACAGCGGCTACCGTGGCACTCAGTAGGTTCTCCGACTCTCCGCAGCGGCTACCGTGGCACTCAGTGGGTTCTCCGACTCTCCGCAGCGGCTACCGTGGCACTCAGTGGGTTCTCCGACTCTCCGCAGCGGCTACCGTGGCACTCAGTGGGTTCTCCAACTCTCCGCAGCGGCTACCGTGGCACTCAGTGGGTTCTCCAACTCTCCGCAGCGGCTACCGTGGCACTCAGTGGGTTCACCGACTCTCCACGGTGGCTACCGTGACTAAGTGGATTCTCTAACTCTCCACAGCGGCTATCGTGGCACCAAGTGGGTTCTCTGACCAGTGACAGCGGAACATCCTAATTAAAGGGGGCACCATGGGCTTTTCAACCCATTTCTTTCCAGTCATTGCCATAACGTTGATGTTAAAATGTCTGGCTTAAGGGGGGACACCGTGCCCCGGTCCCCCCCATCCCCCCAGTTCCGCCGCAAGTGTCTCTAACCTTCCACAGCGGCTATCGTGGCACTCAGTGGGGTTCTCTGACCATGCCCAGCGGCCACAGCATTTGGACAACACTGGTGAAATACGTTTAAATGGCAAACCAGCGTAATGTACATCAGCTCGCTTGGTAGCGTCAACAGGTGGCGCGGACAGACCTCCACATATAAATGTTTCGTTTCCAACCGGTCGGTTAGAATTGTATGTCTCAAGCAATTGTTGACACGGCGCTGCCAGCGGCCGCTAAAGCCCCTGTTAATCATGTCTTCGCGCCGAGGATCATCCCTCATTACGAATCTCAAGACATTGTTGGAAACTCTCAATCATTCCCCACGAAAAGTCATAGCACCCATCGTTGAAAACCTTTTCTTCCGGGTCTAGCTACTACGACGAGCAGATACGAAATATACCTGAGCTACAAACGGTTGTCGAGCCCGGGTGTCGAAGCCAGCAGCAAGGAACCAGCGGCTCCTCTACGCCCGTCGTCAAACCCCATCTTAAGAGACTGCGCTGGACTTAACAAAAAGGCAAGGCCCAATAAACGGCGCTGAGGACAGCGTGACACACCATGCCGGCTGATAAAACCAGGAAGGCTGCACAGAACGCGATGACGTCATCGGTGCTGCGGTGACGTCAGCGGTACTGCGGCGTGGCGCGGCCGATCCATCACCAACAGCTCCAGCACAAATGACGGACCTCAACTCGTGAGTGAATCGGCCGCAAACGCCGTATTTTAGCGGCCTGTTAGAGCTTGTTCGCAGAATTACACTTCCAGTGCTGGAAATACATCAGGCTCACTCCACGTGTGATTTGACCATTTTACTCGACCCGTGCATCTCAGAATTCCAGATTTTTAACAGGGCAAAAAGATTTACAACAATAATGGAATGCAAAACTAAAGGAGGCGTACAGAGAATATATACAAGGCTTGCGTTTCAAAGCTACATGCGCAGAGGATAGGGTCCTTAAGTGCCCCTACCTATTTTTCCGAGGTGGTCGAAGAGCCAATGGTAGCCGAAAAAGGCTACATGGCTCCATTTAAGAGAATTGACGAGCGAGTCAATAAGTGAATTTCTTTTCAAATCAGTAAGATTTCTTATTTAAAGGCTTTTAAAGTTAGCCCTATATTTTGAGACCGTCGCAATCGCGCGGTCACACCAATTGGCCTGCACTGTAGAGTGAGTGGTGACGAGATAAAGCCATATAATAGGGATTATATATAGTCACCTCACATGAAGATCAAGGTAAAGGGTCAAAGGTCCCAGGTGTAGATCCTACAAACATTTTAAGGCCAGTGACCCAGTGTTCCGGTCAGACGGCATTACTCAGTATGACGTATGCTATGACTTCATAATTAAGGTTACTCAATGTCAAGGTCATGGGCAAAGGTCTTGTCAAGGCGAAACATCATCTCCCGTTCAAAGGATGCTCTGGTGCCAGTTATATTGTACCTTACTGGGAATATGTCACTGCTACCGTAATAGGTCAGTGAATTCAAACGACCTTATCCTAAAAATGTCAGAGAAAATAGTATGGGACCTCTCCTCTATGAACTTGGCGGCTTTTCCCAGTATTCCCAGCATTTTTCGCATAATCACGGCACTTCCCAACAATTCCCCAGTACAGCCCACTTTACCTTTGCGGCCTCGTTTGACCTTGAAGATATTGACCTAGGTCAATAAAAATTAGCTATAATGTATATAAATATGACCTGCATTAACTAACAAACCAGTATTTCTATAACCCTCTCGGTTTCCGAGATCTCGGGGGAGAAGTTTAGGACCCCCTTTCACTGCGCGTTGACACCAGCCCACTTTCCACTCCGCGTTTTAAGACACCAAGACAGATCATGTATTCAGTCAATTTTCCTGCAAAAGAAACATAAAAAACCGGAGCAGGACATGTCTGGTCCATTACTAGGCCTTGTCCAGGGCACGGTTCCTATAGATACGGTTCGGACATGACAGCCAGCTGACTGCCTGATTTGGCAGCATGTTGAGGATATGGTGGTATTTTTAGAGGGTTCTGTTCAAAATACATTTGATTCTGGTAGCAAAAGGTAGAATACTGCATTTTGATTGTTTCAGCGAAACTTTCGAAACAAAATTCTGAAGGAATTAGCATGAAATTCATTGAGGCTTTTCCTTGTTATAAGAGCATGTCAGGGACTAAAAACTGCACCCAGAAGATAGCCTGACCAATTTTACATACCAAAAATAAAAAATATACCAGTTAAATTTTCCCACTGGCCCGTGCCCCAAACTCCTGCAAACAGTCCTATTGGAATTACATGTTAAATTTTGCTGCCAAAAAACTGTCAGGACCAGAAATGAAACGTTGAAAACCCCCAGAATTCTAGAGAAGTATCTCATTTCCACCCCTGGTCTAGGGTATGGCTGGTGTACTCAGCAGCTGCAGCCCCAGTCCTTGTCCACAATTTACATCCTAAACAATACAGTTCGAACAACGCCGCGGCGGTTGCGAGGCAGAATACCTGCCCCATGTTTGATGTTCAGGACGATGATATCTATTGGCCAGCATATGACAGGAAATAATGAACAGAGCTTTCACTGGATTGGCGCAAAAGTCGATGTTCGATTTAAGTCGAAGCACCTCTTGGCAGATGTTAGGTATGGGCCTTGCAATCTTCACATCCGATAGATTGTCACAATTTCTTTCAGCTGCGTTCTCAGGTCGAGTCGCGATGTCATAAAAAGCGACTTCCAATGTCGGATAATCTGAGCGGCGGCAGCCATGTTCGGCTGGTTGATATACTGATCCCGTCTACCGTTCCACTAACGACACTACCCGGGGCCGCGCGTATCGACCTTGACGTCCCAAGGTTACCTGACCCCGCAGAACCCTGTTCTAACACCTCACAGGCCTGGTCCCTAGTTCTCCCCACCATTTCGCAATTGAATATTAACAGAGTTAGATTAATCGTCTGTTTCACCTGCGCCACCCGAATCCATCAAAATGTGTGCCCTGTGTGTGTTGGGGTTTTAGGGCGCTTCAACAACCAGGGCCATACAGCGCGCGAATCTATCAAACTACGACGGAGCCTCAAGATGGGTCGGTTCCAGCGCCTCCTCAGAAAGGACATGAGAGAAACTTACAGGACGTCGGAGGAGGTGCGAAAATCGGTGCCCGCTGGAGAAAATATCAGCTGTTTGCGACTGATCAGTGCCGATATGGCAGGCGTAGCAAAACTGATGAATCGCCGAAATTTGATTAGGTTCTCCCATGTTCGTTTCATGTATTTTAGTGAAAAAAGTATACGGAAAACAGCTAAATTAAATCCACAAACGTCCGTTCCTCGCTGTAAAACAATTTGTTTTGACATATCTGTTGTATCAGTTGTATCTGTATTAAATGACCAACAGGTCTTAAAAGCCCAATTACAGGTGAAGTCAGTAGAATTAAAAACACATGGAGGCCTAAATACAACATAAATAATGACATCAGACCAGTACTGGCTCGGCGGCCGCAAACACAGCTATATTTTTCTTGAGTGCCCCGAGCGGATCACAGAATATATCGCTGAGGGGTGACACGTTTAAAAAGCTGTTCACCACACGAGGTAAACGATTAAAAACTCCTGAGGCAGCATCGTTCACTCTAGCCAGAGGTACACTAAACGGGTTGCGGACCAAAGTACGTAAGGAAGAAGTTCGTATGCCTAAAGTACGTACGCAAAGGTACGTATGGCTTAAGTACGTATAGATAAAGTACGTACGTGTATAACAATCGTAATGGAAAAAAATCGCATGGGAAAAGTTCGTACGCGTTAAAGTACGTAGGGGTAAATGTTCGTAATGTAAAAAGTTCGTATGGAAAAAGTTCGTACGGTTTAAAGTACGTAGGGGTAAAATGTTCGCAATGTAAAAAGTTCGTATAGAAAAAATTCGTACGCGTTAAAGTAAGTAGGGGTAAATTGTTCGTAATGTAAAAATTTCGTATAGAAAAAGTTCGTACGGGTTAAAGTACGCAGGGGGTAACAAGTTCGTAATGTAAAAAGTTCGTACGGGATGAAGTACGTAGAAGCCAAATGTTCGTAGGGATAAAATGTCTCGTAATGACGCAAATTCGTATAAGTAAACATCCTAGAGGTAGAATACTCGTCATGAAAAAATCGTATGGAAAATTACACGGCATCAAGTACAGAGGTAATCAATCACCTGCCCGCATCTCTCCGGACTTTCAAATAGCTTGCGCGCAGTGGCGGATATCTACGACCACTGAACAGGGGCGTCGCCACCGGGGGTCCTGGGGGACCGGGCCCTCCAGCTCTCGGAAAGTGGCGGGGCGGGGCCATCCCCAGGCTTTTGGATGGAAATACTATTGAAAATGCCACGTTTGAGTGAACATAGGGCTTCATCACGAGCCCCAGCCCCCCCCCTAGCGCCGGCCCTCCCACCCGAAAATCTGTGGCGACGCCCCTGTCTATGAACACATTTCAGGGGGCCTAGAGGGCTTGAGCCGCCCCCCCCACAATTACCTGCCTTGAACATATCCCAGCCTATGCATTTATTATGTGGTCCAGAGCCTATCGGGGGGGGAGTTTGAGCCCCTTAGCCCTTTGGATCCGCCGCTGCTTACGCGCCGATTTCCGCGGAAACCAGCGCGGGCGTAATAAAAGTCCGGGCGTCGCACAGATTTGAGGGCTGGGGCTGGTGATGAAACTCCATGACGACTTAGCTTTGGCATCTTTAATGACATTTCTAGACAAAGGTAGAGGGTGGGGCAGGCGTAGCCTCCCTTTTGCAAGAGTGTTTAGTCACCACCGTTCTAGTGACGAACACTGTGCCACGGTCTTGGAAATTGTCTGTTATTCAGCCGATCTAGAAATCAGCAGGTGCGCTTTCCGATCCATCTAGCTACCGCCCTATTTCTCTTGTACCATTTTTCGCGAAAATTATTGAACGATTGGTACCTACATACTCAACTCTACTCGTACTTACCCTACGTACATCTGCTTACGTATTTTTGCGTACGTAGTTTAGCTTATGTACTTTTGGCATACGAGTTTTATGCCCTACGTACATTTGCTTACGTATTTTTGCATACGTACTTTTGGCATACGAGTTTTATACCTTACGTAAATTTGCTTACGAACTTTTGCGTACGTACTTTTGGCAGACGAGTTTTATACCCTACGTACATTCGCTTACGAACTTTTGCGTACGTATTTTTGCGTGCGTACTTTTGGCATACGAGTTTTATACCCTACGTACATTTGCTTACGAACTTTTGCGTACGTACTTTTGCGTGCGTACTTTTGGCATACGAGTTTTATACCCCACGTAAATTTGCTTACGAACTTTTGCGTACGTAGTTTTGCGTACGTACTTTTGTCATACGAGTTTTATACCCTACGTACATTTGCTTACAAACTTTTGCGTACGAAGTTTATCTATACGTACTTTAGCCATACGAACTTTGGTCCGTAAATCACACTAAACAGAGTAGAACGGGAAATCCTAGTGGTTCTGACCGGCACATGTACCGTAAAACCTTCTAAAAGATGTGAGGATGAGGTGAGGCCTCTAAAAACTTTACATACAAACAATATATCACTTTGTTGGCGCCTAGCCTGGAGGGATTGCACATTGCAGAAACTAAGGAGGTACTTGTAGTCCAGCACAGCACTGGCATGCTCAGTATGGTTGGCTAGCCACATGAGGAATTTATGCTGAACCCTCTCCACGCGAATGAGATGAAATTTTGTTGTCCCGCCCCAAATAGCAGAGCAGTATTCAAGAATTGACCGAACATTTGCGTTGAACACGGATACGGCCGCACGCTTGTCCAGTTTGTGTCTGGGGGAAGCTGACTGAAAGGTTCGAATGAGAAGACCTAATGCCCTATTGGCTTTTAGTACTATGGAATTGATGTGTGCCTGAAAAGTGAGTTTTTGGTCAAGAATGACGCCAAGATCTCGGATGGTGTCGACATTTTCCAAATTTTCGCCGTTGATTTTGTAGGATGAAGGGATGAAATTGCGGTTTAGAGTGATTTTGAATGCTTTACATTTTGAAGCGTTAAGCTTCAGCTTCCAGTCCGCTGCCCAGCGCGCAACCGCATCCAAGTCATTTTGAAGCCTGATGACGTCATTTTGAGTGCCAATTTGACCGAAAATTTTCACGTCATCGACAAACATACAACAGTTTGTAGAAATTACAGATGGCAAATCATTCACGTAGAGAAGGAACAAAAAAGGTGAGATATGCCCGCCTTCCGGCGTCCCCGAGACAGCCGGAGTCCATTCGGACATCTTGCCATTTAACAATACTCTCTGCTTCCGCCTCCCGAGGTACGATGTGAGCCATTTCAAATTGCGAGAGTGTCTCGTTGAAAGTTGGAAAGTTGCCATATCAATTGCGATTCGTACGCCAGGACTGTGGTCCTCTAATCTCCTCCAAAAAACACCTCTCGTTTGAGAGAGAGAGCACATTAGAGGAAATTTGAGATGAGCTTGGAGAAGCCTTGAGGAAGTTTGAAGAGACGCTGGAACACGCAGTAAGAAGTTGAAAGAGCTTTGAGGAAGTTAGAGAAACTTTGATGATTCGCTGGAGCATGCCCAATAGAAGGCCGTGAGACCATAGATATCCCGTACAATCACGTAGGGCACCACGCAGTGCGCTGCACAATAACCATCAGCCAACGGGCCACGCTGGTTCAGCACGACCACGCGGAAGCACTCCACGGGTGACACACCGCCCCAAAAACGGTCTCACGTCACCACAAAAACACCCACAGTTCAAAGGCCTGGTCAAGACAGGCGACAGCAATAGGGACAGCTGCCTCGGCAGCCTTTAGGGACTCTGTTATATATTGCTGTCGCGGGTGCACGAGTAGAGTGTTGACTTTGCGCATGATTTAGTCGTCTGTCTTTTTTAGTTTTTCTCAAGTATGTTTCCTTTATTTTCTGTGTTTATCTCCGCTTTTTCTGTTGTATATGTGCCGTTATTGTTTTTGTTTCGCTTTTAGTAGTTTTTTGGTTTGTTGATTTGATTTTACTAACCTCATAATTTGTCTCGCTGTTCAGATGTGAGTATAGATTTGAGTTTGATCTGTTTCATTACTGCGGAAACCCTTGCTCTTCGTTCTTTAGTTGGTAATTAATTATTTTTTGCGCTGCCCCCGCGTACTATTTATTGCATCTGTAACATATGTGGGCCCTCGACTTGGAATTATCGATGTTAAGATATTTCTGTGACTATTTGTTCTTTGACGTGTGTTTAACAAATTCAGTGTTCATTACGTTTTTCATTTGCTCGCTTCTGTTTATTTTCTCTTTCCCCTTTAAAGGTTGTGGTGGTGCCATAGCCGGGGAGTGCGCTGTCGCTGTGGTTGGGTGCCCTGTTTGTGCTGGCTATGTCTGTGTGTTATATGAAAAACAATAAAAAAATCTCTCTCTCTCTCTCTCTCTCTCTCTCTCTCTCTCTCCCGATTTTGATGCGCCTATCCCACCAGTGTCAGGCTGCAGCTAGTGTTCCGGACAGAGCCGCCGCAAATCGCAGTAAGAACGAACTGTTCCCCGAAGTGCATGAAACAGACCACGTACAAGCAGGATCATACAAACGTGGGCAGCCCAAACAACGGATCATTCATCTTGATGAGCACGTGAGGCGTGAGTCTGGGCTGGGCCGCGCTGGCGTGATCGCGCCGTGAAGATGATAAGCTACGAGAGAAGTCCGACAAGGAGAGCTTTGTTCGCGGCGCTTTCATCAGACCCGTCCAGCCAGGTACCTAACCAAGGTGTTCCGCAAGTGACGTGTTACAAGCTCGACTAGACGCCGCTCCGTACCACCGCCTGGCTAACACGCCTTTCTCCCAATTGGCAAATGCATACAAAAAGCATCATTCCGAAGCGGTTTTCACAGTGAAATGACCCCAGACAGTGCCGTTACATTAAGTCGGCGGTCGGCTAGTTCCCCTCCTGGCCATGACTGGTGTCTCAACACGCGACTGGGCCGTGGCCCTGGCGTCGTCAGCCAGGGAAGCGGCGGGAGCCCCGACGTCGTCAGCCAGGGCAGCGGCAAGGCTCGTCCGGAACAGGGCCCCTTCCCACACCGGATATGCTAGCCATGGACAGCGCTTATCACATGGAATCAATTGTTTGCTTGAGATAGCCTAATCTCATTGGCCAAGAACACATAGGTGCAATAAATACATTGCAATGTTCCTTTCAGTGGGTATCAACAGTTGTTATCAATTGGACCAAATTGGTGTTGGAAAAGATGCCAGCAGTCCAACTTTCAAAGCACAAAAAATATCCGTGACGACCAACCAGGCAGTCACAAAAATACTCATGGCTCATGCCAGAAGGCAAGTCAACCGCGACAGCCTAATCCGACCCAACCATTCGTCACAAACTCTATGTTATAACGGCAAAGCGCTTATGTCTGGTGGCATTCTTGTTTCCGAGCACACCCCGGTTGCATTGAGTTTCACCTTCCCAAGTTGGCCAGAGCCGCCGCCGGTGCGGCCGGGGCATGCGCCGACACGCGGCCGGCGCCACCCCCGCCTTTGTGTGGTAAGCGGCGCCTGCGGCTGCACACGGCACCACCAACGACGGCGGCAGGCAGTGTCGCTGGTGCTCCACTGGTGCCGCAGCGACACCGGCGGCCACACCACCTCCCGCCGGCTGACCTCTCGTGTTGTCTTTAGAGCTATCCTAAAAGAAAAGGCGTGACATGCCCAACAGAACTGCAAAACTGCCTTTGAAGGGTGTCTGTCCATGGGGTTCGTGATGTTAAGTGACCTACAGTGAACTTTATTCTGACCTGAGTAAGAAAGGTTGAGGCCGTGTCAACCAAAGCACATTTCGAGAGCTTTCTTAGCGCGAGCTTCTAGATCAACGAAGTATTCTAGGCATACCTGTCACTTTTTAGCCAACATTACCTTCGATGACTTCTCGTCACCTCAATAATGAGCTGCTGCAAAAAGAAGGTGAAAATCCGACCGATTGCACTTCTGACAAGCATTTGACTGTTTTTTTTACCGCATCCTCCTGGCCTACAAGTTTTGGAGTTGGAGGGTAAAATTCAGAGGGAGTCACCGACCCAGGAGAAGATTGCTCGGACCTGCAGGCCTCACCCAGGTATAAGGCAGTCGTGGGCACCTCCACACCTTCATTGACAACAATTATCGGTATAATTATATGCGATAACGTTTTCCTAATTTGTTATAATTGATTATCGGTTATTAAGTATCCTTATCAAAGAGTTTTGGCCCATCGACAACGATAGTTTTTTATATTTATCAAATCCTACCCCTCAAAGTGTATCACATTTAAAAGCTGATACCATTCATGACACCATTTAACACATGCCATCAACACATATCCTTTTGTTCTCGAAGTTGCCGTCTTCAAAAAGGTTATCGAATTATCATTTGGAAGTCAGGGTGAAATTAGCAAGTTCTCATAAGGGCAGCATCTCAACGCCGAAAATGCCAACGAACGCCTTAGGCAAACGGGTAAAACAGGTAAAACAAGTGGGTCACTTTCAGAGCGCAGTCGACACGGTGGTGCCGTCGTATTCCTGCCTGTACACGTGTATACGGCACACAGGTGGTTCGGCAGCGCAATACAAACACTACAACTGAACAGCAGCACTTTAGATGGCGTTCTATAAACTTCTATATCGGCTGGCAACTGACTGGTGAGGGGGTGACCTGAGCGGGCCGGCCGTCCCTGTGCTTTGTGGGACGTTCAACTTTGGCTTCTAAGTCAACCCTTCATTGTGGGAGCTGTTCGTTCGGGTGGTGGGTTCGGGGTCTCCGTGACAAGTCCATTGATGACTTAAGTGAGACTCCGACTCCAACAGCCGTACTGGAGACAACTTGCACAAAAAAAATATATATATATATATATATATATATATATATATATATATATATATTCAACCCTGTTAGAAACAACACATGCACACACACACTCATAAAGTCATGATAAAAAGGCGGTTTCAAAAATGGGCCCAAAAAGTCCAGAATCTCTCGAAGATTTTCCTTTTCAAATTTCCAATGCGTCGACTTGCCTGTGATGCGCGATTCCCCTGGCCTATCAGAGAAGACTTCAAACCAACATATTTTTACTGATTTGATTATCCGGAAAGTTTCATGTAATTCTGTAATTTCACCGTTTGAACTGGCTTCTGATTCAAGCTCCAGCAAGAGCTTAACCTGGCAGATTTCCTTGGTTCTATCAAAACTGATGAAATTCCGAGTCCTGTCCATGAAACCCTGCTTCTGAAACCACCTAGGTCGAAGGCGTGATAATGAAGTCAACCGAAAATTAGGTCCAAAACACTGGAGAATCAGACGACGCAGAAGCACCTCTCTTTTTTAAACTCCCGGCGCGTCGAGCGGCTCTGGTGCGCAACCTCCCTCCCCCAGAGGCCAAGTGCAAACCTGACTAGAGGGATACAATTTGTGTTCTCCCCAACGCTGTGTATTTTCGTTTTTATCGAGCCTTTAACGAGAGTGGTTGCTGGGGTTATTTGAATGACCCTGGTACTTCCATAGATTTGCCAAATTTGACTCCCCCATTTTGGGGAGAACCAGCAACAATCCGAGGCGGCGATTATGACACACCATGAAACAGAGCGGCATCACACGCAGCCTATTCTGCACCACAACCATCCTATTCGTATCCCCCGCCATGCCTGGACGGGGGTGCGGTGTCCACGGCTTGGCTCACAATGGCTGGGGAGGGTGGGCGTCATGAGCCGCAGCCCGCTATCGCCGGTGAGTAGCCAGCTGACTCCGGCCCGCCGTATCGAGTGATGGAACGCACAGGGAGCGGTGAATGCAGGCCGGCGTTAGGATGCCTTCCAGTCACTCCATACCTCGTTTCGCCGTTGACAGACTTTGGCTGATAAAGGCCGTTAACTCCACCTTCACGTGATATTTATCCCGCGTAACGAGGGTAATCACGCCCTGGGTAGAGAACGACTAGTGTGGTAGGATGAAAATAATGAATATGCCTATACCTAACCCAGTATGATTGGCGAGTGGGGAAATACTACATCTTAAAGATGATGGGTATATGGGCGGTGGGTGGGTGAGCGTAATGCGTCACGGTCCTTCATCGCCGAGGGTCACACTCTGTCTGTCTCCCCTCTCTCCGCTGGGCTGCCAAGCAGGCCGTGTCAGTAGGCCGTGTCAGTAGGCCGTGACACCGGGAGGCGTCCCTCGGCGGACCATGTCAGCAGGCCGTGTCAGTAGGCCGTGACACCGGGAGGCGTCCCTCGGCGGACCATGTCAGCAGGCCGTGTCAGTAGGCCGTGCTACCGGGAGGCGTCCCTCGGCGGACCATGTCAGCAGGCCGTGTCAGTAGGCCGTGACACCGGGAGGCGTCCCTCGGCGGACCATGTCAGCAGGCCGTGTCAGTAGGCCGTGACACCGGGAGGCGTCCCTCGGCGGACCATGTCAGCAGGCCGTGTCAGTAGGCCGTGACACCGGGAGGCGTCCCTCGGCGGACCAAGCTCGAAACGTCTTTACACACCCCCACACGAGACACCCGGAGCGTCACGAGAAACCATGCAACCTACCTGTCATGGTATCCGGCTGGACGAAAGATCTGTCCTGAGCGTAATGCGTCACGGTCCTTCCTCGCCGAGGGTCACACTCTGTCTGTCTCCCCTCTCTCCGCTGGGCTACCAGGGTCCACGCAGCACCCCTCGGCCGCCCGGTCCCCTATTGTTTGCGTAGGACGTTATCGTCGCTCTAGTGCGTCGGCCCGTGTCTCATGAACCAGCCGTGTGCTGGCTGGCTCTCTCCGTATTGTCATGTCTGGGCATCCTAACTTATATTTAACGCAGTCGTTAATATGCATATACCAGTATTGCGGCGACAGCCACCACGCCCCCCCCCGTCACACTCAGACCGGCGGGTGCGTCGGCACACACACACACGGTGATGTTCGTTGAGGTTCATTTCCTATTTAGATTAATTGATTTCCTTTTTCGTTTTCGACGACTGAAACAGCAACTACAAAAAATACAACACTTGCAGAAGTGTCAATGATATGTTTCCAAAGTCATGTCTCCCAATAATAGAATTCCCAAGAAAATAATATGCACTAAAACATAATTGAATTCTCAACAGTTTCGAAAACTCAAAACTCCCAAACCATGGGGTAGTTGGCCAGACACTTACTGTGGTAAATATTTCCCACCGAAAACTCGGCAAAACAGCATTGGGGGGTCGGGGTCACCAAACCCATGGAGATGCCAAGGCCAGTTGGCGGCCGGGCCGAGCTGTCGGTGATGCTTTTTGGAAGTCGATATCGAGACATGGTCATCGCCCGCCGAGACCACGCTGCGGCTTATCATTGCCGGCATCGCCAGCATTACCATACGGGAGCCAGGCCAACTGAGGCCCGGCAACGCCGAGGTCGCGGCGCCAGGCCGATTCAGGCCGACACAGGCCAGCGCCAGGCCGACTCAGGCCAACTCAGGCCAGCGCCAGGCCGACTCAGGCCCGGCGACGCTGAAGTCGCGGTACTTCACATCAGCTAGGGGGCACGCACTGGTGGAGGCTGCACCTACTGTCAGCATCACCGTGGGTGCACTTCGGGAGCAAGTATATTTAGGCGGTCATTGCTCGCATATTATAACCTAAATACACCCCAGCATTCCTGAGACATTTAACTATTTAGAGCTGAGAGTGAAGCGTCAGCAAATATGTGGCGATATTACCTTAATGCGAACATCTTTGCCTTTTTGAGGATATCGCCGAAAACATGTGTAAATACGCTTCACAGCCCCTGAGCTGACTACCGTCCGAATTATTGCTCAATTAAGAACGGCAGCCGCAAACACCTCCACCTCGACACAACGTAGGCATTCGACGTCATGTCGCACCAGCGGCATTCCACCCACCACCAGAATCAAGAAACATATCGGCCCAACGCCTAAGGGACCTGTGATAGTCGGGCTGCTCTCTTCCTTTCCGTTCTGTTGAAATTCGGAAGGCATAACCACCTATCCTGGGCTTTTAGTCCTGGGTGACATTTAGGGTCGTTTCTTCACGTCAGGAAAGGTCAAAGAATATTTCAAACATCGCACATGTCAAATGACTCTGGATTTGAGAAAAATTGAAAAGGGTGAAATTGGGTTTACAAGACGCATAAGTGTTTTGGATTTCTCGGTCAAAACATCTCCATTCGCTAACCTCAGCCTGACCTTTGAACCGGAGAGGTCAATCAGGCCATATTGAGACATCAACACCTCAGTCATGACAACGTCAAGCATCTTACACAGCTTTGAAACCCTCGTACACACGGAGGATATTTGTAATCCAGAAAATTTATCAGTAAAACTCATGCGCAACTTATTTTAGATATAATACATTGAATCTCGAAAGTGTAGAAATGAATCACGCCCTGAGCTTGTTTGGAAGAAAACCTCACAATGTGCAAGTGGTTTGTCTGAACGAGCTGGAACTTAGCAATAGTTCTCCCACTCCTTCCCTACAGACCAGCATCACCCTTTCTTGTTAACCCTTATCCAGCAAAACGGACCGAAGGAACGATGCCCCTTTTACCCCAGTCCAGTTTCATGACTTATGTCTTAACAATTTCAATGAAAGGTGACATGAATACTGTAGATTTGCTCCTCCTCTTTTCGATTTCTCACTAACCTGCACCCTACTTTAGTCCCCGCCATAACGCTCTGCAATGGGTGGGGCAATGGTCAATTAAATGGGTGAAGAGAGGTTTAGGTCAGTAGAGGTCAAAGAATCAGAGGTCAAAGGTTACAACCGAACATCGCATATTTTTTTGCTATATTTTCTGACTCAGCACAGAGATCAGATATTTCGGCATTATCGAAGTCTTCTGATCATAACGAATCGAATCATACATGACATAGCCAGGACGGGTCCAATCGTAGAAATGGCCTGACCTGACGTCAAATCAAGGTAAAACCTAATTTGGTCGTGCCCTATATCAGTTCTTTTGTCATGACAAAACGACGACGTTTGCATCGAACTGACAGCACTACGTCAATTCAGTGCAAAGCTATTAACCAAGAAATAGCATCCCGCTCAAGCGACATAAGGTGAGCTCCGGGAGATCACACATCTAAATAATCATACCGGTCACGTCTTTATATTGGCGCTTCCCGAGTAAACTAATACAAATGCCATCATACCAAAAAAATCTGTACAATTCCACTCATTTTTTGCCGATAACTAACATCCCGCAACATGACAATTTCGTGGAGATCTAAGGAACTAACGTTTTCATGCCTCATACTTCCATATTTGATATCTATCCTTAAACGGTTATATTGAGGTCATATTATAAAGATCGTCTGGCCAGACACTAAAACGTGAATGCATCTAGCAAACGCAAATTTTTCTTTCTCCGATGGTCTTACGCAAATTTAGAGATATTTGCCTTAAGTAATAATCAGAAAACTCTGTGACGTTTGGTCAACTATAATACTGACCAAAATTGTCATCTGGAGCTAAAATCATGAGCAAATACAAAACAAAAACAGGTCCCATACGCCAACCAAGTAAGAAATTCAAAGGGCTCAGTACCAAAAAGGTCAATCCCGTGCGATTTCACATGGGATGGCCCCTATATAAATGGAAACCTTCGCCTCAAGTGCGTGCGGGTACTTACCGATTTCGGCATGGTGGCGACTAGTTCGTTCCCCGATCAGCTGCAAACAAAAACCAGTGTTAGAATAAAGCGCACACGCGAAGTCACGGAAATGTAGACACAACGGTCATCAGCACAGTCCCCACTTTCTGGGCAAACAGAGGATAACGCTTGCCGCGAAAACAGTACTTTCATTACTTATCTACTTTCATCATTATATATCAACAGTACTTTCAGGTACTTTCATTCACGCCACCACTTCTGTCGGGCTGTATATTCATCCACATGATTCACATCAGAGCTCATAGTCCCATGATAGTTTGAAGCCAGACTAGAATTTTCTAGGATCGAATCATATAGTGTGTTTGAATACTTGTTAAGGTTATAGGGCGCAACAACTTGCTAATGCTGTATAGCGCCCATAACAGTTCTATCAATGGCTATGATTATGAATGACAGTTTGCATTTAAATGCCTTCAACACTGAGCACAGTACATTTCCCAGACAACACAAACCGTAGCGGTGCAAAAAAAAAACACTTTAAGGCCAGTGAATGATCCGACCTTCCAACTTAGGTAGCATGATATCAATGCTGTTAAAGATACCTACGTAGCTTGCAATGTGTCTGAATTGAAATCCTCTTTAAAAAAAATCAAACAGCCAAGGACTCAATAGATTCGGCCGTAGCTTACACAACAAGAAGCTTCTCATACTATCACACCAGAGATGTGAAACAGCTAGAGACAATAACAGCTAAAAGGAGCTAAAGTCATGTTCACGATGATCCGACATCACCAAGTGCTCAACACCTTTCGAAACCAAAACCAGGGTACACCCGGCGACAGCGATAAACCAACTCCACGTTTGATTTAAAATGCTCCTGGGCAGGCAAGAGAGCTAGGCTATTTAACAGGTTCACGCCACGATAACAGAGTGGGCTCCGTGGGCACCTGTGGGAGAGAGCCCTGTTCAGCACGACCTGAGTCGTGGTCGTGAGCTCAGTGGCTCTTACTGCAGCCGCCCACTGCTCCTGCCAAGCTCCTCGGACCACAGCTCGTTCTACAGCGACGACTGTATGGTGGGCGATCAGCTGGCGGGATGAGAGCCTGCGCAGCCGCTCCATATATTATCTATCTGCGTCTTCCCGTTACAAGACCGCGGACATACAGATTTTGCAGGATGCAAAGCAACTGTTTCCTCACCGGAACTACCCAATGAGATGCAGCACCCCACTAACGATATTGTAAACAATTCAGTTTTAACTTCAGCGATTAACTTTACGGTCGAAGGCAGGATCACAAGTTACGCATGACTCAGAGCCAAGAGAATGCCACTGCACTTCTTGGTGACTAAATCTACATTTCCTTGATATGGAAGGAGGATTTGACGTCACGCGAGTCGGTGATAAATTTTCCGCACCAATTATGGGTGACTAGAACTACATTACTGCACCTGGCCTACTTATAACAAGAAAATAAAGGGATTTTTTATGTTTTCACACTAAATCCCCAATAACTGAGTCAAGCATTCACACGCTTAGTTGGCTGTCTTACACAGCAGCTTGTCCAGCGTTTGGTTTGATACTGCATCATGTCTTGCGCAGGCTTGCGACCAGCATCTGATCGGTTGAATCTCATCATCTCATCGAGCTCTCCCCGCCCCAGGGGCTGGAGATTTTCTATTGGTGGTAATTTACAGCTCTTGATTGACCTCGCCCCTTTATCCCAGGGAGACGGGAGCTGGCATTCGGCCATATCTGGTTCCTGGCGGCGCGGTAAGCAGCAGCACCGAATTGTTTACAAGTGGGATCGACATCATCGGCCAAAGTTTGACGGGTATTTCCGGCCCATTTCGCTCGACTCACCACATTTCTGCCGCCAGCTATTTCATCCCGTCCTCCACGCAATGTCCGGCCGTCACCATGTGTCCTAAAGTGACGGAGTGCACGTCTGAGAACTCATGATAGGTTATCACGGCCGCGGCCAGGACCTTATTCGGCTGCGTAAGGGTCTCGTAGAGAGGCTCCACGGCACGGCTGTGGCCTCAGAAGCGGTTGTATCGGCAGTTTGGCATGTGATGGAGCTCGAATGGGGAATCGCCACCAAACAAGACCAGCTGCCATCCCTGAATTGTCGATAGACAGCCGTCCGTTTCTGCCACTGAGTTTCTGTGAGCTTCAGCTAACGTCCAAGCTGGAGCGGCTTCATGTGCAGGTTCTCGGTCACGTAACTGTCCTCAACTTCACCGTTCTCTGTCCGTAACTGTTCCCTGTCCATCTGATGACTTGTTCCATATCCAGCCCGCTTCGCGCTGGCCCGCCGGCGCCTGTACGCGGCCCCTAGCCTTCTGGACCGTGTGGTATTGATATCGTGTTTCTTTTTGTAAACATCATATACGCTTATATCTTTTGCCTCATCACGTCTTCGTTTTTTAACCCCTGTGTATTCCGAAATATATGTGTATGGATGTAACATTTTTACCAATTCTCTTCCCAACACGTGAGTGTTGAACATCCTGAGATGCGGGTAAACGATAGACTTGGACATGGAGCACTGTCTCATGGAGCATAATAAACAGAATACTGTGTGAAATCTGTGTAGCTGTACTGTACAATGCTGAAATGACCAGTCTGCTTAGTCAACTCGAGCGTGCTCCATGCAACGTAGGTATGTAAATTATAACTTACTTATGAACTACAAAATATAATGTCATTCGACTGCACTTGCCCACATCCACATAAATAAGCTGTGAAGTGACTTCGCTCTGACTGCTGGAGACCCATAAAAACTATAGCACTACCCTTCACCCTCATAGGGGACCATCGTACTGTGAGTCTATGACAAGGGTGCCACCAGATTTTGTGGAGGACGGCCAAATCATGAAAACCCTAGGCTCACTTTTCCGTATATTCATCTGATCCAAAAAGGCGGTAAAAAACCTTTGGTGTATTAAAGAGACCAACAACTCCTTAAAGTTCTTGAGATAATTTTCTTCTTGATTTTATTTGGCAAATATAACTTCCGTTCGTGGATAGACTGTGGATGATTGGCCTCAACCAGATTCTGAGCTGGACTCTGGGAGTTGTGGTAGGCAGTACGTTTGCCGACTTTTCTCACCACTCCGCACATTAACCATTCCCTCGAAGTGCATTCTGGTGAATGAGGGTGGCATGTTCACGCCGGTGAGGCCGCCGCGACGTTCTCGGACAGCCAGTGTTGGCTGTTCCTGAGGGTGGGGCGCGGCGCAGAGTCCTACATCCACAGACGGAGTAGTCCCGTGGTCACCCTCTCTGCCAGAGGCTCTGCTGCAGTGCTGAGCAACTTCATGCTGCCAGCTCACTAGAGCTGGAGGGGGACTCTTTTTAAAGACGTGAGGATGCACGGTGTCACCCTCACCTGGAGACATCCGAAGAGCATAGCAGGTGGAAGGAACCTGGTCCTTACAACGCTTGGAACCTAATGTGAGCTACAGACAGGTCAACTGTTTTTGTTTTGTGTGTTATGCAGCTGGTCCTGACGTAGTTGTTCTGATTGTGAAAGAAACACATCATCCCGTCGTGTCTTGCATTGTTACAGTCAATCTTCACCGTTTGTAGGCAGTCTTCTTGCTGTCAATGAGTAATTGACCTTAGCGACTATTGTAACAAGATCCTCGTAGGGCACTTGCTTTTGGATGCAATCCTCTTCATCCTTCCAAATGAAGCCCTAATACCCATTCCAAAATTTTCTTTTGGAGCTTTTCGATGATTTGGGGCGGCTAAACAATGAAAACCACAGCCTCCACATCCCCCAACGAGGTCCGACATCGGTTTGACAGTCTTTATTTTAATACCCCAGTGAGCTGCAGTGATTTTCTCTGGATTTTAGTACCCGGCAGGAATCATTACGCCGGCCATCTTTTCTTCCCCAGACTCAGGAAGCTTGTTGTTGTTGTTGTTTCGGGTTTTAGGACGCCTCCACTGCTAGGTCACTTTGCGCCCATCTTAGTGTAAAAAAGCAAAATTAGTGGTAGTCAGCAGTAGCCATTCAAAACATATCGAGAGTGAAAACTAAGTGGGTCAGCCAACAGCTTCTAATGTGACGAACCAATTACCCAACGCTGACTAGGTCTCCCGGCTCCTGCCGTCGAATATTTCAGATACACACCAGGCTGTACGCGTGTTCCACTCTGCTGGTGTTCTGGCCATTCGTTCCGGGTATCCGAGACCCTCAGGCGGAGAGCGACGCACGAAAGTAGTGTCCCTATCCATGCAGGCCTCTCTGAATCTCGGCCCCGGATGCCTCCCATCACTAGTGGGGGATGGGCGTGGCACATCCTGCCAGACGTGCTGGACGTTTCCGATACTCTCGGTGGAGCCCGAGTGCAGCCTTGGTTGAAGAACCTCTTTTTGTACCCTCGGTACCACAATTCGCTTTCCCTTTGAATCCCGAAACACAAAATCTGTTTCCTCTTCTCTGTCTCTTGGGGTTTTCTTTCCTCGAAAAGTAAGTTTGGAGAGGAGAGCCTGCGCTTTCCCTCACGCGTGCCTGTACTCAGGTGGTCCCTGCCTGTTGCTTTAGCGGGAGGTGTTGGTGGAGGCGGGGGTGGTGGAGGGTACGGCAGCGGCATTAGCCCCGTGTCCCCGCGACCTGTAGATGAAACGGCTTCATCACGCTCCTTGCGCATACGACCCTTTGGAGGCGCCGACGAGGACCGCTCTGACCCATACCGCTTGGTAGCCACGTCTGAGGGTGCTGTTTTGTTCGATTGTATGGGAGTCTGTGGTGTTGAAGATTTGTCGGTGACAGGGGTCGATACTGCAGTTTCTGGTTGTTTGTGTGTGGATCCTAAGCTGCGAGTCGCAGCAGGATGTACCTCTGTGCCTGAAGAACTAGTATCTGTTTGATTGACTCGTGCGCGTTTTGCTGCTGGATGATCTTCCCACTGTTTTGCGGCATTCTTGGTCTCAGTCACTGGCTGTTCCCTACTTCTGTCACCTCCTGCATTGTCCTTGGAAGAACCTAACCATTGTTGTTGTAGTGTGACGTGCGCTACCGTTAGAGGTTCCTTGGCAGTGGATGTCTGAGAACCCCTTTCGGCTGTGTGGTTGCTCAGATCCTCTGACTTCGAAGATGTCACTGGCAATGACACGTTCTCTGTGGGGCATGTTTGGGTGCTCTTTTCAGCTCTGAGCCTGTTTGGCACGTCAGACTGGGCGTCACCGGGCTGTGTGCAGGTGGAGAAAATAGTCTGTGGGGTCAGACCACCGAATAGACCCATGAAATCGCGGACAGAGAGGTGCATAATGTCTCGCATGGTCGAGTCTACAGTGAGTGATGGCTTTAATCGTCCCGACTCACCCACGAGAGCGTCGCGGAAAGTAGAGCTCTTTGTGGTCCTAACTTCAACAGCTGGTTCGGAGGAACCAGGAGACCTGCAGTGATTGTCTACTCGCGCTCCAACTTCTCCGGAAGCCGTACCCAGGACCTTAGCCTTCAGCTTCTCTCTCTCGGAGAGAAACCTGGAGCACGAGCGTGACCATGCCTCGTGGTCCCCTTTACATGCAGTGCATTTTGCTTTGTTCGCAGTGCACGCGGTGGAGGTGTGACCTTCCTCCGAGCACCTTGCGCATCGCTCTTTTCCCTTGCATGATTTTGCGACGTGGCCGTAGCCTTGACACCGGTAACACCGTATTGGATCCGGAATGTACCGACGCACGCGCACTGAAAGCCAACCAATACGCACTGCTCGAGGCAGCTCCTTGCTGTTGAATGTAAGGACATAAGTGTTAGTGGCAACTAGCTCACCTTCCTGCCTCCTGTTCATCCCACGCACCTTGATCACCCCTTGCTCCTCCAGACCAAGCAAAACATCGTCCTCCGCTGCGCCCTCGAGCTCGCGACAGGTAACAACGCCCAAGGCGTTGGTCTTCGTCGGGTGTAAAGCTACAGAAACTGGTACCAACACCAGAGATTTCTCTTTCCCTACAAAGCTGAGCTGCTTTGCCGCCAAGAGATGGCACGTTTCCTTGTCCGACGACATGACAACTTCAAGTTTTGTTTCCGAGTGTCGATAAACATGGGTTGCAGTTCCGAGTTTCGACACAGCCTGAATGACCTGGAAGGGATTCATCTTGTGACTGTTCTCAAGAGTCACCAAAAGAACTCTAGAAGTTATGTCCCCGCAGGGGAGGAAGAAGCCGTAGGTTGGACGGGAGCGTTGGAGGTTGTGCTATTATGAGACGCCATAGTGATTTAATTTACCCTCGGCCCCCCGGGTTGCCAGCTGTCAATAGCTGGGCCCGGGGGCTGGTACAGTGCCTACGGGGGCAGGTGCGCCCGTCTCAGAGGGGCGAGAGATACTCACACAACCCCTCCGATCAGAACGCACCCACCCCCTTGACGCCATCAGCCCAGTGGGCCGGCAGGGTCATGAGTCGGGACGAAGCAAAACGCGGCGCCCATCACGCAGCGGAGACTCCGGTCCACCAGGCGCGCGCAACAGGCCGGAGTCCCGCAAATCGACGGTTTCCGAAACCTCGGTCGGCGTCGCGCCCGGCAAGAACTATCACAGTCCCCACCGCTAAGGGCGCCACGCCGCGCGCCCGAAACATAATCCCCCTGCCCAGCTGGACCGAGCGACAGTGCCCGTAGACACTGCCGCGTAGCTAGGCCGCCGGCGGCAGCCTACGGACGGCATACCCCCGGTTAGATCGAGATATCTGGGCCAAAGGGGGCGTGTTGGAGCCCTCGGGACTGACCCACTCGAGGGGGACCTCAACCCCCCAGGATCCCGTCAACCTCGTCGCCGGGGCTAGAGATAGGCCTCGAGTGGGCGTCTTACACCCATAAAATGCCGAAGAAGGCAAATAACTGTGGGGGGTAACAACTAAGGCATAAAAAGATGACAGGAACTAAAAATAATCAACAAAATAAGAGAACAAAAACAAACAGGGGCCACATACTGGGAGGTGCAGGACAGATCTGACCCGATCCAATACGGTTACCGACCAGGTAGCAAAGGGCCCCTAAGGCAGCCATCAGTATCACCGCGGGCCTCACCACCAGAGCCACCGACGACAGACGCCGACTCTAAACGAATGAAGTCGGAAGAGGCGGCGGCCGCCGGACGGCAAGAAATGATAGGTGCATGGTGATGCGACGTGCCCTCCAGGGCTGACTGGATCCCCGGGCGCGTCACTCCCCGTTGCTCCAATCTTTACTTGCCGGACGAATCCGGCAAGTGAAGATCAGCCCCCTGAGGGGACTCAGGAAGCTTCCATCCCTTCAAATCAATTCATTTGCAACATACGGGGAACGGAACAAACTTGCAGATACACTTCAAAGATGGTAAATATTCTAACTCTAACTGGTTCTCAAATAACAGGCAAATAAAAACATGTTAAATCATCCTCGAACGCCCTGCATACATTGCAGGGAAGAATGGGTCACCTCAAATGCAGGGTCAGCCCCCTTCAATCCCCCCCACTTTTCAAAGGTGAGCATTGTGGTTGCTCGTAATTATTTCACTTAATTAAGCCATGTGAGCCTCTAGAAATTGTCTGAAGGTATAATACTAGGTACAGATGCGAGATTACAATATTTTGGCCCCATCTATCCGCACCGGAACTAGATTTTCAGCCACTGTCAAGAAACGGTGGAAAATTGTGCGGATTTATGCTGTTGGCAGGCAAAAAACATTTAGAAAAAGGATTACTTAGAGGAAAAAAATATGAAAAATAAAAAAATATGAAAAAATATGAAAAATATGAATAAATTAAGCTGGTTTGGGCCTAGAAGTGTGACTTTTACATATATACGATCACGAGGAGAGATGCGTCTAACGGTGCCAGCAGAAACGACCAATATTTCGTAAACTGAACAAGTGATTTTTCAAACCTCAAATCATCGAAATACCCGCCTTTACTGTAGGCAAAAACCGTGTTATCAGCCAAAAGACCGTAACTCTCGCCAGATTCATTTATTGCACAATCAGGAAAATATTGTTACTCTTGATTTCATTCATTTTTTGATCAGCTCAAAAATAATCGTTAAAGGGCACCTTGTAGGAGATAGCCATAAAAATGAATACATATAAATTAATACAATTCATCGCAAGAATTGACAGAGTACATAACACCTACATCACGAGGCACCAGTGGCGGATCTATACCGGTTCTTTGAGGGGGAGGCTGCAGGACATCACGAAAGTGTTTAAAAAACGGGCAAAATGAAAGCGAGTGGAGGAAATTCCTCCTTGCCTCCTCCGACCTCCCAGGGCCAGACACTACCATTTTTAGATCTTCTCTACGACACCAAAACCTACAGATCAATAATTTTGAATTTTCAACCTTTTGGATTTTAACTGCAGGTTTTCAACTGCATCGCCCAGATGCCAGCAGCAATGAGAATAATTTTGTTCCATAATGCCATAGTTTGATTGTTCTGATCGATCCTGCACATTGCGGAAATTTTTAACAAAATATTCACAAGTATATTGTTTTTTTCCTGTCACTAAAACCCCTGCATGGGTAGGTAATGAGAAATAACCTTTCATTTTAATCTGACCCAAACTATTGCTTATAAGGACCTTAGGAAAAGCCAGTTGTGTTTTAATCTGTGCAGCAGCTTTTTTACTCAATGAAGCTGATCAACTGCAAAATCTTCATCAATACTGAAAATTCTCAAAAACCTTTACAGTCCACCTAAGACTTCATTGACATAGCTCTAAAAGGATGTCATCAGGCTCCAAAGCACATGCAAGTTTAGTCAAATGTTTGAGCATTGCAAATAAACATTTCTAAGACCTTAAAATGACCCATACCAAGCTAATTGACCAAAAAATGAGCAATTTAGCATTGTTGTACAACAGGGTCTAGTTTGCACTTTAGCATCATTTATTTTTTCTGGCCTGATACTAATTGAAACTTGAAAGCAAAACTACCTTCCAGCATCAAGTTTTTCTCTCTTGTCCATTTCCTTTCTTTACACCATATGAAAATGGTCAGCTTACCAGCATCCCACATTGGTTGACACCCCACAGTGAATGTCAAATGGAACTAGGGAAGGGGCTGATGAAACTTACGGCACTAAAAATGCCAGAGGGGATTTTTTATGTTAGCATTCCTGTCAAATATTGACTGCTTTCTAGTTTTCTAAGTACATATATAATTTTATAATTTTGGAGGAGTCAGAATTGCAGAAAAAATGTTTGCTTAAAACATTGCACCTCATAAAGTTGTTTTCCATCAACATGATATTGTGCCCACTACAGGGGAAATAATACTTGGGTAAGGCACGAATTCTTACGCAGTGGGCTTTCTGACAATGATCAATTTTCCGCCGCGCGCCATACTAGAAAATTTACGCAACGTCAGAAACCCGTGGAATTTTACGCATTTTAGTACATATCAAGTAAACACACTTTGTTTATTTTGTATATGTTTTATTTCTCCTTAACGGTTCTGTAATACTTTCCACAGGACCATTCCCAAATTAAATAACATTCTCACCAAGCCTTAACACTGTTGGAAGTTAATCACAATTTCAAAGTCCCATCTTACGTTACGAATTTGTGCAGTCTAGGGGAAACGTAGAGGACTTCGACTGGTTCGCCCTGTATGTTTTGATGGCGATGAAGCCGCTCTGCTCTGTCCGTTACCTTACGTTATGTATTCTGGGTTGGAAAACTTACGCATATGGCTGGGGGTTCCAAATCTTACGCCGTGGTTTCTCGGTGCAAATCACCTTTTATTTCCCCCTGGCCCACTAGCCAACACCCTATCCTTTGATATGACACTGGCAAGGAGGTGGTAAGCAGGGGAAGCCACTCTCTAATTTGGGGATGGGGCTAACACTTCCCTTCACTTTGGGACCCAACTGGCAAATTTCCTAAGGGTGTACTTATGTTGGCCCTTTCTGGCCCTCCCCTCCTTCCACATCAGTCTCAGCATGATTTTCATTTATGCATACCCCACTTCAGGGTCATTCTGGACGTTAAGTCAAGTGTGAAAGATTTCTGGACTGCATGCACTTCGATTCCCCATTGTATTAAAATGTAGGTTCAGAAGCTCTGTATTTTGTATGGAATCTCCACTGTACAGATTGTAGTGAGGAATAGATCAGGAGTCATAGCATATTTCATCTAATTCCATACAGAGGCTTCCAGCAGTTCTCCCCAGAGACTGATCTTTCCATTATTACAGTCCCAAAGTGGCTTTCTTATCAGGGGGTGTGCATAACGATATAGCTCAAGAAGTGTTCAAGAAATTCCACTGACAGTGTGATTGATAAGATCTAGATTGAATTTATAACATACCACCAAGAACTTTAGCAATGTGACTGCCCGTGGCTATGCCAGCCAGAACTGAAACTGGAGCGGAGTTGTTTTGTCATGTAATTTGCAAGCCATGCCTAAAAATGTTTAGCACTTCTGGCGCACCTACATATAACCGTCTAACTGCAAAAAAATGCGTAAAATCACAAAAAGGTGGTTCATTCTTAACTGTAGAGTGTTCCTTCAAGTTTTATCTGTGTTTTTATCCATGTAGCTGCTTGATTGCCATGCTTGTATTTTTAATGAGTGTGTTTTTAATATACATGTATGGATTCAAATAAGACATCAATCAAAGTATAACACGCACTTCCACGATTTTAATCAGAATGTAAACAATAACTACCGCATCAACACGTCTGTACGCTCCAAACCAATAATTCAAAAGGAAGTTGTGTGATGTTAGGTGCAGAAAATATGGGTAGAAATTAAAAAAAGGGAAATTCACTAATTTGAACCTAACCTAACCTAACCTAACCTAACCTAACCTCACCACACCACACCACACATCACCACACCACACCACACCTCCTCACCTCACCTCACCTCACCTCACCTCACCTCACCTCACCTCACCTCACCTCACCTCACCTCACCTCACCTCACCTCACCTCACCTCACCTCACCTCACCTCACCTAACCTAACCTAACCTAACCTAACCTAACCTAACCTAACCTAACCTAACCTAACCTAACCTAACCTAACCTAACCTAACCTAACCTAACCTAACCTAACCTAACCTAACCTAACCTAACCTAACCTAACCTAACCTAACCTAACCTAACGTAGCCTAGCCTAGCCTAGCCTAGCCTAACCTAACCTAACCTAACCTAACCTAACCTAACCTAACCTAACCTAACCTAACCTAACCTAACCTAACCTAACCTAACCTAACCTAACCTAACCTAACCTAACCTAACCTAACCTAACCTAACCTAACCTAACCTAACCTAACCTAACCTAACCTAACCTAACCTAACCTAACCTAACCTAACCTAACCTAACCTAACCTAACGTGCTAGCCTAGCCTAGCCTAGCCTAGCCTAGCCTAGCCTAGCCTAGCCTAGCCTAGCCTAGCCTAGCCTAACCTAACCTAACCTAACCTAACCTAACCTAACCTAACCTAACCTAACCTAACCTAACCTAACCTAACCTAACCTAACCTAACCTAACCTAACCTAACCTAACCTAACCTAACCTAACCTAACCTAACCTAACCTAACCTAACCTAACCTAACCTAACCTAACCTAACCTAACCTAACCTAACCTAACCTAACCTAACCATGTCTCGATTTAGCAAGCCGGCCTGCGGCGCACCGAGCTGAGATTTGGTACGCTTTCAAAACGGTGCTTTACCTCTGGCACAAAGGTACCAATCGTCAGTCAGCTGATGGTTTCCATAAGCTGACTGATGATCAGCTGCCCTTATCTTTCGTCAATTCCAGTCTTTTCTTTATTTACAGTGATGGATGGTGCATGATTACGACGTTTACTCACCTGATGGGGTGCACTCACCTGATGGGGTTCCCTGCCTGGCCAGGTTGTTAGGAAGGTATACCAGGACAGGGAGGAAACCCGTGTATCACAAGACGCTCCAGGTCGGGCAGTAGGCCCGGACCGGTATTATGCGTCTACATAATATTTGACAAAGTTTATCTAACGTGATCATGTACACACACTTTGTGTCTCTCACCTAATGTCACAAGTTTGGGTCATATTCACAAACTGGGCACACGTCAGGGCAGGTAACTATACAATGTATCACCCAGTGCACCAGTGGCCCAAAATAGGTTTTGCGCTAGGGTGTCGAGTGGAAAATTCAGCTCGGAATGTATGGCGGGTGAGTGGAAAATTCCCCTCAAAATGTTTGGCGGATTAAAAAATTTCCAATTTGGGTACTCAGGTGTTAAACTCTCAGAGCCCTTGTTTGAAATGAGGGATGGATATTTCCTTTTTTCTCAAAGTAAATATTTTTAAATCGTCCCCAAGCAGCATTGTTTGACCATAACCATATGAAAAATTTGGGTTAAGCAGGTAAATCTTTACCAACTGAAGCCCCCTGATGCAGTCTCCAATTTTCTTTAAGGGATTGGTGAATTTCCACAAATAAAAAACTTTTTGGGGGCCTCTGAGACCAGCCTTTGGGGGAAAGAACTCTGGGAGCCAAGAAGACTAAAATTTGTGGGATGCAGATCAACTCTTGGGGGGCTTCCCTAGACCAACTCTTGTGCCCCTCCTCTCCTCTCCCACACGACCAGCTCTAAAGGGCCCGAGACGAAATATCGGGGCCCTCCTTAGACCAACTCTGCAGAAGGGGCCTCCAAGGCCGGCAGGTGGTGAAAAATGAAAAGGGATTTTTCATGCAATACCTAGTGCCAAAATTAATTTTCTAACCATACACAGCATTGTTTTTCTGTCCGGGACAACGCCCCTCCTATATCTATAGTTATCGGAATTTTGGAGGCCACTTCTGACCTCAATCACTGCACCTCGCATACACCTATGCTAGGGTCCAGTAGAGCCTTGGTTTACACTTAACTAACCCAGAAATTTCTGGTCGCTTGGCGCTTGCCGGTCGCATGAGCTACATAATTTGCATTTCAAAAATTGCTCTAAATTAATTTTCTAAACCCTTATAGAATAGAAAATTATACATCTAAAAACACACCAAGAGGAAGACAAACAATGTTTTGGCAATAAAGAATAAGAAACCGGCCTTTCAAAAAGCCTAAAGATGCCGCTTTTATTTACTAGATGTAAAGACGGCGATTTGGTAAGTCCACGCCGTAGACCAGCCATACAAAAAGTTTCGATGTTCGTAGGGTAACTGGATGCATTCTTGTTGCCCAAAAAATCATTTAATGAAAATGTAGAGTTTCAATGTATTCAAGTACCGGGCACTTTCAGTTCAACTTAAATATCACCGTATTTATGCCTAGGGTGTCGTGGGGTGTCGTGAGTGGATTTGGGTGCCACAGGGCGTGGACGCAGCAATAAAGGGCTGATATGGATAAAAATTATTTTCTTCGCAATAAATGGTCAATTATCTACGATACAATGTCAAAAAAATATGCTGCATGGCATACAAATTTCAAGATAATTACTTTTAACAAGATGACCAAAAATGGTTTTTTTCACTATTCTCGGTACCAGAAATACAAAAACAACTTTTCCAGGACGTAAGCCTAGAAATCATGTGCACAGATAAACTGCTTTCCAGAAATGTATCCTTCAAAGCTGTCAGCTCATTTTTTGGCAACACAAGGCTAGGGTGTCTAATTTTCCACTCACCAATTTTGTGAGTGGTGGAATTTAGTGGCGGTGTTCACCCATTGGACCCTTCTCCGGTGGGACAGGGGGCACTGAGCGTCTTGCCCGCGCCAGAATTTCGATTCAGTTGTTCCACTGAAATCGGTGGATCTAAGGATGCCAGGTATAATTGGCCAGAAAAATAGAAGTCGCCAGATTTTCTTTCAGAAAAGCGAAAGAAGCCCATAAGAGCCGAGTTAATTTGGCGATCTTCTAGTCGATTCTGCTGCGCTCTTTTTTCCGGTGGACGTTGGTAGAGGAGGCAATGGAACTGGCCTTTGTAGTAAGTAATGTTGAGTAAAATTCAATAGTATTAAGTATTGTTGGAAAGGAGTGGAAAATTCAGCAAAAAATATAAGAGTGAGTGGAAAATTCTGCTTGACTGGGTGTCGTTCTGCACCCAGCACCCCAGGTTTTGGACACTGCAGTGCAGTTGCAAGCTTGGACTTACATTTCAGGTTGATCTCAGCGACTACATGGCCTGGAAGACTATTCCAGGCACGGAGACAACGGACGCTAAATGAGCATTTGCGTTTGTCCGTGTGTACATGGGCTTGCTGTATTCTGAACCTATGGCCCCGCAAACCTGGGTAATGTGTCATGTCGAAAAGGTCAGCAGGACTGATTTTACATTTTCCGTGAAATATTTTCCAGCATTGGGTCAAACCTGCGCGCAAGAGCCTGCCCTGAACCGAATATTGCCTGAGCGATCGTAATCGAGCACCATAGTCCAGGTTGGCTAAACCGTTTACTCTCTTGATCCAGTGACAATGCACGGATTCCAGGACACGCAGGTCCCCAGAATAGCCTGTATGTCACACGTACGAACAGTGTATTCCATGATTGGCCGGATGTGGGTGCTAAATAATGGCATCATGAATTCAGGGGATCTACATACGGTTGATTTCAGAATATTTTGGGCCAAGGCAGAGGCTTTGCGGGCTGTGGCGGATATATGGAGATGGAATTTCAATGTGGAGTCTACTGTTACGCCCAAGTCCGTATGAGAGCTCACAACTTGTATTGGTACCTGGTCTATATGGTAGTGTGGGACTTGTAGTGCATTTGTTCTTCTATTGAACCTTAGGACAGCACACTTCCCTTGGTTCATCTTCACTCCCCAAGAGTGAGAATTGGTGTGAAGCGTGCCTATATCTACTTGGATACGTGACTGGCACTGGTCAGAGGTGTCATTGTTTTGGCCAATGCGCGTGTATATTTTTAGATCATCTGCAAAGACTTTGTACTGACAGGACAGGTTGACAGCAATGTGGTTCATAAAAATCAAGAATAGGACTGGGCCAAGCACTGACCCCGGTGGAACACCACTCCCTACTGGTTGAGGTGAGCTCAACTTACCATCAATTGAAACAGACAAAATACGGCCGACAAGGAAGTCCTCGATCCATCTGATAAGTTGGGACTGCACTCCAATAAGCTGGAGTTTGGTAAGGAGGATCGGGTGTGAGACCACATCAAACGCCTTGGAAAAATCAAATAGGATGAGGTCTGCTACACCTCCATCATCCAGCCACATTGAAATATCATTATATACCAGGAGGAGTTGGTCCATTGTGGACCTACCACTACGAAAACCAAACTGGTTGTCGGACAGGATGTTGTTGTGTTCGAGGTAATCATTCAAGCGATGAGTTATAATTCGTTCCAGGCACTTGCAGGTCACAGATGTTAAACTGATTGGCCTGTAATTCAGTGGGTCATATTCAGATTCAGGTAATTAGTCGGGGTTTAATTGGGAGTGGCACTACGGGACCTCACTTAATGATACCAGATACCAGATACCAGATGGTCGTCGGCATAGTAGGCTACTAAAAGCCTGTAGACGCCGGTCTCAACGAGCTCGGTTGCGTGTAGACAGTGGGTTCTCAGTCAGTGTCGGGAGTGGTGTACTTGTGTTCGAGCCAGTGATTGTCGAGCCTTGCTTTGAAGGCGCTGATGGAGGGCGAACAGACGACGTCTGTTGGAAGACTATTCCAGTCGTTTATTACCCGGACTCCAAAAGCGTTCCTGCGTACACGAGACACCGCCACTGGTTTCACCAGTTTGAAGGGATGGCCCCTCGTGCGTGTGTTGCGATCGCGTTCGAAGAGGAGTGATGGCTCGAGATCTACCAGACCGTTTAGTATTTGATATACGCGGATCATAACACCTCGCTTACGCCTGTAATAAAGCGAGGGTAAGTCCAGCTCTGCAAGTCGTTCACTGTAGGGTCTATGGCGTATTTGACGGATCATTCGTGTTGCGCGTCTCTGGACCCGTTCGAGACGCTTTTGATCGGAGCGATTGAAAGGTCCCCATGTAATGTTCGCTTACTCGAGGTGGGGTCGAACCAGCCTCTTGTAAAAGATGGGGAGGCTCGACTTGTCAATCTTCTGGAATGATCTCCGTATCACTGCAAGCAGCTGGTTCCCCTTGGCGACCGCCCCAGCAGCGTGCCCCCGAAATTTGAGGACACTATCGATAGACACCCCTAAGTCTTTTTCAAGACTGGACCCCTGTAGCGCTACCCCTCTCATGTGATACCCATGGTGGATATTAGAGGAGCCCACATGTAGGACTGAGCACTTATCTTCGTTGAAGGGCAGCTGCCATTTGTCGGCCCATTCGGTGGCCTTGTCGATGTCAGACTGGAGTGTATCTGCAGAGCTGTGATGCGATATTGGGGCGTATATCTTTGTGTCATCTGCAAATATTTTTGTCGCGGACTGGATCACGTCTGGCAGGTCATTTATGTACACTAAAAACAACATCGGACCGAGCACAGAGCCCTGTGGTAGACCGCTTATCACTGGGGCCCAGCCTGATGCGCATCCACTCAGCACAACTCTTTGCTCTCGCTCAGAAAGGAAGCTCTCAATCCATTTGAGCAGTTTTCCTGTGACTCCGTAGCCTTTGAGTTTTTGGAGGAGTCTGTTGTGCGGCACTGCATCGAAGGTTTTTCGAAAATCAACATAGGTGCTATCAAGGGGGTTTCCGGCCTCCAAACATTTGGTCCAGTCGTCTACAATTTCCAACAGGTGGGAGTCACAAGAGCGCCGCGGGCGAAAGCCGTGTTGAGCCAGCGAGAGAAGGTTGTAGTGCATCATGTGCTCCATGAGCTGATCCCTTATTATGGCTTCCATCACTCTGCAGGCAATGGACGTCAAACTGATTGGGCGATATTTGCTTGGTTTCTGCCTGCTACGTTTTTGTGAATGGGCACAACCGAGGCTTTCTTCCATATATCTGGGAGAACATCGGAGTCCATGGATCTGCGTAACAAGATAGCAAGAGGACCAGAGAAAGCAGCTGCAGTCTCTTGGAGAACTCGAGGATGCAGTTTATCGGGTCCAGGAGCCCCACACGGTTTTAGTTGGAGGAGACGGGCGCTAACCAATTCAGGTGATATGATAATATCTGATAGGGTCTGGTTCGCAGCTCTGTCTGGAAAAGCAGGAATGAAATCTCTGTTCTTTCTGGTGAAGACTGAGCAGAAAAATTGATTTAGAATTTCAGCCTTCTCCAAGTCACTGCTATGTAGTGTTCCGTCTTCGCCGTCAAGGTCCTCGACCCTGGACTTGGTTTTTGGTCGGGAGTTCACATGCCTCCAAAAGGGTTTCACCGATTATTTCAAGGTTCTGATGACATTCTTTTTATGATTATACAGGAGCTTTCTAGTCATGGTGCGGAGCTGATTTCTTGCAGCTGTATATCTCGCGAATGTGAGACTGAGTTCGGGCTCTCTGTCCGATGCCTTATAGGCATTCCATGCTCTAGCTTTTTTCTTTTTTAGACTTATAGCCTCAGGAGTCCAGTGTCCCAAAACCTGGGGTGCTGGGTGCAGAACGACACCCAGTCAAGCCGAATTTTCCACTCACTTTTCTATTTTTTTTGCTGAATTTTCCACTCACTTCCAACAATACTTACTACCACTGAATTTTACTCAACAATACTTACTACAAAGGCCAGTTCCATTGCCTCCTCTACCAACGTCCACCGGAAAAAAGAGAGCAGCAGAATCGACTAGAAGATCGCCAAACTAACTCGGCTCTTATGGGCTTCTTTCGCTTTTCTGAAAGAAAATCTGGCGACTTCTATTTTTCTGGCCAATTATACCTGGCATCCTTAGATCCACCGATTTCAGTGGAACAACAGAATCGAAATTCTGGCGCGGGCAAGACGCTCAGTGCCCCCTGCCCCCGGAGAAAGTTCCAATGGGTGAACACCGCCATTAAATTTCACCACTCACAAAATTGGTGAGTGGAAAATTAGACACCCTAGCCTTGTGTTGCCAAAAAATGAGCTGACCGCTTTGAAAGATACATTTCTGGAAAGCAGTTTATCTGTGCACATTATTTCTAGGCTTACGTCCTTGAAAAGTTGTTTTTGTATTTCTGGTACCGAGAATAGTGAAAAACCATTTTTGGTCATCTTGTTGTTAAAAACAATTATCTTGAAATTTGTATGCTAAGCAGCATATTTTTTGACATTGTATGGTAGAAAATTGACCGTTTATTGCGAAGAAAATAATTGTTATCCATATCAGCCCTTCCTTGCTGCGCCTACGCCCTGTGACACCCAAATCCACTCACGACACCCTACGACACCCTAGGCATAAATACGCTGATATTTAAGTTGAACTGAAAGTGTCCGGGGTGCTTGAATACATTGAAACTCTACATTTTCATTAAATGATTTTTTGGGCAACAAGAATGCATCCAGTTACCCTTCGAACATCGAAACTTTTTTGTATGGCTGGTCTACGGCGTGGACTTACCAAATCGCCGTCTTTACATCTAGTAAATAAAAGCGGCATCTTTAGGCTTTTTGAAAGGCCGGTTTCTTATTCGTTATTGCCAAAACATTGTTTGTCTTCCTCTTGGTGTGTTTTTAGATGTATAATTTTCTATTCTATAAGGGTTTAGAAAATTAATTTAGAGCAATTTTTGAAATGCAAATTATGTAGCTCATGCGACCGGCAAGCGCCAAGCGACCAGAAATTTCTGGGTTAGTTAAGTGTAAACCAAGGCTCTACTGGACCCTAGCATAGGTGTATGCGAGGTGCAGTGATTGAGGTCAGAAGTGGCCTCCAAAATTCCGATAACTATAGATATAGGAGGGGCGTTGTCCCGGACAGAAAAACTATGCTGTGTATGGTTAGATAATTAATTTTGGCACTAGGTATTGCATGAAAAATCCCTTTTCATTTTTCACCACCTGCCGGTCTTGGAGGCCCCTTCTGCAGAGTTGGTCTAAGGAGGGCCCCGATATTTCGTCTCGGGCCCTTTAGAGCTGGTCGTGTGGGAGAGGAGAGGAGGGGCACAAGAGTTGGTCTAGGGAAGCCCCCCAAGAGTTGATCTTCATCCCACAAATGTTAGTCTTTGTGGCTCCCAGAGTTCTTTCCCCCGAAGGTTGGTCTCAGAGGCCCCCAAAAAGTTTTTTATTTGTGGCAATTCACCAATTCCTTAAAAAAATGGAGACTGTATCAGAGAGTTTCAGTTGGTAAAGATTTGCCTGCTTAACCCAAAGTTTTTCACATGGTAATGCAATGCAATCCTGCTTGGGGATGATTTAAAAATATTTACTTTGAGAAAATTAAAGGAAATATCCATCCCTCAGTTCAAACAAGGGCTCTAAGGGATTACCACCTGAGTACCCAAATTGGAAAATTTGTACTCAGCCATACATTTTGAGGGGAATTTTCCACTCACTCGCCATACATTCCGAGCTGAATTTTCCACTCGACACCCTAGCGCAAAACCTATTTTGGGTCACTGCAGGAGTCATGTAAATTTTATTGTGTTTGGGCCTCTTCCTACAAGTGGGGACACACTCCTGGACCATTTCTTCAAGGACCTGCAAGAATGTGCTGTATGCTTCATCCAGATCTGCCTCCCTGAGAAAGCTCCACTCGTTAAAATCAAGTAGAGATCGCAGTTTGGTAAAATCTGCTCGGTTGAAGTTTAGCCTGTCCCGCATGGTCACTGGTGGAGGTGTGTAGCAGTTGAAGTAGAACTCTAGCACCAGATGGTCGCTCAAGCCCAATCCTGGTTGGTAGCTGAGATGGCTGATCATGTCCTCTTCATTCGTGAACACCAAATCCAAGGTGCTAGGGCGAGTGCCATGGCGGTAACGAGTTGGCTGCTGAATATGCTGGAACAGGAAAAAATCCCCAACAAGCTCAATAAATTTGTGTGATATATGAGATGGAGAGGTAAAGGAAACAGCTGAAGACCAGTTAATCTGTGGTAGGTTTAAGTATCCTGCTATAAGAAGATGGGACGGATTGGAGCTGCTTACAGCCTGAAAAAGACCTCTGAGACTATTCATGGATTCAGTGTCATATCCAGATGGACTCCTGTAGATGCAGCCGGCCAACAACCTATCTCCACCTCTAAGCCTGAGGTTGATCCATTGGTGCTCAATGTGGTTGTAACCTGAGAACGTTATCTCTGCAGCATTGAATGTGTCCTTAACAAGAATGGATATGCCACGAATACCTGCTGATCCTAGGCGTGCTTGTGACGGGTCAAAGTTCGTGTAAAGCACATAACCTGGGAGAGACAAAAGGGCAAGTAAATTGGCAGAGTCTGAGCCTTGGGGATCACTTCTGTTAAAGCATGATATCAGGTTCCCTGCCTGCAATATGCATACACAAAGCATCCCGCTTGTTTATAAACTGGTCAGTGTTGGTATATAGCACTCGCAAACCTAGACCTTCCATTTCCTCTCTCTGGCGTCAGTCCCTTGCACTTTGGTTACTCTGCTGGTTAGCACCCATGTTTCTTGCAGGTGCAGCCATGTTGCCAAGGCTAGCACTAGTTGCATCTGAGATCTGTCCAACTTCTGCAAATCTATCTGTTGCAGGTTTAGGATCTGCTCAGCACCTGTGGCAGGGGCTGTCACTGGTACAGGTAGGTCATGGTTAGAAGTGGGGGCAGATGTGGTCCTGGCAGGAGGTAGACCACTTCCTTCAGCTTGAGTGCCTGATGCCCTTTTCTTGGAAACCACTTTAACCCTCAGTATGACAAGGTCTGTCTCTCCAGCAGCACGACGCCTGTGCAGTTCTGCAGTTCTGTGCGCAGTTGTTGGTTTGCCTGCCTTTCCTTCCAGGTCAGGTCTGGATTCAGGTAAACCATCCCCCACTTGGTTGAGCTCCTGAGCTGTGGGGCCAGCTTCAGGATAGCATGCTTGATCGTTTCATGTTCAAGGGCAAGTATCAGAAGACGAGGTTTTCCATGTACTATTTTACCAGCCCGGAATGACTTCAAAACTCTAATATTAGTACTGAACTCCTCCCTAATCAAGCCTGTGAAGAGGGCAATGCCTGCTGCAGAGCGCTCTGTGTGTGTGTCACCTGGCTGTTCTGGCAGGTTGTGGGCCACTAAGTTGCATTTTCGTTTTTCTTTATCCACGAAGTCATCAAAAACTGCATTTATGGTCACTGCATCCTTGCTGGACAATTTGTTTACTTGCACAGCCTCAACCTTTTTGGTCACAGTGTCAACCATAGAAACACAGCTGTCACGGACAATGTCAGCATATGTGGTCTTCATGCTTGCTTGGTCCTTCATTTCTTTCTCCATTAGCCTTGCCTGATCAGTGATCACAGTACCTTGCTTAACCATCGCTTGTTCCAGATTTATCATGCTGCTTTCAATGTCATGGTGGAGCTTGCTGATTTTCTCCTCCAGTGCCTGACTTGGTGGAGGATTCAGGTTAGAGATCTTCTCTTCCAGAGCCTGGATTCTCTTGTTGTCAACCAGGTGAACAGGTGAACCGACCTTTGCTGACAGCCAGACCCTGCACATGTGGCAGAGCCAGAGAAGAAGGGGGTGGTGCCTATCCATAGCTTTAAGGGCCATTTTCGGAACACCTTGGCAAACCAGCATGGAACCAGACCTTACACTTATCACATTGAACGCCATTCTCGTTGTCCCCAACAGTTTCATTCCAGACTTTGTTTGGACCAGAAAACATGGATCGCCTAAGTATGGAACGAAGAGGACGTTTGGGATCGTGTCTGGTAGGTGTAGCCATCAAACTTTGGATCTCACGGGATACAAGCACCGAGTCCGGGGAACGCTGTTCTTGGGTGTTTGCACGCTGAGGTCGAGCGTGGCTGGTCCCAGTGAGATTGAGGTTCAGGAAGGTAGATCAGTATGGCGCCCGTCGTTGCTATCAACGGGCTTTCACGGTTAGAAAAGGTCCTGCCGATTCGAAAATGTATCATTCATGAACATTTTGGGAAAGTGGACATCACAAGGTCAACCACCTTGTTACAGGATCAGTTTGCTTAAAACCATTCCGAATTCTTATCAGGCCACAACAAAATTAATCCCCCAAGGAGACCTAAAAAGTCCCACAAATCAATATGGAGAAGTCCAGTGTGCAAAGATGGCATTCGATGAGATCTGTGGGGAGTGCCCTGGAGCAGGAGCAAGTCAATCAAACGGTGCGAATTTGAGAGGTGCGAGGAATGTGACACGAAAATCGAAAAACATGGCGAATGGTTATACGACACAGAGGGGCCTATACAAATTCCAACTAACTAACTAATAAGAGGGACAGCATTACATCATGTGGTAGGAATGGGCGCGTTTTCCCGGTAATATGGCAGGTTGGTGTGAATTTTGGTGACGGCGGTGCGAGAATTTTAGATGGCGGTGTGGCTCGTCTGGCCACTGTCAACTCAAGCGGGAGACGACATACATATCATGTTTAAGAAGATATCCAAATTCAGAGAGCCCAAAGTGAATAATATCCTCACCCAGAAAGAGGTAAGGAAAGCAGTTAAGACCAGACAAAAAAAAAAAGATAGTGCACAACAGCCAGAACAGAGCAGGAGCGGGATGAGGAGCACGGGGATGTCCACACAAGAGTTTAATTATGGAAGAGCTAGGGGAGATATACCCAAACGGGATTCGTATAGGCAAATCCAAGGAAGGACGCCCAAGACACGTTGTGAGCAGAGGAGAAGGGACAAGGACCACTAGATGGCTGGCAAGGGAGCCGGTGAGCAATTAGAAACATTTATTAACCCCATCACTGCAGAGCAAGAACATTGAGTGAAGTGAATGAAAAAAGCGGATGCACGGAATGTGGTCATCTATCGGGACGCATCATCCACGTCAGGAAAAATAACAAATGGTAAAGGTTAAACAAGTAAAAACACAAGACACCGTATATCGGATAGCAAACACCGGTTAGTGTTGTGATGGGCAAGTGCAGCCAAAGAAATGTTGAACATGTATTACAATGTAGATCAGTTACAGAACAAGATAGAAGACAAAGATGCATTACCAAAGACAGCCAGATGATAATAATATAGTAATTCAGCCAGTTACTGCCGGTGGCTGGGGTGCCGAGTCCTGCCGGACCCCTGGCGCCCCAGCTTCTCGCCCTATGTCTGGTGGCGGCCCTGGTGTGGTGGGTACCACCGCTGGGGGTGAGACTCGAGCTGCCATATCTGGGACTCAGGCTCACTCTTCTTTGGCTGCGGGTGTTGCCCGGGCAGTGGCCTCTGGGGTGGGGGCCCCTGCCACCACAACCCAGCGACTGGAGGGACAGATGCCTGCTCGAGCGGAGGCTGGGGCTGCTGTTTCTTTGGGTGGGGATGGCCGGGCCTTCCCTGGGGCGGAAGCGGGCCGGGGTGACCCTGCCTTGGGGCGGTCCTCTCCTGGAGCTGAGCTGGTGCTCCCAAGCACTTCCCTGGGGTGTGCTGCTGGTGGCCTCGGGTCTTCACCCTCTGGGCTGCCTCCCGGCCCATCACCCGACCGGTCACCTGCCGGAAGGGTCGGGTCATCTGAGCTGCCTTCGGTCGCTGGTGGCGGTGCCGACCCGGGTCCTCTCCCTCCTCCGGGGGGGACAGAGACTGGTGTGTCGTCTGATGTGACACCGGTAGCTTCTCCACTTGGGACTCCCCAGCATGTGACTGGAGCTGACTCTGGCCTTGCCGCGGGGGAGTTGTTTCGGGCCTCACCCTGCATTGTTACCAGCCCTGTGGCTGGTCCCATCTCGCCTGAAACCGTACTGAGGAGTAGGAGTGGGCGCCCTGTAAGGCCTCCTCAGAGAAAGTCCAGCCCCTGATAGTGACTAGCATGTTGTAACATTTCCGTTTTTATCCTTATTTATTTTGTTGTTAACACTGCTGTGATTGGTTGGTCCATCTGTGCTTCACTGAAATTATTTTGTCGTTTCTAGTTCAGTTTTCCCTGCTTATTGGCATCTTTTTTTCTTTTTTTCTCATTTTTTTGTCAGCCATTGAGTTCTTGTAGTTCTGCTTTTGTTCATTCTCTTTGTTTATTTCTTCCTGGTTTACCAACTAAGTACCTGCCTCCAGTACTTCATTTGTGCAACCCAATCATATTACCTCCTCTCGTAGCTCCCCTCATTACTTTTTGCATCTCATTTATCCCCGTTTTCACCTCAGTGTAGCCAAAGCCCTGAAACTTGACTTTGATTTTTCTAACCTCAATGCTGGTGATGAGACTTCTCACTCATTATTCCAATCAATTTTGAACAATTGTAAACACATAGATCTGAATACCCCTGCTCCCAACCAGCATCCTCATGGTAGTGGTTTAGATGGTATCTCTATTCTCCATGTGAACATTCGATCTCTTCCAAAAATTTTGAAAAAACTAGAATATCTTGTTCATCAGCTCCCTATCAGACCAGATGTAATATTGGTGAGCGAAACTTGGATGAATGAAAATCCTGCTCAGTCATATAACCTGCCAGGCTATAGGTTAGAAACTTCATCCCCAGATCAAACTAGGGGCAAGGGATCTGCAATTTATGTTAATAACTCAATCTTGCATGACAGAAGGAATAATCTTGAAACAAAAAGACTTGAATTTCAGTCTGTGTTCGTAGAATTAAAGATTCCAAATAAAAAGAACCTGGTCATAGGCTCACCATATAGGTCTCCCTCATTCTCAGTGACAGACTATTTGGAATACTTAGAATTAACATTATATCAAATAAATTTGGAGCAAAAACCTTGTGTCCTAGGCGGAGACTATAATGTGGATATCCTCAAACATGCTTCATCTGAAACATCTGCTGTCTTCTTAAACACATTTGGCGCTCTTGGCTTCTTCCCCTGTATTTCGTTACCCACTCGGGCTGGTTTGCAATCTAGCTCACTCATTGATAATTTTTTCAGTAATGACCCATCAATAGTAAAAAAACTCAAATGTAGTCATTTCTGACATAAGTGATCATATGCCAATCACATTAACGATTAACAGAGTCATCAAGAAGGAAAAAAATAGCTGTTCCCTTGACCAGTTATCATTTGATTTCAGAAAAATTGGAATTTTGAAAACTGCACTCCTTAGGATACCTTAGGAGATGCGGGTCTTTAGGAGGCACTCTGGGGTGCCTGTCTTGCCCGGCCACGTCGAGCTCAATTCAATGGGCGAGTCAACAACCTAGTTTGGGATATCGTAGAAGAAACCCCCCCCCCAGTGCTTATCGATGCGGTTTTTGAAAGCATTGGTACTTGGAGCATCAACTACCCACGAAGGAAGGCTATTCCAATCTGTGACCGTGCGAACCGCAAAATGGTTTCGGCGCACTCTAGTGACGGCTCGAGGTTTGGCGACTTTGAATCGATGTCCTCTAGTAGTGTCGACATGTGGAGCCTGGAAGAAAGCTTCCCTCGGTACTCCCAGTTGTCCATGCATCAGCTTGAACATCAAGATCGCATCTCCCCTTCGCCTTCTGTACATAAGGGAAGGAAGGTTGAGCCTTCTCAGTCGCTCCTGGTAGTCAAGATGGCATACTTGGGGGACCAGCCGTGTCGCTCTACGCTGCACTTTTTCCACCAGCAGCTGGTCAGCCTTGTTGAATGGGCCCCAGATAGCGTTACCGTACTCAAGGTGGGGTCTGACTAGAGCTTTGTATAGAAGAGGCAGCGTGAACTTGTCCAAGTCGACGAAGGATCGCTTGATCGCTCCCAACACTTGATTTGCCTTGGAGACGGCTAGAGCTGCTTGTCTTCGGAACTTGAGGTCGTTATCAACCTGCACTCCCAGGTCCCTCTCAATCTGAAGCTGAGCTAAAGTTTGGTCGTGCATCACATACTCCCTATGAGGATTAGTGGCACCTAGGTGCAGTACCCCACACTTGGCGACATTGAATGGAAGGAGCCATTCCAATGACCATAGTTCCAGCCTGCTTAAATATTCCTGAAGCAGTTCCTGGTCCTCATGTTTGGCTACAGCGCGGTACAGCTTGGTGTCGTCAGCGAACATGTTAACGGAACAAGACAGTCCCTCTGGTAGGTCATTGACAAATATGACAAAGAGAGTTGGTCCCAGTACCGAGCCCTGCGGTATGCCACTGGTTACCGGACTCCAACCAGAGACGGCAGCATCAACTCTTACTCTCTGGGATCTACCAGAGAGAAAAGCCCTGATCCACCGGAGGACACCACCTCTGATGCCAAGGTCGCTCAACTTCTGGATCAGACGCTTGTGTGGCACGGAATCAAAGGCCTTAGAGAAGTCGAGGTAGGCCACGTCCACTGGCACTCCCTCCTCGAGGTCCCTCGTCCAACTCTCCAGTGAGCAGAGCAGCTGAGTGGTGCATGACCGCTTGGGGACAAATCCGTGCTGGGCGTCATGCAACAACCCCGACCGAGTCAAGTGTGTCAGCAGCTCATCCCGAATCAAAGATTCTAAGACCTTTGAGAGCACAGAAGTAAGACTCACTGGCCTGTAGTTGACTGGCAGGTGTCTTCCTCCTTTCTTATATATGGGAACAATTTCCGCAACCTTCCAGTCCTCTGGAACCACTCCACTTGCTAGGGAGTTGGCAAAGATGGAGCACAGAGGGTGGCTCAAAGAAGTCGCGAGTTCACGCAGTACTCGGGGGTTAATTTTATTTATTTATTTATTTATTTATTTATATCGCCAACAGATGTCTATCCATTTACAGGCGAAGTCAGAGCCTAAAAATAAACAATATGCTACAAGTAAAAGACACGCATCACACATGAAAACACCAGGCACATGAATCACCCCAGGCTAGGATGTTCCTCCCCGAGGATAAATGATACTGGTAAAACATGAATTGAAAGCTTATAAAAAATACATGGTCTAAAAATTACCTGCTGCGGCGAGAGCGTTAGCTCGCAGCAAGTACACGGGGTGAACGTATGTATTTTAAAACATTGACTTTAAAACTGCTAAAAGATTCTAAAAATAGGTCGGAACCGGAACATGATAAGAAGGCATTCATTGCCCGCGGGATCCGACACAAAAGCCCCTGGCCCACAGTGTTCACACGCCCGCGCCGCTCCGCGAAAAGATGACGCGTGCGAGTTGACCGAGATGGCACGTGTAAAGGAAATTTACTTAACAGAATTTCAGAATCTATTTTTCCACAATAAATACTTTTTAGAAAAAGCAGATCGTGTTGAATTCTTCGAGATTCAAGAGATGTTACGCCAAAATGATGCATGAGAGCGTCATAGGACAATGATAAGCATGGTCTGATTGTGTGATGATTTAGCCATAGAAGGAACTTATGCTGCACTCGATCAACCCGCACGCCATGAGATTTGGCCGCGCCTGCCCAGATCACGCTGCAGTACTCCAGATGAGAGCGTACATTGGCATAATATGCTGTAAGTAAAGACTTTTTTCAAATTTTGCAGTTTTTGAGGCATTTTGGAAAGATCGGATTAGGAGACCTAGAGCCCTGTTGGCTTGTTTTACTACATGGGATACGTGAGCCGAGAATGTTAATTTACTGTCCAATATTACACCTAGGTCATGAATTTTATCTACCGAATTTAGAGGAGCGTTCCCAATAGAATATTGCGTCCGGACAGGTGCGCGCCTGAGGGTCATCGTGAACGATTGACATTTTGAGGGATTTAGTATGAGGCCCCATCTGACAGACCACGACTGCAAGCGATCGAGATCGCGCTGCAACAGCAGCCCGTCAGCTGGGGCGATGATTTTGCGGTAAATTTTGACATCGTCAGCATACATCAAGCAATTTGAACCAATTTCACTAGGGAGGTCATTTATGAAGAGCGAAAATAGAAGCGGGGCCACTAGAGATCCTTCCGGTACACCCGAGGTTACTGAGACCCAGTCGGACGTTTTACCGTTCACGATGACCCGCTGACGCCTATCGGAGAGATACGAGACAAACCAGTTTAGAGCCGAATCTTTCAGGTGATACGAGTTTTTTAGTTTGTGAATGATCAATTTGTGGTTGACGCTTTGAAATGCTGCCGAATAATCTGTATATATGGCGTCCGTCTGGTATCCCTCCGATATGGCCTCCCACGTCGAGCTCAGATACGTCGCAAGGTTGCTGGAGCATGACCGATGAGGTACAAAACCGTGCTGCTCAGGACACAGCACCGGCGAAACATGCCGAAACAGCTGGTCGTAGACAAGTCGTTCCAAAATTTTTGCGAAAATTGGAAGCAGGGAGACAGACCGATAATTCGATGGATCTTTTTTGTCGCCTTTTTTTAATATTGGAATGACATTGGCCTGTTTCCATTTAATAGGAACTTCACCAGCTGTAACGGACATGTTGCATATTTTTGTGAGTGGTGCTACCAATTCCTCAGCACACTCTACGATGATTTTAGCGCTAATGTTATCTGTACCGCATGCCTTATTTGGATCTAGAGACTTCAGGGTATTTCGAACTGCTTCCTCGGAAACATGAAAACAAGATAAGGTGCCTACTGGAAAATCTGTTGCAATGGGAAAGACGCTGACAGTGGGGCTTGTAAATTTCCGTGCAAAGGCAAGGTTCAAGACCAGGTGACCATGCCATCAGGACCAGGTGATGCTGAAATTTTTAAGGCCTTCAGCTTGGACTCCACCAAAGTTGGTGTCAGAGTGATGGTCTCCAGGATGCTACCCTCCACTTGTCTTTGTAGACGAGGTATCTCTCCGCTGGCGCTCTCAGTGGTGAATATCCCGGAGAAGCATTGGGACAAAACCTCTGCTTTGTCCAAATCCTCGGTTGCAGTGCTGCCATCCGACTTCTGGAGAGCCTCAACTTTCGGCCTCAACTTGGTCTGAGAGTGAGCGTATGACCAGAATGCTTTAGGGTTGTCTTTGACATCACTGGCCAGTCTCTGCTGGTAGCCCTTTCTCAATCGTCTAGTCAGCCTGCGCAAGTCATTGCGCTTTCTTGTAAAATTCTCCCAAGTTGTCACCTTCATACTGTCTGTGGAAGCCTTGGTGTATCTATTCCATAGTTTCTTCTTTTCCTTCACAAGTCACAATGTAGCTGTGGTGAGGTATATGTTCTTTTTCGTGCAAAGGGTGTGCTGTAGAGGTACACATTCCTGTGTGAGCTGCTGAATCCTGTAGACAAAGCAAGAGTACTCGTCCTCCAGTCCCATCCCATATGCTTCCTCCCAGTTCACCTCTCTGGCCAAATCCCTCATTCTTGCGTAGTTGCCTCGGTAGAAAGCCAGCTTTGGTGGTCTCTGTGGTACTTCTTTTCTCTGGCACATGATGCAGAATTTCAGACAGATATGGTCACTATTACCTAGACCTGGTAGATATTCTAGGTTATTAACCAGATCCTCCTCAGTTGAGAGTACTAGGTCCAGTACATTAGCAGTGTTATTCAATCTGTATCTTGTTGGGTTAAGTACATGCTGGTGGAGAAAACAGTCTCTGATGGTGTCCAAGAATCTATGGGAATCTATCTATCTATCACTCACCACAAAACTAGCTCAAATCACACATATTCAGGATGCAGAAGCAGCCGCATCGCTCTCGGTAACCACTGTTAACTCTGAAATTCATAAACTTAGTACAAAAAAATCCAATAGACGAACCACCCCAGTGCAGCCATGGATCTCATTTGCATTAGTGAAAAGTATCAATAAAAAGAATGAACTTTACAAACAGTCACTCCGTAATCCAACTAATGAGAACAAGCACCAGTATATAATTTACAGAAACCGCCTGAACAGTGTTATAAGGACATCTAAGAAGCTCTACTTTGAGCGCAAGCTCAACGAGCATAAATCCAACCCTGTTAAACTTTGGGAAACACTTTTCTTTCTGGTTCACAAAAATCAAGAGAAGGCAAATCTACCCACCCTCTATAATTATGAAAATAGAGAAATTACGTCTCCCGGGGATATTGCGGACAAGTTTAACTCCTTTTTGGCTCCATAGCTTCCAACTTGGACAAAAAGATTACCCAGACAAACATAGATCCTATGACTTATATGGAAAGCAACCCTGAAATTGCAGATAGCTTTTCCCTAAGCCCCACCAGCATTCCCACTATTCTAGGACTAATTCAAGATCTGAACAGCTCCTCTGCTACATCTGATAACCTCACACCAAAGATACTGAAACAGATTTCAGGTTCCCTTGCCCCTTCATTACTCCATGTTTATAATTTATGTCTTGCCTCTGGAACATTCCCTGCAGTGTTAAAAAAATCAGTTGTGGTTCCCATTTATCAATCCGGTGAGCCGTCTCTCTTCAACAATTACTGTCCCATCAGTTTGCTCAATATTCTCTCTAAAATTCTAGAAAAAATTGTTTTTGCTCAGTTAACAGAACATCTCACAGCTAATAACATATTAAACAACATCCAATTTGGCTTTAGAAAATTCCACAGTTCCTTCATGCCTGTCTCTCTTCTCCATGATCAGGTTACTTCCTCTCTCTCAAACAAAGAAATTAGTGCTGCCATCTACCTAGATTTTTCAAAAGCTTTTGATACTGTAAACCACCACATTCTCCTAAAAAAACTAGCTTCTTGTGGTATCAGAAATTCTTCACTAGCATTCTTCCAATCCTATATCGAAAACCGAACCCATATGTTAAAGTATAACTCTACTTTTTCATCGACTCCTATAACTATCAGTCATGGCGTACCGCAGGGATCGGTCCTTGGTCCAGCACTCTTCTTGTTATACATTAATGATATTGTCACTAGTGCTCAGGGCTGTAATTTCCTCCAATTTGCGGACGACACAGTTGTCATCTTCTCGGCCAAAAATGTGTCTGATCTGCAGGACAAAATCAACATTAATTTACCAAAAATAACACAATGGCTGTCTACAAATCGGCTCTCCATTAACGCCAGAAAGAGTGCTTACCAACTTTTCTCTAACTCCGTTGATCAGCCTAAAATCAATGTCTCCTTAAATTGTGAACCTATAGCCAGGCAATCTAAGGTTAAATATTTAGGGATTCTTATTGACGAGAAATTTAAATGGGAACCCCAAATCAAAACTGTAGAAAACACTATCTCGCGAAACATTGGTCTAATCTTTCGGACTCGTAACAATCTTAAGCCTGGTCATGTTATTCTCCTTTATAATGCATTCTCCCCCACTTGACATTTGGACTGCAGGCGTGGGGTTCTACCTTTCCTTCCAGGCTCTATAGACTCAACATACTTCAGAAAAAAGCAGTAAGAATTATTGACAATGCTGATAGTCTGGCCCCCTTGAGCCCAATATTTAAGAAGCATGGTCTGATAAAGCTTCCTGATCTCTTCAAGCTCTCCCAAATGAACATCCTTCACTCTTTTCTCAATCATACTCTGCCAGAACCACTAGCCTCAAAATTTGTTCACTCACCAACGCCCAGGGAGAGAAGAGTTAGACAGCACAGGCATTTTCATTTCCCATTCACAGCCTTCGTATACCGAAAATTTTCATTGTTCCACTCTGCCCCCCGAATTTGGAATGAAAACTTGGCATCAAAAATAATAGATACCCATGATATACCCTACAGTAAGATAGCATTCAAAAAAGTGACAAAGAAAATGTTTCTTGACCAGTATTGAGGTGTCTCACTTACGAAATTCACTCTCTGAGTAGATTTTTCTTCTTGACCTGGCTTCCCCTCTTCCTGTTGATCTTCCCACTGCTTTTCCGTACTCTACTCCTCTAGGTTCTACTTTCTCACCCTCCTAAGGTGTTTCATTGTGTAATGTGCAGTCATGTGTTTGTTTTTTTGTTTTTAACCTCAGTGATCAACTGTGTATGCTTCCTGAATTTATCTACCTCGTGTTTGAAGCCAGGCAATAATAGTCTCTGTGCTCTTTTCTCTACCCATACCCTCCTCAAATGGGTTTGTCCTATGTACTCTGTCGTGATCAGTCAATGCAGAAATGTTCATGTATACATTTCAAGTTCTCTCGGAAGGATGTGCGCGGGCCAGAGTGGTTGATTTCACTAACTTGATTAACTAACGTAAAGATTATGGGTTAACGATGGGCGAAGTCAGGCTTTTCCAGCCTTCCCGTGTCGCGTTGGCCACACTATGATCTGTCCTCAACTGATAAATCTAGCATCCATATCTCCCACTCTTAACACCTGTACCACATTTCCGAATATCATTCTCGGATCACCTGTTCAGCCTCCCCCCACCCCCTCATGGTCCTGAGTGGATCCCCATTCGGCCGGCATTGCCCGCCCCGCATCAGCCTGAACCTTGCCAGTCGCTAATTTGTCTCGGGCATTTCCGGTGGCCGTGTCGCTGCAATAGCACCAGAGGTCTAGATATCACTGCTGTAACAACGGATCGTCTGCATGTTCCAGCTGTGGCTTCGGATGGCGACGTGGACGGTGTCCGATTCATGATGTCAAGCTTGATAGCGGAGCAAAAGAAAAAAAATCGAAGAAAATCGCCAGAAAGCCCTTCAGAGACGAGCACAAAGAAGTCATGTCTCCATAAAAACTGCCGCTTCACCCATCAACACCGGTCATAGCACCAGGGTGACGATCCCGGCAAGCGGCGTGACAGTCCCGCCGAAAACAAATGTGTCTACGAGTCGGCCATTTGTCGGTGTCAGTCAAACGTGGAAGCCAGCTGCCACAAGCTTCGGACGTGGAGTGAGGTTTAATCGTGGAAAAATGACGCAGAATGCCTACCCTTCACACAGCAAGAGCAATTTCTACGGCCAGTCGCAGCCTCCAAGTGTGACAGGTACCTGCAATCTGATATCTGCTGAGCGTTTCTCGGTAGACTTCAAGGGATTCAACCAGAGCCTGATAGACTGCTTCAAACAGCAGCCGGGTCGGATGTACCATCCTGAAGAGAAGAAGTGGTCTTTCCCCATATCTTCGCATGAGCAGTTAGTTACCGCCCTGAAAGAGCTGAAGCCGGCTGTGTCGGTGGCACCGCTTTCGGCGAAAGTACTGCGGGTTCTTCGACAGCCTGTTCCTCCTAGTGAGAGCGTCAACCTGGCAGCGCTAGACCCGGTGTTGCTTGATCCTCTCATGCCTTTCCAGAGAGAGGGCATCAAAACGGGAGTGGCTCGCGGCGGAAGACTTCTTCTGGCTGATGACATGGGACTGGGAAAGACCATCCAGGCGATCGGGATCATGTCGTACTATTACGACTGGCCGCTACTGGTGGTGTGTCCATCCTCGATGAGGTACCAGTGGCGGCAGGAGCTCCGCAGGTTCCTACCCAGCCAGCATCCGTCCACCGTCGCCGTCATGGACTCGTCCAAGGACTTCGTCGACGATGCTCGAATCCTCATCGTCAGCTACGATCTGGTCACACGCTGTAGCGATCAGCTCCGCGACGTGGGCTTCCTGTCCGTCATCATGGACGAATCCCATTGTCTGAAGTCTCCCAAGGCGGCCCGAACCAAGGCGGCTATCCCCTGATGAAGGCGGCGCGCCGTTGCTTGCTCCTTAGCGGCACGCCTGCGCTGTCGCGGCCCGTGGAGCTCTTCACGCAGCTGAGTGCCGTGGACCGCTCTTTTGCGCCCAGCTACCAGGAGTTCGGGGTGCGCTACTGCGCCGGACACCGGACGGCCTGGGGCTGGGACTTTAACGGCTCGTCGCACATGGCTGAACTTCAGGTGCTGTTGGAGAAACGCGTGATGCTGCGCCGCCTGAAGCGTGACGTCATCGGCCAGCTGCCAGCCAAGCGGCGTCAGCTGGTTGTGCTCGACGCCTCGCAGGTGAGTGCGAAGTCAAACAAGATGTCGCAACTGGAGGAGCGGATGTCGCTGAAGCAGCTGAAGGGAATGGAGCGGAGCGGCGAGCTGCTCAAGTACTTCCGCGAAACAGCGGCCGCGAAGCTGCCGGCCGTGCTCAGCTACCTGGAGACCCTGCTGGAGGCGGGGCACAAGTTCATCTGCTTCGCGCACCACCAGCGGGTGATCAACGGCGTCTGCGAGCTGCTGCAGGGTCGCAAGGAGGGCTTCATCCGGATAGACGGCGCCACCTCGCCGGAGAGTCGGCAGCAGCAGTGCGAGCGGTTCCAGACCGCAGGGGACCAGGTGCGTCTGCTGAGGAGATAGCGGCTCGGCTCGGAGCGAGGTCGGCACGCGAGTGGGAAGCCATGTGCAAAGTGGTGCGGTATATTTATTTAGGTTGAATGTGTTGTTGTTCATGGCAGAGAAAAGCACTATGCATATCGTGTGATGGAATCCGATCTCCTAGCACTGCTCAGTGTCGAGGGGCGTCGTCCCGGACTTTGGAGTGGAGGGAGGGAGGGGGCGACCCTGTGATGGATACCTATGTCTATCCACCTCTATGTTCGGTCGGTTTGATACTGAAGCGCAATCTTTAGTCATATTAAACAGGAACGCAGCCTGATTAAAATAGCAAAACGGAACATATTGTCCTAAAATTGGACATGTTCACCGGTACCCACGAGCCCTTCTCTAGTTTTGTAAGAGTGTTAGGTATCTGGCCTCCCAGGTCCTTGGTTGCTGACGCGTTGGTCAGATGAGTTTGATAAAGGTACTGGCTCGATCAGCACATTGGGAAACAGGAACGCTATTTTCGGATTGTCGGCTCCAATGTCACAATGTGGAGTAAGGTCGACCTGGCATTGCTAAACGGTGGTAATCTATGCTATCTATGTTATGTTAAACGGTATCTATCTATGTACGGGGCCGGCGCGTCCGGGGACATATCCGGCATCTCGGGCGTCGGGGCGAATGGCGGGAGGCCGGACTTTTGCGGGGGACAGAGGGACTGGGGACGGTGGGGCGGGCCTGACGTCGCTTGTGCCGGCGGGGGGAGGCTGACGTCTCTGGTGCCGACATCGCGGCAGCTCGTCCGTGGTGCCTGTATAGGCCTCACGGGCCGTGACTCCATGTGTCTTGTTTTGGCCTCATATATACATCTATCAACCGTGAACAATCTAGCTCGTCTAAAAGAATGCACAAATATTACATTGAAAAATCCTTAAAATTAACTCTGAACGTAATTAATGTCATGCTTCTCCGCGTCTCGGCCATTTGTGACGGGAGTCTTCATCCCGATGTACAGGCGGTTGCCGCGTGTGTGGGGGCGATCGCTGTGCTCAGGCGTGGATGCTTGTTTTCGGGCGAGGCGGGGGCGTCGACGTTGTGTCTGGTGGCAGGTGGCGCCACCCAGAGTGGGACCGGTGGTGGCGCCACCTGGGACATGACCGGCCGGCCATGCCGCGATGGTATTTCATCGACTTGCCTCTTGTGTCTCGTATGAAGTCGGCCGGAATTAAGTGTATCCTGAATTTTCTGTTCTCAAAGATAATATTTGCAATATTTTCCTCTGGACGCATGTGACCGCAATGCTCCAGTATCTGTATTACATGTCAACATTAGTGGTTTGATGATCTGATGATATACTACCATGCTGCCTGTTATATGTATTTCAAGGACATTTCACGTGCTACATCCACTGCCTTTGCCTCAAAATAAACAGCCTCTCCTTCCATCTCTTCACAAACGCTATCCTCACAACCTAGTTGCCCGAACGCCATCCGTTCGTCGCGCCCCCAGCGCTGGCTCGTCCGCGTCCTGATGCTCGCGCCCGCCACGCCATCCGCGCCATCTCGCCGCCACCGCCGTCCCCTCGCCCCCCCGACGCCGTCGCCGTCGCCCCCCCCGACGCCGCCGCCGTCCCCTCCCCCGACGCCGCCGCCGTCGATTTCGCAGTTGACTCTGGAGTGGGTCGCGTTGGAGCCGTGCTGTACTTTGCGTCCCGCGTTCCCCCGCCAAAAATATAACGCCGTTATTCCCCACGTAGTGTCGGTCCATGTTCGCGAGTGCGCCCCCTGCGCATCTAATCCTATCCCTGGTCGTTTTTATAATGTGCAGTGTATTGTTATGATGAACAATATATGTTAACGGTTTCAAGTCACTATAAATGGAGCCTCCTCAGGATGGACTGCGACCACCAGCGGGATTCTGCAAGGATTTATTTTGGGACCTTTGTGCTTTGTCTTATTCATCAACGACCTCCCGCTGCATGTCCGCAACAACATAGTTCTGTTCGCAGATGTTGCAAAATTATTTGGGCCAGTAACCAACTTAGAGCAGCATGCAACACTCCAGGAAGATTTGGATCAAGTTATGCAATGGACTCAACTCTGGCAACTCCCTCTAAACTTGAAGAAATGCTCTTCATTACATCTTGGACAGCTAACTCCCAGGCGAAGATATCGCTTAGCGGGAGTGGAGCTCAAGGAATCCGGCAGCAAAAGGGATCTGGGAGTCATTGTGGACGAGAGTCTAAAATTCCATGAACATGTTGCTGAAGTTGTCAAAAAGCAAACAGAATTTTGGCTATAATCAAGCGTAGCTTCACTTTTCTCGGCAAGCACATCTTCAAGAAGCTCTACAAGGCACTTGTCCAACCAGTCCTTGAATACGGCAATGTAGTATGGGGCCCTTCCTTTGTTGGAGATCAGAGGAAAATTGAAGGGAGTCCAAAGGAGGGCCACCAAGTTAGTCAGAGCGGTGAGGAGCTTGCCCTACCAGGAGCGAAAAAACACCTTAATCTACCAAGTATGTCTGTCCTATAGGAGAAAAAAGAGTGACATGATTGTGTTATACAAGTTGGTCCATGGGTTGATGAAGACTGAAGGCATCATCAGAGTACCAGCCTGAAGACATCAGACCAGGGGCCACCATCTTAGACTGGTTAAGCAACATGCAATCAAAGCAGTAAGGAGAAACCATCTAACCATAAGCTCCCTGAACGCTTGGAACAACTTGCCCAAACATGTTGTTACATCTAGGAACCTGAACCAGTTTAAGAAAAACTTGGACGGACTCTGGGAGGATGTGCAGTACAGTGTGGAATAAGGCACTGGGAACTCCCATGTTTTCCATACAGATCCTCAAGTACATTCCTATTTATCCTGAGACCAAGTATGGAGTCACAGGCCAAATCTAAGGCCTCTTTCCAATATCTTCAACTTCAACTATATTTATCAAGCATATAATCTGAAGAAATTTAGTTTCTTTGAGAAAAAGTCATCCATATCCATCAAGCCACTTGATCTCTCCCGAGGAAAATAAAAGTTGATTTGCGCCGAGAAACCACAGGGTAAAATTTGGAACCTCCAATCATATGCAAGTTTTCCACCCCAGAACTCATAACGTAAAGATACAGACAGAGCAGAGCAGCGGGATTGTTATAAAAGATTCAGGGTGAACCAGTCAAAGTCCTCTACGTTTCCCCCAGACTTTTTGGTACCGAAGTGTGCAAAAGTCTGTAACGTCTGATGGGACTACTTTAAAATCATGGATACCTTCCAACAGTGTTCAGGATTAATGAAAATTTTATTTGATTTGGGAATGGTTTTGTGCAAAGTATTACAGACTTGTCAAGGAAAAATAAAACATGATAACCAAAGTGTACTTATTTGCTATTTACGAAAATGCGTAAAAATTCCGCAGGTTTCTTACACTTCATACATTTTCTAGTATGGCACACAGCGGAAAATTGATCATTGTCTGAAAGCCCACTGTGTAAGACTTCGTGCCTTGCCCAAGTATTATTTTCCTTTGGATTTCTCAGCAACAGGTGTTACAAAAGGCACATTCGGAGGCAAATCTGACGCTCCTAACTTATTTTTTGAATATTCACGAAATATTCTTGCTGGCACAAGAAACAAAAAATATTATAGCACAAAATCTCATAATTTCCCGTATACTTACTTAAATCTACGTCACGGAGTTATCGAATGCCAACTTGGAAATACAGCACCGACGTGCAACACTGGGCACCACCCAGTTCTGTTCTGTCAGGGGGTTCAAGTTTAGTATATACTAGTCTGGCAACCCCTTTGCCTACGTCACCCCGAGGATGCCCGAGGGCATTTAGCGCTGTAGGTATACCAGGAAGGTGGTTTTCCAGAAAATATTAAAAATACTTATAAACCGTTTAGAGATGTGATTTTTGGTCAGCGTGGAGCTGTAACATTTTTCTTTCCAAAACTGACCTCAAATAGTTCTAGACGACGTACTTTTTGATCTGGAGGCCTCAATCATGGGGCATGTCAGACTTACCCTTAGACCAACTTTCAACATATTCCAGGGGCAGTATCGCCCTTAATGGTTCTATCTTCTGTGAATAGGGAGCTGGATGCAGAGATACAGAGGACGGAGGTGAATGCAGATGACATAGGCGGATGTACGGGCCAAGGTACTTTAACAGACAGTTGAGAATTCGGCGGCAGAGGCGGATACAGGGACAACGATGGATGCAGAGGGCAGAGCGGAACTATGGGAAAAGGCGGATAGAGCAACAAGGGCGGATGCAGGGACAGAGCGGTTGGAGAGGTCAGAGGCGGATAAAGAGGCAGAGGCGGATGCAGGGGCAGGGGCGGATGAAGGAATGGAGGGGCACATGAGGATACAGACAGCTGAGGCGGGTGCAAGAGACAGAGCCAGATGCATGAGACAGAGACGGATTCAGGAGATAAAGGCAGATTCAGGAAACAGAGGTGGATTCAGGATAAAGATGCAGATGCAGGAGAAAAAGGCGGATGCAGGCAACATACGCGGGTGAAGGAGATAGAGACATACGCGGATGCAGGAGATAGAGGCGGATGCAGGGGACAAAGGCGAGTGTAGGAGACAGGCATATTCATGACATAAATGCAGATGCAGGAGACTAAGGTGGATGCAGGAGATAGAGACAGAGGCAGATCCAGGAGATAAGGCGGATGCAGGAGATAGAGACAGAGGCGGATGCAGGGAATAGAGAGAGGCGGATGCAGGAGAGAGAGACCGAGGCGGATGCAGGAGATAGACAGACGCGGATGCAGGAGATAGACAGAGGCGGATGCAGGAGATAGAGACAGAAGCGGATGCAGGAGACAGAGACAAAGGCGGATGCAGGGGATAGAGAGAGGCGGATGCAGGAGATAGAGACAGAGGCGGATGCAGGAGATAGAGACAGAGGCGGATGCAGGAGATAGAGACCGAGGCGGATGCAGGAGATAGACAGACACGGATGCAGGAGATAGACAGAGGCGGATGCAGGAGATAGGGACAGAAGCGGATGCAGGAGATAGAGACAGAGGCGGATGCAGGAGATAGAGACAGAGGCGGATGCAGGGGATAGAGAGAGGCGGATGCAGGAGATAGACACAGAGGCAGATGCAGGAGATAGAGACAGAGGCGGATGCAGGAGAAAGAGACAGAGGTGGATGCAGGAGATAGAGACAGAGGCGGATGCAGGAGATAGAGACAGAGGCAGATGCAGGACAAAAGAGGCAGATTCAGGAGCAGATGCAGTGGTAGTCGGGTGCAGTGGCAGTCAGATGAAGAGGCAGAGGCGGATGTATGGGTGGACGCAGATGAAGGGACAGAGGTGGATGGAGGAGCATATGAAGATGTACAAACAGACGCGGAGGCAGGGGCAGATACGAATGGAGGGGCACATGAGGATGCAGACACCCGAGGCAGATGCATGAGACAGAGGCACTTACAGAAGATAGAGGTAGATGCAGGAAACAGAGGCGGGTGCAGGAGACAGAGGTGGATTCAGGAGCAGAAGCAGTGGTAGAGGCAGATGCAGTGGCAGAGTAGGATGAAGGGACAGAGCCGGATGCATGGGTAGAAGCGGATGCAGGAGCAGAAGTGGTGCAGGGGAGATACGGATAGAGCAGATGCGGATGCAGAAGATAAGAGGCCGATCTGCATGCAGGGGCGGATGTAGAGGACAGGGGCAGATGCATGAACAGAGGCGGATGCAGGGGTGGATACAGATAGAGGGGCAAAGGTGGATCCAGATGACTGATGCCAATTCAGGACATAGAGGCTGAGATACAGGTAAGGACGGATGCCGATGATGAAAGAGGATGCAGTAGGCTGAAAGTTCATTCACCTCACAAGCTTATCCATAGCACATGGCAATTCAGCATAATAGGCAAACCCCTGTTGTTAAACTGAGCTGCCGCCCCGGTAGCTCAGTTGGTAGAGCGTTGGGCTCCGGCCCGCTGCTCAGAAGCATGCAGTGGCAGTGCATGTACAGGCTTGGGATCGGTTCCCCTGAGACGCTCCGGCGCTCAATAGTTTACCCGACGTACAGGTCGGCTGGCAACTGACTGGTGAGAGGGTGACCTGAGCGGGGCGGCCGTCCCTGTGCTTTGTGGGACGTTAAACTTTGGCTTCTAAATTAACCCTTCATTGTGGGAGTTGCTCGTTCGGGTGGTGGGGTCGGGGTCTCCGTGACAAGTCCCTTGATGACTTTAGTGAGACCCCGACTTCAACAGTCGGACTGGGAACAACTTGGACAAAATTTATACAAAAAAATAGTCAAAACTGATCTTTTTCTGCCCAACAACTAAGAGTTGACATCTGGATATGCTTAATGATATTATGAATGTTTTATTGCATTTATGTCACATAATTGTACATTTTCTTCATCAACTTATATGTTCAGTACTTTAACATGGCAGGATAGAAAGCTTCACCTTTATTGTGGGTGATCATAATGCAAAGAAACTATTTGAATTTGTATTTCTGATTTACGACCATACGTTTATTTGTACACAGTAAACAGAGCTTAACGGACAGAGTAACCTGCGGGGGGGCTTAAACAGATCCGGCGCCAAACTGCGTCGCAGCGAAACGGCACCGCAGAGCCCCGGCCAGACCCGAGACCAGGACCAGGGACAAACACATGGCAGGGGGAGGAGCTGGCCACGGTCCAACCGATAAGAGCCGCAGTCGGGAATCGAAGGACGAGTAGGGCAACGGCAGAAGCAGCGCCCAGGCGAGTGAAAGTGAAGGAAAAGAAAAACAAATAAATAAAATAAATGTTGGCTGAAGATGTGCAATAAAAAAAATAAAGAAAATAAAATATCGTGTGTGCTGTTTGTGTATCCAAGCGACGCGGCGGATGCGCCACTGCGGGTGCCGTCGAGTGCAAGCGAGCTGATCCGGTCACGATGAGTCCCTGTGAGGCGCAAGTGTGTGCTCGGCCATTAGTAGCGGTAGGGAAACGCTCCCAGGGGGCAGGGGTGGATCAAAGTTCAGTCGACAGGAGCCACGGTCAGGGGCAGACGCGTCGATCACACCAGCTGCACCATGCACTTAACATTCAAGCACAATTGAAGCCATCATAACGCAGAATGTTTACATCATGTGACACTTGGTATGAAGGGCGTAGAATTGAAATTAATGAACAGGTTGCATACACACTGCCGCTTCGAATTTCCGTGATAACGTTATATTCCAATTCTGTAGCATGACATCGCTGACATGACATGACAGCAGAAACTTGGAGGCGCTGACCGAGCAGTAAGGCACCACACTCAGCGCCCGCTTCAAACGCCATCTTTTTCTTCTGGTGCACTGCGCTGGATGTGCGGTAGTCGGTTGTCTGGTCCCTCCTGGTGGCCGGGTCACTCCTCGGGCCATACCCCAGTCACACCCACATGCTGCTCCAGGGGCCGGTGTTGAAGAAGTAGGCGACCAGCGGCAGCAAGTACCTGAAACCGGTCCCTTAGGCCACCAGCCGGTAGCAGATGAAGGCTCAGGACATCACCGGCCGCTCCTCGGCCGGTGATACTCAAACAGCTGTTTGAGCTGGCTGAGGTCGTCGGTGAGGCCGCGGCCCCGGCCCGCGAACCGAAGGTAGGCCGGTCAACCAGCGGGCGCCGCGGCATGTGGCCCCGTTGGGCTGCCCCGCGCCGCACCGCCCCCGCCCGCGGCCCTCCGGCACGCTGGCCAGGCGGCTGTCAGGAGGGCGCCGTAACAGCAGCTCCCGCAGCATGAAGAGGCTGGCGGCCCGATGCCATGATTACCCCCGGCCACCAGGGACGATGCCGGGAGGGTCACCGCCTCAACGCAGAGCAAAGCCGGCGCCCACACGGCCAGGGCTGATGTCAGAGTGAGCAACCGCTCCAGAACGTGTGCATAAGTACTGAGGGGTGCCGGGCACGATCACCAGCAGCATGAGCATCAGCGGCATCTCCCCTCGGTGGAGGACGAGACCGATGGAAAAGCCGGCGCCTACCCGGTCAGGGCTGAGGTCGGAGTCAGCGGCCACACCCCGGAGTCCAGCGCGGTCGCGCGGCAGTTCGACGGTAGCTTGGCGACGCCGGATAGGTGGGCGATCACCAGGCCCCCATCGAGTTGGTGCCAGGACAGGATGTCGCTATATTGCGCCAGGGGCCGGTGTTGAAGAAGCCGGCCGGCAGAGAACACAGGCAGTCGGACCGGCGCTCCCCGCAGCACCCCGGACGCCGCCAGATGCCACGACGGCACTCTGAACCAGTCCCTCGGGCTCCCCAGCCAGTAGCAGGTGACGGAGCGGGTCAACATCAGCCGTTCCTCGAGCAGCTGTTCGGGCAGGTTGAGGTCCTCGGTGAGTTCGCGCTGCTTGGTGAGCGACTCGAAGGAAGGTGAGTCACTCGAAGGAAGGTGAGTCACAAGCGGGCGCTGCGGCACACAGTCTTTCAGCCGGGAGACCGCCCGGGCGCCGCACCCGCCGCCGTCGCGGCTCTCCGGAACGGCGGCACAGGGGCGGCCGGGCCGGTGCCCATACGCAGCACCCCGGACGCCGCCAGGCGCTATGATGGCATCATCAATGTGCCAACCGGGCCCGCAACCGTCAGCAGCCCGGAAGGTCCGGCGCCGCCCACCAGCAGTCCAGACATCCTGGAAGCGGGAGGAGCTATTGGTAATAACAGGGTACGCGAGGCCGGCATGGATGGCGCAGGTGGGTTAGTTTACAGGGAATTGTTAGTCTTGTTGGCGAAAGGTACTGAGAAAGACGGCGGTGCAGTGTACAGGAGACGGGAAGACCGGGAGCCTGACGTCGGCCCCTGCTCACAGAAGGTGAGGTTTAGTTTGGTACCTTTTAATATGAGTCTCACTGGATTTGAATTAAAGATTGAAACTATTAATACCCGATGTGCTCGGAGTTATGGAATCAGAATGACGCCATGCCTCGCCACCATAACATTTTTTTCACGCCATGGGCTCAGGGGTCAACGAGACAGGACAGAAGTATTTCAATTAGGACCACACAACACAACAGACAGAGGAACATGACGCGTGGTAGACAAGGCGACTACAAGACAAGGTCGACACTTTGTTCACTAATAACAGAAAGATAGGGGACAAAAGCAAAAAGAGCCCTACCTCAGTACTGATCCAGGATCATTTTCTTTATCACCTTTTTGAATTGGGCCCTACTCCTTGGAACATCATTGATGTTTCTTACCTTAGAGGCAATTTGGTCATTCCATGTTTTTGGGGCAGAAGAGAATAATGATAGCTTTCTGTAAACGAATTGTTCGAACGGTTCTTCAAAGTGAAGGAGCCGTCTGGCTGCTCAGTCTCTGGTCTGGTTAAGCAAAGTGAATTTTGATGTCAGAGACATGGGTAGGGTATTAGTAAGAAATGAGTGGAGCACATTCATTTGGCTTACACTTATAAGGTCGGAGACCTTCAGAATACCATATTTTTTTAATATTTGGCTTGTTGGAGCACACACACAGTTCAGCGGCAGCGGCACCAGTGGCCGGACGCGCCGCTGTTCTCTTCTGGCCACCACTCCGCCCTGCCTTTTCCGACCCGTGTATGTGAATGATGGTTGCAGTGAACGAGTGTTTGGGATTTATATATTTCTGATCTATTTTGCGAAGTGCGATTTCGATTAGTGAAGTGCTTGATATTTATCAAAAGTGCGTGAACTTGGATAGCGAAGTTAGAGACTTGATCGACTGGAGTGGACCTGCAGTCACCGGCAAAAACCGAGAGTACAGATAAGTTCAGCCGACCATCATGATCCATCGAGACTTGCATCAGTTGCTGTTTGCCCTCATCGTTGTTCATGCCTGCCTCCGTGTGGCTGTCCCTGCACCGAGGCCCTGGCCGGTATGCCGGAGAATGCCCCCAGGGCATAATCTGACCTCCCGTATGGGCCCGGCGACTGCCACCGAGCAAAGTCCTGAGCCCGCTGCTGCAGCTGACCTTGACCCGACACTGCATACCAGTACTAGCAGTCAGCCGCCGTACGTTGGCGAGCCCGACAGACGGCGCGCGCGCGGTGTCAGGCGGAGAGCTCGTGGGAGCAGAGGCGGGGCCAGGTGGGTCGGACCGGGTGCGACTAGGCGAGGTGAGCTGATGATTGGGCAGATAAACATACAATCTCTACGCTCAAAGCTTCCTGAACTTCGTCAGGACTTACACGATGTACATCGATTCCACCTACTAGCTGTCGCGGAAACCTGGCTGACCATTAACATGCCATCTCGCCTGCTAAAAATCGATGGATACACAATTCATCGCAGTGATCGCCCGATCAATAGCAGGCTTCATCATCATCACGTTGGTGTTTAAGGGCGCACGACAACAGGGTCATGTGGCGCCCATAACACTAGACAAGATATATACAGTATAGTTTCAGCGTCTCACAGGGCTAAAAGTGTGTCAAAGGTAAAACAGCAAGTCAACAACATTTCAACAAGTAAGGTGTAAAACAGGTTAAGTTTTTAAAACAAAATCAAAAGGTCATACGTAAAAACAGAACAATAATACAACAATAATATAAATAAAAACAAAAGAATAGAATAAAATGTAAAACGACCAGAGTCGCAGACATTTTAACATCACATACCAAGGTCAGCGAAAAGGTAAAATGAACTTATACACCACGTAAAACCTGAAAAACTACGAGGGTGAATATATGACATTAAAACCAACGCTCCTCAGATATAACATAATGGTAGCAATATCCACAGCACGATGCTCGCCCAAAAGAGAATTCATTGTCGGAGATCCCTGCAGAAAGCGGTTTCTCTCTATCTCAGAGTCACGGCAATCTAAAAGGATATGTTTGACTGTGAGCCTGTCGCCACAGCGTGGACACTCCGGCGGGTCACGACGAGATAAAAGATATGAATGGGTTGAATGAGTGTGTCCCAGTCGCAATCTACACAGGACAACCTCCTCCCTTCTGGAGCCTGCACTACTTGAGGTCCACGATCCTAAGCGTGGTTTCAGCTCGCGGAGCATCCTACCTTAAAATCACAATCCCATCGACGTTGCCAGTCGCTAAAAACATACATTTTAACTTGCGCGTACATGTCAAAAAATGGAACACGAAGACCTGGGGGCAGCATGTTCTGCCCCCGTCTTTGCACATCGATCTGCCCGCTCATTTCCGGCGATTCCGCAGTGACTTGGCACCCAAACTAAATCTACACATTTTCCCTTTCCCCTCAGGCTATGCAGTTTCTGCCTAATAAGGGTCAAGAGATAAGATGCTGACATATTATAAAAGTAAAAAGACTCCAATGCCTGTACAGAAGACAAAGAATCTGTAAAAATAACAAACTTTCTCGCCCTTAACTTCGAAACATGGTCCAGACAACGGAATATTGCGTACAGCTCAGCGGTAAACACAGATGCCTCGCGCGGTAAACTAAAACACTTTTCAACGCCGTCGCTGACAAATGCACATCCCGTGCCACCATCACCCTTCGAACCATCATGTAAAGTGGATGTGATTATTATAAGATTCAGAACAGAACTCCCTAAATAACTGGCGCATAACTTCAGGAGGCATATTTCTACATTGATCCAGTAAGCTCTTGTTTGTGTCCACTGCAGAGATAAGCCAAGGTTCAACCAAACACGCGTCACACGGTTCAATGAGATCTGTGTCTATCCCAGCCTCCACAAGCCAGGCGCGGACCCTTACCCTGATACGGCGCCGCGCGGGATCCATTATCAATCGGCGGATCTGGGCGCACCAAAAATATTGAGTATGTGGGATGCGTCGGGGATTGTTTGAGTTCCAATACATAGCGCATGGCAAGTGTTTTTCGGCGCAACTCTAATGGCATTTCATCGACGTCCACTAACATGCTTGATATTGGGGATGTACGGAATGCTCCCGTTATAACTCTAACGGCTTGATGGTGCACAGTATCCAGCATGGTTTTGCTGATTGGGGAGCGGCTTCATATACCAGGCTACCATACTCAATTTTTGAGCGTACTAATGACCTATAGAGCATGACAAGCGTTTTCCTGTCAGCCCCGTACCTCATTTTGTTAGGACTTTGAGTATATTTAATGTATCAAAACACTTTGCGCGGAGCTGCTTCAGATGTGGTATGTAGAGAGCCTTTGTCCAGTGTGAGCCCTAGAAATCTGTTTCCGGTACAACATCGATCAAATTTCCATAGATATACAACTTTGGGTCCTCACAATCTCCACGTCTGTTGCAAAAGTGCATGCACTTGGTTTTTACACTTGAGAAGCTTAAGCCGTTTCGTGTGCTCCACTCCTGCAAACGATCAAGACCGAGCTGCAGTCGCCTCTGTGCAGCGGCAGTGGTGGACGCCGTCACCCATATCGTAAAATCGTCTACAAAAAGTGCGTGGTGAATATTCGTGGGTAAAGTGCCTGCTATGTCGTTAATCATAACTGCAAACAGGGCGATAGAGCTCACAGAACCTGAGCAATTCCCCTCTGTTGTTGGTATCGATTTGATAAGACAGAGTTAACGCGATAACGAAAAACCTATTTCTAAGAAAATTGGAAATGAACCATCCCATGTGCCCTCGCACACCGAGCTCGAAAAGTTTGTGTAGGATGCCGTGTCTCCAAGTACAATCATACGCGCGCCAACGTCAAAGAACACCGCAATTGTGTGACATTTACGTACAAAACCCTCGCGCACAGAGGCATCTAAACGAACTAGGTGGTCTATTGTGGAGCGGCCCTGGCGAAAACCACACTGGCTATTACAAAGAAGCTGGTTGGATTCCAGATACCAAACAAGACGCATGTTGACCATTTTTCGAGCAGTTTACACACACACGAAGTCAAGAGATGGGACGAAAGTCGTTGGGTGATGAGCCAGTTTTGCCGGGCTTCAATAGCAGGCTTGCGAAAGGACATGGAGGAGTTGCGATTTTGGTGAAAGAAGGCATTAATTTCGAAAAGCTGCAGACGCCAACAACTAACAGCGCAAACGAGTCTCAGCTTGAAATACTTTGGGGACTTGTTCGCAATGGCACATCGAAAGCAACGCTATTTGCATCAGTGTACCGTCATCCGACTAACTTTATATCACAAGTGCGCTCAGATTTTGACGACCTGGAATCTCAGCTGCAGTGTGTGTTGGCAGCCCACCCCGGAGTGACACTAGTAATTGCTGGCGACATGAACGCGACTTTATTGAAAGATGACCCTGGCATCAACTCCGCGACTGCTCGTTTGAGCCAAATTCTTCGGACTTACGGGCTTGTTCCCTGCAACACCACCACACCAACCTACCGCCCGGCTGCCAGTCTCATAGATATTATAGCCACAAACAAACCTGAAAATGTCATCAGAAGCGGAGTCACCAGATGCCACTACGGTGGCCCACACGACTACACGCGAGTGTTGATGCGAGTAACTGAACCTACAAACAGACACCGACCAGTCATTGAGACCAGAAGACTCGGACAGATCGATCAGACTGAGCTCAATCTTACATTAGCGAACACCGATTGGAGTACCGTATACGATGCAGTGGACCCAACCAACAAGTGGACCGCATTCGTTCACATTATGACATCACTTCTGGACACCGTGGCGCCGATACGGCGCGTTCGCGCACCACCACCAGCTGCTCCGCCCCTGACCGGCCTGACCCGACAGCTGCTGCACAGGCGCCGCGCCGCCCTGGCGGCGGGCCGCCCGGCACGCGCCGATTACAAGGAGCTGAACCGACAGTGCCGCGCAGCAATACGGCGAGACTACCGCGAGTACCTGGCCCAGCGGATAACACAGGCCGGCCCACGGCGAGTTTGGCATGTGTTGCGGCCTGTGATCGGCAGCAAAAGGGCACTTCTGCTGTGCCAAATGTGTCTCCAAACGACCTCAATCATTACTTTGTCAACGTTGGACCACAAACTGCAGCGAGCGTTGTACCTCCTCAGTCGCGGGTACCTATTAGGCTCCCGCGTGTGCCTTCTTGTGGATTCCGGTTACTGCCGGTGTCTGCCGATGAATTGTGCATTACGTTAGGGTCGATGAAATCGTCTCGTGCTGTCGACATTGCTGGTTTCAGTGTTTCATTTATGCAGAGCTTCTTTTATGGTTTGCAGCATGTGTTGCTCAATGTCATTAATGCTAGTTTGATTTCTGGTAGTGTGTCATCACAGTGGAAACACGGTATTGTTGTTCCTATACCTAAGGGCGGCGATGCTTCGAAACCGGCTAACTGGCGGCCTATCACCATGCTACCGGCAATAATGAAAATTACAGAGCGACTAGTTCATAGACAGCTAAACCACTACCTAAATTCAAGTTTTCTGTATGCAAACAATCAGCATGGCTACCGTAGGAACCACTCCACCGAAACAGCATTGACAGTTGTAACAGATAAGGTATATCAGGCGATGGATGAGGGAAAAATCTCTATCCTGGTTTTGCTAGATCTTTCGAAATGTTTCGATGTTATCTGCCACAAAAAGCTTCTTGAGAAATTACAATTGTATGGTATCGATACCCACTGGTTTCAGGATTACCTCAGAGATCATAAGCAACAGGTAAAAATTTCTCCCAGGACTTCTACTGACACAGAAAACGCATCATCCTCCAGCAGAAGGAGCCGACCTGGAAGCTCAACTCTGTCGGACCCACTTCCGAACACCTGTGGGGTGTTCCAAGGCGGGAGCTTGTCTTGCCTCATGTGGTAAATTTTTGCGAACGAGATGAGCCTTTACATCGACAATTCTTCCGTCATTCAGTTCTGTGACGACACACAGTTACTTATTTCAGGTCAGAAACAACATCTTCCGGCTATGATTCCAGCTCTTGAAAGTGACCTTAATACACTTTTGAATTGGTTTTCTGTAAATTCCTTAAAAATAAATGCCACTAAAACGCAAGTTATGTTACTTGGAGCGCGGCAAATGCTTCGGAACATCCCAACAGTGCAGATCAGGGTAGAAAACACCACCGTTTCGGAAACTAGGGAGGTAAAAAATCTCGGTGTTCATATGGATAGGTACCTCACTTACCAGACCCACATTGATCACATTACGTCTAAATGCACCGGGTTTCTCATCTGTCTCATTCATGCAAAGCACACTATTCCAAGTCGTGTTCTGAAGCTGCTTGTTCAAGCTCTTGTAATTTCTTCCATTCGTTATTGCATCCCGATTTACGGAACCTGTAGTATTACTCAGCTCAATCGCATACAAAAGATTATTAACTTCTGTGCTAGGGTCATCTCTGGAAAGAAAAAAACACGAAAACATTTCATAAGAAGTAGCACGTCTCGGCTTTTTAAATCCAAACCAGTTAGCCACTTATCATCAGCTCTGCCTCACGAAAACTATATTAGATACCAGTCAACCACAAGAACTTCGCGAACTTTTCCAATTCACCAATCACGACCACGACACGCGGCAGGCTGGTTATCTCCGACCACCGCGGGCCAGAACCAACGCCGGCCAACGACGTCTTTGCTATGCCGCAGCCGCCTCGTTTAACTCGTTGCCTGTCGAGATCCGTTACTGCACGAACAGTGCCAGCTTTAAACGAGGTGCCCTTAAAGCACTTAGGGGCCAGATGTAATGTCAGGTATTGTAATTCTTACCCATAGTGGTATGCTCTAAGCGATCGTTTTTACTTTGAATGTGTGAAACTGTTACGTATGTACGTGCTTTTTCGTTCGAGGTTTGAAGATCTCCTAACTTTCCACGTTTCGATTTTATGACGTAGGAGCATGAAAAGCCTGGACAATTGTGTGTACATGCAACCGGGATGTTTCTGAAATAAATGAACAGACTGAACATGAACAGAACAGTTGGAGCCAATCGATGAGCCGAGTCAATAATTCTATTTTTTTTTTTGGAGAACTTTCAGCCGAGAAAATTTGGAAGGAAACGTGGCTCCAAATGCTGGTAGTCCATAGGTGAGGTGGGGGAGGACCAGAGAGTTGTAAAGGAGAACCAGATGATGAGTTTTTAGAAACCTTTTTGCTCTAGCGATAAGACCTATGTTTCTGGAGACCGTGGTTTCTACAGCTCGAATATGAGGGTCCCATTTGAATTTCTCGTTTATGTAGGTGCCTGGGTACTTTGTTGCGAATTGTCTATTTGATTTTTGGCCATTTATTGAAATTTCTATATCAGAGTGCCCTTGTAAGTTTGAGAAGAATTGGTAAGTTGATTTTTTGGCATTCATAGTTAGGCGATTACTAGTCAACCAGTCTGTTACTTTTGGAATTTCGTTAGCGATAGCTTCTTGTATTTTGAACCGATTTGGATGTGCCTGAGTTTATAAAATTGAATTCATAATAAGTTGGTAAATTCTTTATTGGTCCTTTCTCCTGAGTGCAATTTGTACCCTCATATAGTGTGGCTAAGCAGACATGTTCAGCTGTAACACAGAACACCTGCCCCTTGTCCTCCCAGTGACTATATTTTTTATTTTATATATTTATTTAGTTTATTTTAACAAGTTTATGATTTGTGCTAAGTGATGTGGAATATACAAGTACAGATTCAGATCCTGAATCCAAAATATTCATTGTGATTATGCATCCTGACATAACTGTCAATCAGAATCCTCATGTTGGCAATAGATGACCAGAAAAATTATCAGAAGCCGGTGACGAACGAAGTAAGAAACGGCTTCTATTCTGACAGTTTTTTCCGGTCTCGTCGTCGTCGTCGTTGTCAGAAGCCGGTGACGAACGAAGTAAGAAACGGCTTCTATTCTGACAGTTTTTCCGGTCTCGTCGTGGCTGTCAGAAGCCGGTGACGAACGAAGTAAGAAACGGCTTCTATTCTGACAGTTTTTCCGGTCTCGTCGTGTCTGTCAGAAGCCGGTGACGAACAAAGTAAGAAACGGCTTCTATTCTGACAGTTTTTCCGGTCTCGTCGTTGTCAGAAGCCGGTGACGAACGAAGTAAGAAACGGCTTCTATTCTGACAGTTTTTCCGGTCTCGTCGTGTCTGTCAGAAGCCGGTGACGAACGAAGTGAGAAACGGCTTCTATACTGACAGTTTTTCGTTCTCTGTTGTCCGTAGTAGTAGTAGTAGTAGTAGTTGTTGTCTGTTCTGAGGACTGGTATCAGATACTTGAAACTTGCAGGGATGAAAGGCAGGAACCCATAAAAAATCCCGACGGCTGCAGATTTTCGAATTTTGCAAAAACTTTTCCAAAATTTTGGATTATATTTTTCTAAACTTTTTTTCTATTTTTCTATTTTTAGTCTACAGCTCTCAAACTTACACTCTTTTACACACAGTCAATTACCAGTTGTTGCTCAAAGTTTGAAGAAAAAAATCCAAATTTGTACTTCCAAAATGATTTTTTGAAACTTTTACCTCCAACTTGTAGTGAAATGCATTACCAAAGTTATAAGTTCGAAATATCTGAAGATATGATGCTAGGTGCTCCAAACTGGATTTTTAGAGACAGAATGGACTGTGCATTACTGCATAGACACTAAACTGAACCAAAAGCATAATTTTGAAGGTCAGTTTTGGCCCTTTTTCCAAAACATTGCAATTATGGCCTAAAACTTTAAAACCATATAACTTTCAAGATTCTGGATATTTTTGAACGCAGTTTTCTTTGTTGAGATGCGTAATGTCATTACAACAACATATTCTAAACTCAAATCTCTGAGTTAGGGGAAAATATTTTTCTGCAAAAATACAATATTTTTTGTTTTTTTGGGAATTTATGACTATATATTTCCAAATTCTCTTTTCGAAATTGGTACCAAAAAAAGCCCGGCTCAAGTTCTACAACCGTCTGCCTGACCATACCCGCGCGTCTCCCATAGGTTTTGAGCTATATGATGATAAAGACTGAATTTGATGCGGTTTTCATAGGTTATAATAGATTCATCACGTGATAAAGTGCCTTTATACTCAGCTGAGGTATATGGCTCTCTCTATACTTGTAGTATGGGTAATTATGAGCTCTGCCGTTTTTGTTTCATGACGCTCCGACGACTAGTTCGCCACTGAGGGGCAAAATACTTCGGTCCCGTTTTTCCCGCAGCAGTAGTGACGTCATTCTGCCCTTCTTGCATGGACCTTCTGTGCTGCGGCAACAGGCTGCAGCCGGTAAATACGTGCAAGAAAGGCATAACATTTCTATCCGAGTGCATACCGCGGGTGGCTAGCCGGTCGGGGCGGGCGGGAACCTGACTAGAGGGCAGAGGGTGTCGAGGCGTGTTTAGAGATCCGAGGAAGTGAGCAGTGATGCCCTCAGGCATATAGGGAACGGTAGCAGGGTCCAGAGGCGTGCTGAGATAGCTCATGGGAGACATTTCGGACGGGGGAGCAGTGAGGATGGGGGCTGGTACGGGACTGGAGCCTTCCCCGCCATTGCCTCGGAACAGCTTCTGTGTTTGTATTAACCATAGATACTCTGACATTGGGGGGGGAGTTCAGCCCCTAGCTCCGCCCATTGTATCTACCACCATTTGAATAGCCACCATGTATGTATATAAGCATATTAAGGATTGAAGATTTCGTTGCACTCCGTACTAAATTAGCGAACAATATCAATGAGACGCAATCGACCATGCAGATTTTGAATGTGGTATTCAGGTCAACAAAGGTCACTGCGCATGCGCACTGGATTTAATGGTAACAGAGGCTATCTCGGCAACCTACGGGTCGATTTTTTAGAAATTTTGTGAACAAAAGAATAGCACGAAATATAAGTCAAAAATGTCATTGAAGCTGCACTGCTCTGCGTATGCGCAGAAGAAATTATGAAAATAAGCCTGAAAGGCTAGGATATTTCAGAGGAGGACCTAAACAGAGGGAAAGCCAACGTGCTTAAAGTTAGCATGAATGTTTTGTCACCCGTGGTAACAACATAAGTCAGTGCGCATGCGCATTAGAACTTATGGTCATGGAGGCTATCTCGGGAGCCAATAGACCGATTTCGCTCAAATTTTTGCGAGTAAAAGCAGAATATCATCTGCTAATCCTAATTGATGGCATTATGACGCTGCACTATTATGTGCATGTGCAGTAGGAATTCTAAGGAACAATAGGCTATAAGGGATAATTTAGACCAGGAGACAAACAAACGGCATATTGACATGCTTCAGTCAACTATAACGGTATTTTCGCTCTCATTCACTGCAGACTTTACTGCGCATGCGGACTGGGACTTAGGGTAACCACAGCTAACTCGGTAAGAAATAGGCTGAATTGTGTGAAGTTCTCCGGGTATAGGTGAAATATGGTCGGCAAACCCATACTATTTTATATTGTATCTCCTTTCTTCTGGCCATACCCAGTCTTTACTTAACAAACCAAAATTTATACGTGTGTTTATTTATGTGATGACATGAACAGAGGGCAAACGTGGCGCAGTGTGCAGAAACATGTTAGTTTAGGAAAACATGGGCTTAAACATGGGATCGAATGGAGTCATAATGAGAACACAAGACCTCAAGTCCCAACATCGCGTTAGTATATGTATCATACTGCTGAAAACACTCGCCTGTCAATCGAACTATTTGCCTAACGTACATTGTCACCGGCTTCTCCTGCGCCGGAGCGGCACCTGCCGAGGCCGCAGGCCGAGGTCCGTCAGAAGCCGGTGACGAACGAAGTAAGAAACGGCTTCTATTCTGACAGTTTTTCCGGTCTCGTCGTCGTTGTCGTCGTTGTCTGTTGTTGTTGTTGTCTGTTCTGAGCGCTGGTATCAGAGACCTAAAACTTTTGTGGATAGAAGGCACTTCCAAATGAACAAGCACCACGGTTGTCAATTTTCAAAATTTTCAAAATTTTCAAAATTTTGCCCAGAATTTTGCATTATGTGATTTTTAACTTTTATTTTTCTATTTTTTGCTAATTCATCTAGACTCTTCAAACTTGCACCCTTTTACATCAGGGAAATTTGTAGTTCACACAAAAAGTTGGAAAGAAAAAGCTTTAAATTTAGGGCTCCAAATTAGCTTTTAATCTTTGCACCCTAAATTTGGCATAAAACTCATGGTCTAAACTACAGGCTCGAAATATCTGAAGCTACAGCAGTTCAGGTTCTGAGTCAAATGTCAACTTAAAGGCCGGTTTGTGCAGTACTGCACAAACACAGAAACAAAACAAAAACGGAAATTTAAGGGTCCTTTTTGGCCCATTCCGTGAAGGTCTGCATTTCCCAAAATATGATTCAAACCCTTATATCTTCCGATCTAATTGATAAAAATTAGTTCCCATTTCAGATAATAAGAGAGAATAGCCTCCTTTATTATATATTTAGAGATAAAAACCTTCAGGCTGAAACTTTTTATTTTATAGGCAAAAATAAAATATAAGTTTTTAAAATTTTTATTCTCAGCCCCCTGGTTTCCAGACCATGATAGCTACGGTATTGAACTTAACACGGCTGGATAGAAAACTTCGTTGCCGTCATTTTTCTCACTGATACCCCCCACTTATCTCTTACGGCTTCCGCGCTATAAGCCGTAAAATGCATTTCAAAGTGGTAATTTTATCAGTTCATTTTTGCTTCACACCGGGGTTTAGGGTGGTTAGAGTCATTGGAGGGAAATGAAATTTTGCATGCAGCTAGGTAAGAGACATATGTCGACATTCTATCTGCATATATATCAATGAAACACCAAGTTACCTTTACTAACATGCCGTTCCTCCACGCATCGTTGTAGCAAATCACCACGCGTCACCCCTGCGTCCACGTCGCGGCAACGCCGGCGATCGGCGCGGCCGTTTCTGTTTATTTATGGTCTGGTAAAAAAGTACCCAACACTACCCATAATGCATCACAAGTAATTAGAGTACCGTAAAAGTCTGAGTTTACAATAACAGTATTATGTTTCTGTTTTTGGACCATGGGTGGATCCAGGGAATAAATAGGCTAGGTGCCCCCCCCCACCCTTCTCCCCCATCCCCTCCCCCAACCCCCAATCGACCATCGGCGCCCTCTGAAATTGTAAAGACACGCCTCTCAAGGCGAATGACGCTCCCTGAAATGTCGCTTCCCATACGCGGATCCAGGATTGCCTATCGGGGGCGAGGTGGAAGGGGAAACTTCCTGGTGGGCGCTATCTACACCAGGGACGCCACTTTTGGCCGGAAAAACCTATCAAGTAGGCGCTAAAACCTATCAGTAGACCCCGATACCTGCATCTCGGGGAAACCGACATTTCAGGGGGTGCCATCGAACTTTCCAGGGGTTTCCGGGACAATTTCAGGGGGCGCTAAGTTTCTATGGGGGGCACCTGTCCCCTTTCCCCTTGTATCCGCCTATGTCGTTTCGGGGGCGGGGGGCACGGAGGTGGGGCGTTACTGGTGTGGGGGGTAATGAGATCGAGCATAAGCGGATCCAGGACATCAGCATGGGGGTAAGGGCTAAAGAGTTCGAGCATAGGCGGACCCAGGACATCAGTACGAGGGTGGGGCTAGGGAGTTAGAGCATAGGCGGATCCAGGACATCGGTACGAGGGTCGGGCTAGGGAGTTAGAGCATAGGCGGATCCAGGACATCGGTACGAGGGTCGGGCTAGGAAGTTAGAGCATAGGCGGATCCAGGACATTAGTACGGGGATGGGGCTAAGCAGCTGAGCATTAGCGGAATCAGGACATCAGTACGGGGTGAGACTCGGGGGTTCCAGCATAGGCGGATCCAGGACATCAGAAAGGGGGTAGGGGCTACGGAGTTCGAGCATAGGCGGAACCAGGATATTAGTACGGGGATGGGGCTAAGGAGCTCGAGCAGAGGTGGATCTAGGACATCAGTACGGCGGTGGGGCTAAGAAGCTCGAGCATAAGCGGATTCAGCTGATCAGTACGGGGGTGGGGCTCGGGAGCTCGAGCATAGTCGGATCCAGGACATCAGTAGGGGGTGGGGGCTAAGTAGTTCGAGCATAGGCGGATCCAGGGCAGTACAGAGGTGGGGCTACGAAGTTCGAGCATAGGCGGATCCAGGACATCAGTAAGAGGGTGTGGTAAGGAGCTCGAGCATAGGCGGATCCAGGACATCAGTGGGGGGGTAGGGGCTACAGAGTTCGAGCATAGGCGGATCCAAGACATCAGGAAGAAGGTGGGGTAAGGAGCTCGAGCATAGGCGGATCCAGGACATCAGTAGGGGGGTAGGGGCTAAGGAGTTCGAGCATATGCGGATCAAGGACATCAGTACGGAGGTGGGGCTAAGAAGTTCGAGCATAGGGGGATCCAGGACATCAGTACGGGGGTGGGGCTAAGGAGCTCCAGCAAAGGCGGATCCAGGCCTCAGTACGGGGGTGGGGCTAAGGAGCTCGAGCATAGGTGGATCCAGGACATCAGTACGGTGGTGGGGCTCGGGCGTTCCAGCATAGGCGGATCCAGGACATTAGTAGGGTGGTAGGGAATAAAGATTTTGAGTATAGGCGAATCCAGGGCAGTACGGAGGTGGGGCTACGGAGTTCGAGCATAGGCAGATCCAGGACATCAGTTCGGGGGTGGGGCTAAGGAGCTCAAGCATAGGCGGATCCAGGACATCAGTGCAGGGGTGTGGCTCCGGAGCCTGAGTAAAGGCGGATCCAGGACATCAGTACGGGGGTGGGGCTAAGGAGATCGAGCATAGGTGGATCCAGGACATCTGTACGGGGGTGGGGCTAAAGAGCTGGAGTATAGGCGGATCCAGGACATCAGTATGGGTGTGGGGCTAAGGAGCTCGAGCAGAGGCGGATCAGGGCATCAGTACGGGGGTGGGGCTAAGGGGTTCGAGTATAGGCGGATAAAGGACATCAGTACAGAGGTGGGGCTAAGGAGCTCAATCATAAGCGGATCCAGGACATCAGCAGAGGGGTAGGGGCTAAAGAGTTCGGGCATAGGCGGATCCAGGACATCAGTACGGGTGTGGGGCTAAGGAGCTCGAGCATAAGCGGAGCCAGGATATCAGTACGGGGTTAGAGGCTAAGGGGTTTGAGCATAGGCGGATCCAGCATATCGGTACGGGGATGGGGCTAGGAGATCCAGCATAGGCGGATCCAGGACATCTGTACGGAGATGGGGCTAAGGAGCTCGAGCATAGGCGGATCCAGGACATCAGTATGGGTGTCGGGCTAAGGAGCTCGAGCAGAGGCGGATCCAGGACATCAGTACGGGGCCGGGGCTAAGGGGCTCGAGTATAGGCGGATCAAAGACATCAGTACGGGCGTGGGGCTAAGGAGCTCGAGCATAAGCGGATCCAGGACCTCAAGGGGCTAAAGAGTGAAAACAGGTAGGGGCTAAAGAGTTAAAACATAAGCGGATCCAGGACATCAGTACGGGGGTGGGGCTAAGGAGCTCGAGCATAAGCGGATTCAGGACATCAGTACGTGGGTGGGGCTCGGGAGCTCGAGCATAGGCGGATCCAGGACATCAGTAGGGGTAGTGGCTAAGGAGTTCAAGCATAGGCGGATCCAGGGCAGTATAGAGGTGGGGCTACTGAGTTCGAGCATAGGCAAATCCAGGACATATGTAAGGGGGTGGGGTAAGGAGCTCGAACATAGGCGGATCCAGGACATCAGTTCGGTGGTGGGGCTGAGGTCTCGAGCTGGGGCATAATTCGGTAACAAATAGGCTGAATTGGGTGAAAATCTGCAGGTATAGGTGAAATACCGTCGGAAAACCCATCATATTTTATATTGTATCTCCTTTCTTCTCGTCATGCCCAGTCTTTGCTTAACAAAACAAACATTATGCGTGTGTTTATTTCTTTGATGATATGAACAGAGGGCAAGCGTGGTGCAGTATGCAGAGACATGCTAATTTAGGAAAACATGGGCCTAGACAGGGGATTGAATGGAGCCATAATGAGAACACAAAACCTAAAACTCCAACATTGCGTTGTTATAAGTATCAAACTGCTGAAAACACTCGCCTGTCAATCGAACTGTTTGGCTAACGTACATTGTCACCGGCTTCTCCTGCGCCAGAGCGGCACCTGCCGAGGCCGCAGGCCGAGGTTGTCTGTTGTTGTTGTTGTCTGTTCTGAGCGCAGGTATCAGAGACCTAAAACTTTTGTGCATAGAAGGCACTTCCAAATGAATAAGCACCACGGTTGTCAATTTTCAAAATTTTCAAAATTTTGCCCAGAATTTTGCATTATGTGATTTTCAACTTTTATTTTTCTATTTTTTGCTAATTCATCTAGACTCTTCAAACTTGCACCCTTTTACATCAGGGAAATTTGTAGTTCACACAAAAAGTTGGAAAGAAAAAGCTTTAAATTTAGGGCTCTAAATTAGCTTTTAAACTTTGCACCCTAAATTTGGCATAAAACTCATGGTCTAAACTACAGGCTCGAAATATCTGAAGCTACAGCAGTTCAGGTTCTGAGTCAAATATCAACTTAAAGGCCGGTTTGTGCAGTACTGCACAAACACAGAAACAAAACAAAAACGGAAATTTAAGGGTCCTTTTTGGCCCATTCCGTGAAGGTCTGCATTTCCCAAAATATCATTCAAACGCTTATATCTTCCGATCTAATTGATAAAAATTAGTTCCCATTTCAGATAATAAGAGAGAATAGCCTCCTTTATTATATATTTAGAGATAAAAACTTTCAGACTGAAACTTTTTATTTTATAGGCAAAAATAAAATATAAGTTTTTAAAATTTTTATTCTCAGCCCCCTGGTTTCCAGACCATGATAGCTACGGTATTGAACTTAACACGGCTGGATAGAAAACTTCGTTGCCGTCATTTTTCTCACTCATACCCCCCACTTATCTCTTACGGCTTCCGCGCTATAAGCCGTAAAGTACATTTCAAAGTGGTAATTTTATCAGTTCATTTTTGCTTCACACCGGGGTTTAGGGTGGTTAGAGTCATTGGAGGGAAATGAAATTTTGCATGCAGCTAGGTAAGAGACATATGTCGACATTCCATCTGCATAGATATCAATGAAACACCAAGTTACCTTTACAAACATGCCGTTTCTCCACGCAACATTGTAGCAAATCACCACGCGTCACCCGTGCGTCCACGCCGCGGCAACGCCGGCGATCGGCGCGGCCGTTTCTGTTTATTTATGGTCTGGTAAAAAGTACCCATTACTACCCATAATGCATCACAAGTAATTAGAGTACCGTAAAAGTCCGAGTTTACAATAAGAGTATTATGTTTCTGTTTTTGGACCATGGGTGGATCCAGGGAATAGGTAGGCTAGGTGCCCCCCCTCACCCTTCTCCCCCCATCCCCCTCCCCCAACCCCCAATCGACCATCGGCGCCCTCTGAAATTGTAAAGACACGCCTCTCAAGGTCGATGACGCTCCCTGAAATGTCGCTTCCCATACGCGGATCCAGGATTGCCTATCGGGAGCGAGGTGGAAGGGGAAATTTCCTGGTGGGCGCTATCTACACCAGGGACGCCACTTTTGGCCGGAAAACCTATCAAGTAGGCGCTAAAGCCTATCAGTAGACCCCGATACCTGCATCTCGGGGAAAACGACATTTCAGGGGGTGCCATCAAACTTTCCAGGGGTTTCCGGGACAATTTCAGGGGGCGCTAAGATTCTATGGGGGCACCTGTCCCCTTTCCCCCTTGGATCCGCCTATGTCGTTTCGGGGGGGCACGGAGGTGGGGTCGTTACGGGTGTGGGGGTAAGGAGCTCGAGCATAAGCGGATCCAGGACATCAGCATGGGGGTAGGGGCTAAAGAGTTCGAGCATAGGCAGACCCAGGACATCAGTACGAGGGTGGGGCTAGGGAGTTAGAGCATAGGCGGATCCAGGACATCGGTACGAGGGCCGGGCTAGGGAGTTAGAGCATAGGTGGTTCCAGGACATCGGTACGAGGGTCGGGCTAGGGAGTTAGAGCATAGGCTGATCCAAAACATCAGTATGGGTGTGGGGCTAAGGAGCTCGAGCAGAGGCGGATCTAGGACATCAGTACGGCGGTGGGGCTAAAAGGCTTGAGTATAGGCGGATCAAGGACATCAGTACGGGGGTGAGGCTAAGGAGCTCGAGCATAAGCGGATCCAGGACATCAGAACGTGGGTAGGGGCTAAAGAGTTCGAGCATAGGCGGATCCAGGACATCAGTACGGGGGTGGGGCTAAAAAGCTCGAGCATAAGCGGATTCAGCTGATCAGTACGGCGGTGGGGCTCGGGAGCTCGAGCATAGGCGGATCTAGGACATCAGTACGGTGGTGGGGCTCGGGCGTTCCAGCATAGGCGGATCCAGGACCTTAGTAGGGTGGTAGGGGCTAAAGAGTTCGAGTATAGGCGAATCCAGGGCAGTACGGAGGTGGGGCTACGGAGTTCGAGCATAGGCAGATCCAGGACATCAGTTCGGGGGTGGGGCTAAGGAGCTCGAGCATAGGCGGATCCAAGACATCAGTGCAGAGGTGTGGCTCCAGAGCTCGAGTAAAGGCGGATCCAGGACATCAGTGGGGGGGGGTAGGGGCTACGGAGTTCGAGCATAGGCGGATCCAGGACATCAGTAAGAAGGTGGGGTAAGGAGCTCGAGCATAGGCAGATCCAGGACATCAGTAGGGGGTAGGGGCTAAGGAGTTCGAGCATAGGCGGATCCAGGACATCAGTACGGAGATGGGGCTAAAAAATTCGAGCATAGGCGGATCCAGGACATCAGTACGGGGGTGGGGCTAAAGAGCTCCAGCAAAGGCGGATCCAGGCCTCAGTACGGGGGTGGGGCTAAGGAGCTCGAGCATAGGCGGATCCAGGAAATCAGTGCAGGGGTGTGGCTCCGGAGCTCGAGTAAAGGCGGATCCAGGACATCAGTACGGGGGTGGGGCTAAGGAGATCGAGCATAGGTGGATCCAGGGCATCTGTACGGGGGTGGGGCTAAAGAGCTGGAGCATAGGCGGATCCAGGACATCAGTATGGGTGTGGGGCTAAGAAGCTCGAGCAGAGGCGGATCCAGGGCTTCAGTACGGGGGTGGGGCTAAGGAGTTCGAGTATAGGCGGATAAAGGACATCAGTACAGAGGTGGGGCTAAGGAGCTCAAGCATAAGCGGATCCAGGACATCAGCACAGGGGTAGGGGCTAAAGAGTTTGAGCATAGGCGGATCCAGGACATCAGTACGGGGGTGGGGCTAAGGAGCTCGAGCATAAGCGGAGCCAGGATATCAGTACGGGGGTAGAGGCTAAGGAGTTTGAGCATAGGCGGATCCAGCATATCGGTACGGGGATTGGGCTAAGGAGATCCAGCATAGGCGGATCCAGGACATCTGTACGGAGGTGGGGCTAAGGAGCTCGAGCATAGGCGGATCCAGCACATCAGTATGGGTGTCGGGCTAAGGAGCTCGAGCAGAGGCGGATCCAGGACGTCAGTACGGGGCTGGGGTAAGAGGCTCGAGTATAGGCGGATCAAACACATCAGTACGGGGGTGGGGCTAAGGAGCTCGAGCATAAGCGGATCCAGGACATCAAGGGGCTAAAGAGTTAAAACAGGTAGGGGCTAAAGAGTTAAAACATAAGCGGATCCAGGACATCAGTACGGGGGTGGGGCTAAGGAGCTCGAGCATAAGCGGGTTCAGGACATCAGTACGTGGGTGGGGCTCGGGAGCTCAAGCATAGGCGGATCCAGGACATCAGTAGGGCTAGGGGATAAGGAGTTCAAGCATAGGCGGATCCAGGGCAGTATAGAGGTGGTGCTACGGAGTTCGAGCATAGGCAGATCCAGGACATATGTAAGGGGGTGGGGTAAGGAGCTCGAGCATAGTTGGATCCAGGACATCAGTTCGGTGGTGGGGCTCAGGTCTCGAGCTGGGGCATAACTCGGTAACAAATAGGCTGAATTGGGTGAAAATCTGCAGGTATAGGTTAAATACCGTCGGAAAACCCATCATATTTAATATTGTATCTCCTTTCTTCTCGTCATGCCCAGTCTTTGCTTAACAAAACAAACATTATGCGTGTGTTTATTTCTTTGATGATATGAACAGAGGGCAAGCGTGGTGCAGTATGCAGAGACATGCTAATTTAGGAAAACATGGGCCTAGACAGGGGATTGAATGGAGCCATAATGAGAACACAAAACCTAAAACTCCAACATTGCGTTGTTATAAGTATCAAACTGCTGAAAAAAACTCGCCTGTCAATCGAACTGTTTGGCTAACGTACATTGTCACCGGCTTCTCCTGCGCCAGAGCGGCACCTGCCGAGGCCGCAGGCCGAGGTCAGAAGCCGGTGACGAACGAAGTAAGAAACGGCTTCTATTCTGACAGTTTTTCCGGTCTCGTCGTCTGTTGTTGTTGTTGTTGTCTGTTCTGAGCGCTGGTATCAGAGACCTTAAACTTTTGTGGATAGAAGGCACTTCCAAATGAATAAGCACCACGGTTGTCAATTTTTAAAATTTTCAGAATTTTTCCCAGAATTTTGCATTATGTGATTTGTAACTTTTATTTTTCTATTTTTTGCTAATTCATCTACAGTCTTCAAACTTGCACCCTTTTACATCAGACCAATTTGTAGTTCACACAAAAAGTTGGAGAGAAAAAGCTTTAAATTTAGGGCTCTAAATTAGCTTTTAAACTTTGCACCCTAAATTTGGCATAAAACTCATGGTCTAAACTACAGGCTCGAAATATCTGAAGCTACAGCAGTTCAGGTTCTGAGTCAAATATCAACTTAATAGCCGGTTTGTGCAGTACTGCACAAACACAGAAACAAAACAAAAACGGAAATTTAAAGGTCCTTTTTGGCCCATTCTGTAAAGGTCTGCATTTCCCAAAATATCAGTCAAACCCTTATATCTTCCGATCTAATTAAGATAAATTAGTTCCCATTTCAGATAATAAAAGAGAATAGCCTCCTTTATTATATATTTAGAGATAAAAACTTTCAGACTGAAACTTTTTATTTTAGAGGCAAAAATAAAATATAAGTTTTTAAAATTTTTATTCTTAGCCCCCTGGTATCTAGACCATGATAGCTACGGTATTGAACTTAACACGGCTGGATAGAAAACTTCGTTGCCGTCATTTTTCTCACTCACACCCCCCACTTATCTCTTACGGCTTTCGCGCTATAAGCCGTAAATTACATTTCAAAGTGGTAATTTTATCAGTTCATTTTTGCTTCACACCGGGGTTTAGGGTGGTTAGAGTCATTGGAGGGAAATGAAATTTTGCATGCAGCTAGGTAAGAGACATATGTCGACATTCCATCTGCATAGATATCAATGAAACACCAAGTTACCTTTACAAACATGCCGTTTCTCCACGCAACGTTGTAGCAAATCACCACGCGTCACCCCTGCGTCCACGCCGCGGCAACGCCGGCGATCGGCGCGGCCGTTTCTGTTTATTTATGGTCTGGTAAAAAAGTACCCAATACTACCCATAATGCATCACAAGTAATTAGAGTACCGTAAAAGTCCGAGTTTACAATAAGAGTATTATGTTTCTGTTTTTGGACCATGGGTGGATCCAGGGAATAAGTAGGCTAGGTGCCCCCCCTCCACCCTTCTCCCCCCATCCCCTCCCCCAACCCCCAATCGACCATCGGCGCCGTCTGAAATTGTAAAGACACGCCTCTCAAGGTCGTTGACGCTCCCTGAAATGTCGCTTCCCATACGCGGATCCAGGATTGCCTATCGGGGGCGAGGTGGAAGGGGAAACTTCCTGGTGGGCGCTATCTACACCAGGGACGCCACTTTTGGCCGGAAAACCTATCAAGTAGGCGCTAAAACCTATCAGTGGACCCCGATACCTGCATCTCGGGGAAAACGACATTTCAGGGGGTGCCATCGAGCTTTCCAGGAGTTTCCGGGACAATTTCAGGGGGCGATAAGATTCTATGGGGGGCACCTGTCCCCTTTCCCCTTGGATCCGCCTATGTCGTTTCGGGGGGGGGGGCACGGAGGTGGGGTCGTTACGGGTGTGGGGGTAAGGAGCTCGAGCATAAGCGGATCCAGGACATCAGCATGGGGGTAGGGGCTAAAGAGTTCGAGCATAGGCAGACCCAGGACATCAGTACGAGGGTGGGGCTAGGGAGTTAGAGCAAAGGCGGATCCAGGACATCGGTACGAGGGTCGGGCTAGTGAGTTAGGGCATAGGCGGATCCAGGACATCGGTACGAGGGTCGGGCTAGGGAGTTAGAGCATAGGCGGATCCAGGACATTAGTACGGGGATGGGTCTAAGCAGCTGAGCATTAGCGGATTCAGGACATCAGTACGGGGTGAGACTCGGGAGTTCCAGCATAGGCGGATCCAGGACATCAGTAGGGGGTAGGGGCTACGGAGTTCGAGCATAGGCGGATCCAGGATATTAGTACGGGGATGGGGCTAAGGAGATCGAGCATAGGCGGATCTAGGACATCTGTACGGGGGTGGAGAAAAGGAGCTCGAGCATAGGCTGATCCAGGACATCAGTATGGGTGTGGGGTAGAGGTGGGAGTTTCAGGCAATTTTGCAGGCCCGGGCCCGGGCCCGTCCGGCTGCTGATTTTAGAAGCCCGTCACAAGCCCGGTTTGTGGAAGAAATGGATTATCAAGCCCGGGAAGGCCCGGTATCATGGAAAACCATTAATGACTAAATACAAAATTTATTTACTTTAAAGCTGTTTCAAATATATGTTTTAAGCCAATTTATCCTGTAAAAAGTTTTGGTTTCACCCAAAACCATATCAAAAAGGTGCATGTAGCATTAGTAGCCTCAGCTATCTTAATAATTCAGCAGAAAATGATACTGAAAAACACAGTATGAAACATGGCTTGCTTATGATGCAAGCTTACTTCAGGTAATGACCAGCATCACCTTATAAAAACAAAGGGTATTCTAGATAGAGGTATGCACATGGCAGCTATAAGAATCGGGATGAAATAAGTCCACTCATGTCAGACATTTCCTCCATCTTTGCGCTTTTATAAATCATTATATGCTGGCACGAGCCTCACAATTGAGTTCCAATAATGTTTATAAATAGAGGAGAGAGCAGTGACAAGTTTTCAGCTAAAACTTTTCAGAATATCATGGCGGAATGGCTGTGAAGGAACCAAAACTCCTTCACATTGTCCCTCAATTGATACATGTGAACATTTTCTTTTAGTTTAGTCACTAAACAGCTTGGAAGATAGTTAAAAGAATGTTCTGCTTGGGTCAGCCCGGTCTGGAAAGTAGGTAAGCCAACAGGCCAACATGAACAAGGCCCATCAGCCATATACAATTATCAAACCACCAGCCATAAAGAACTATCTTGATAAGGAACCACTAGTTTTCCACAGGTTCGCACCAAACATTGAATAAAAATATTGCACCAATCTCCACCAAAAAGTAAATCTGACACAAAAAAACAACTCAATCCCATCCACATCACCATTTGGGCTTGAACACTATTTCTGTTTGCTTTGTTGTATCTGACGGGCTTGCGCTTAGTAGGTATCTGAAGCGCCGTGCTTGTCTACATTAGAGCAATCATTTATGAAAACATTTTTCACCAAAATTTACCAGAATAGTAAGTTTATTTCAGCGAAAATATTTCAAGACTTTTGAAAATATATTTTAAAACTTCACAGATTTAAAAAAAATAAGCACAAAGTGTGTGGTGCATTTCTTTTGTTCCTGAGAATAGGCCACTTTTTGTGCATTTGCTTGTGGACTTCTCATTCAAAAGGTCTAACTTTCACAGGGTAGAACCTATGAACATTAGACCCTTTGATCAGTGGACCTTCTGATGTAATCCTTTTGAACCGCGAGATGTCATCCACCTACTGCGATAATACCTTTAGTGTGGTGGGAGGGGAGTGCTGTTATGTTCAAGTTCAAAGCTTATAATAGAAGTTGTATTTCATAGAGGCCAGGGAAGTATCTCCACAAGGAAAATGCAACACATAGTGTCAAGTATATTAATGTTTTGGTGTAATTTCAAAGGTTCCTTCTAAGGCTGACTGCTCTCCCCAGTATCTCCCCACAACTGACTAATTTATATGTTTTGAAGTACTTCGATCAAAAACATGTTTTCTTTGTGGCTATTTCCTTGCTTATACTAGCCCTTTCTGAGTGGATTTTGCATCTTTTGGGCAATGAAAGAGCAAGATGAAGCTGTGGAAGGGTCAAACTTATCAACATTTGTTCTTGCATCTACAGTTACCAGGCCAATTTGACAATTATGGGCTCCCACTAGATAGTTTGTACCTGACATATTTACTTCACCATTTTTTGTAGAGGACATGGGAATGGCTCCATAGATAACATTTTCTTTTTACCTGGAGCAGAAAGCTTCTCGAAAGAATTTTCTAGCTAGAGCTAGGTGTTAATATCAATATGTTAGCAGCAAATTGGTTAAATGACTTTGTTTGAAATGGTATACTGACAATATGGAAGTAACAAATATGCTATCACAATTTATATTTTGTTCACCCATATATGACTTCAAAATTTTAAAGTAACTAGGATATTCATAAGATGACAGTACGGCATGGATGCGTGCAACTGCAGGCATTATTCAATATTTGATTTTAAATATTAATTCAGGTTTAAGTAACTTGCTTTTGACCCTGGCATGAGTAACAGATAGAAAGCTAGAGCTTCATGCTTTTACATTCCTGATGTATGTCTAAAAGTCTCAAAATTAATTGTAAATGCATTTTCAAATGCTACTGGTGCATGAATAAGATTATGTTTCAGTAGAAAAAACTAGATCTGTACTGAAAAAGGCTTATTTAACTTACAGAAAATTGACTTGAAGTCCCAGTTTAGTTGAAGCCCGGAATGAGCCTGGGTGAAGCCCGTTATCAGCCCGACATTGGCTTAAATCAGGCCTTCAGGCCCGGTCAAAGCCCGCGGGCCTGGGCCGGGCTTTTGCCCCGGGCCCCGGGCCTAGAAAGTCCCACCTCTAGTGTGGGGCTAAGGAGCTCGAGCAGAGGCGGATCTAGGACATCAGTACGGCGGTGGGGCTAAAGGGCTTGAGTATAGGCGGATCAAGGACATCAGTACGGAGGCGAGGCTAAGGAGCTCGAGCATAAGCGGATCCAGGACATCAGCACGTGGCTAGGGCTAAAGAGTTCGAGCATAGGCGGATCCAGGACATCAGTACGGGGGTGGGGCTAAGAAGCTCGAGTATAAGCGGATTCAGCTGATCAGTACGGGGGTGGGGCTCGGGAGCTCGAGCATAGGCGGATCTAGGACATCAGTACGGTGGTGGGGCTCGGGCGTTCCAGCATAGGCGGTTCCAGGACATTAGTAGGGTGGTAGGGGCTAAAGAGTTCGAGTGTAGGCGAATCCAGGGCAGGACGGAGGTGGGGCTACCGAGTTCGAGCATAGGCAGATCCAGGACATCAGTTCGGGGGTGGGGCTAAGGAGCTCGAGCATAGGCGGATCCAGGACATCAGTGCAGGGGTGTGGCTCCGGAGCTCGAGTAAAGGCGGATCCAGGACATCAGTAGGGGGTAGTGGCTAAGGAGTTCGAGCATAGGCGGATCTAGGACATCAGTACGGAGGTGGGGCTAAAAAGTTCAAGCATAGGCGGATCCAGGACATCAGTATGGGTGTGGGGCTAAGGAGCTCGAGCATAAGCGGAGCCAGAATATCAGTACGGGGGTAGAGGCTAAGGAGTTTGAGCATAGGCGGATCCAGCATATCGGTACGGGGACTGGGCTAAGGAGATCCAGCATAGGCGGATCCAGGACATCTGTACGGAGATGGGGCTAAGGAGCTCGGGCATAGGCGGATCCAGGACATCAGTATGGGATTCGGGCTAAGGAGCTCGAGCAGAGGCGGATCCATGACATCAGTACGGGGCTGGGGTAAGAGGCTCGAGTATAGGCGGATCGAAGACATCAGTACGGGGGTGGGGTAAGGAGCTCGAGCATAGGCGGATCCAGGACATCAGTTCGGTGGTGGGGCTGAGGTCTCGAGCTAGGGCATAACTCGGTAACAAATTGGTTGAATTGGGTGAAAATCTGCAGGTATAGGTGAAATACCGTCGGAAAACCTATCATATTTTATATTGTATCTCCTTTCTTCTCGTCATGCCCAGTCTGCTTAACAAAACAAACATTATGCGTGTGTTTATTTCTTTGATGATATGAACAGAGGGCAAGCGTGGTGCAGTATGCAGAGACATGCTAATTTAGGAAAACATGGGCCTAGACAGGGGATTGAATGGAGCCATAATGAGAACACAAAACCTAAAACTTCAATATTGCGTTGTTATAAGTATCAAACCGCTGATAAAACTCGCCTGTCAATCGAACTGTTTGGCTAACGTACATTGTCACCGGCTTCTCCTGCGCCAGAGCGGCACCTGCCGAGGCCGCAGGGCGAGGTCAGAAGCCGGTGACGAACGAAGTAAGAAACGGCTTCTATTCTGACAGTTTTTCCGGTCTCGTCGTCTGTTGTTGTCTGTTCTGAGCGCTGGTATCAGAGACCTAAAACTTTTGTGGATAGAAGGCACTTCCAAATGAATAAGCACCACGGTTGTCAATTTTCAAAATTTTCAAAATCTTGCCCAGAATTTTGCATTATGTGATTTTTAACTTTTATTTTTCTATTTTTTGCTAATTCATCTAGACTCTTCAAACTTGCACCCTTTTACATCAGGGAAATTTGTAGTTCACACAAAAAGTTGGAAAGAAAAAGCTTTAAATTTAGGGCTCTAAATTAGCTTTTAAACTTTGCACCCTAAATTTGGCATAAAACTCATGGTCTAAACTACAGGCTCGAAATATCTGAAGCTACAGCAGTTCAGGTTCTGAGTCAAATATCAACTTAAAGGCCGGTTTGTGCAGTACTGCACAAACACAGAAACAAAACAAAAACGGAAATTTAAGGGTCCTTTTTGGCCCATTCCGTGAAGGTCTGCATTTCCCAAAATATCATTCAAACCCTTATATCTTCCGATCTAATTGATAAAAATTAGTTCCCATTTCAGATAATAAGAGAGAATAGCCTCCTTTATTATATATTTAGAGATAAAAACTTTCAGACTGAAACTTTTTATTTTATAGGCAAAAATAAAATATAAGTTTTTAAAATTTTTATTCTCAGCCCCCTGGTTTCCAGACCATGATAGCTACGGTATTGAACTTAACACGGCTGGATAGAAAACTTCGTTGCCGTCATTTTTCTCACTGATACCCCCCACTTATCTCTTACGGCTTCCGCGCTATAAGCCGTAAAATGCATTTCAAAGTGGTAATTTTATCAGTTCATTTTTGCTTCACACCGGGGTTTAGGGTGGTTAGAGTCATTGGAGGGAAATGAAATTTTGCATGCAGCTAGGTAAGAGACATATGTCGACATTCCATCTGCATATATATCAATGAAACACCAAGTTACCTTTACTAACATGCCGTTTCTCCACGCATCGTTGTAGCAAATCACCACGCGTCACCCCTGCGTCCACGTCGCGGCAACGCCGGCGATCGGCGCGGCCGTTTCTGTTTATTTATGGTCTGGTAAAAAGTACCCAACACTACCCATAATGCATCACAAGTAATTAGAGTACCGTAAAAGTCTGAGTTTACAATAAGAGTATTATGTTTCTGTTTTTGGACCATGGGTGGATCCAGGGAATAAGTAGGCTAGGTGCCCCCCCCCACCCTTCTCCCCCCATCCCCTCCCCCAACCCCCAATCGACCATCGGCGCCCTCTGAAATTGTAAAGACACGCCTCTCAAGGTCGATGACGCTCCCTGAAATGTCGCTTCCCATACGCGGATCCAGGATTGCCTATCGGGGGCGAGGTGGAAGGGGAAACTTCCTGGTGGGCGCTATCTACACCAGGGACGCCACTTTTGGCCGGAAAAACCTATCAAGTAGGCGCTAAAACCTATCAGTAGACCCCGATACCTGCATCTCGGGGAAAATGACATTTCAGGGGGTGCCATCGAACTTTCCAGGGGTTTCCGGGACAATTTCAGGGAGCGCTAAGATTCTATGGGGGCACCTGTCCCCTTTCCCCTTGGATCCGCCTATGTCGTTTCGGGAGCGGGGGGGCACGGAGGTGGGGCGTTACTGGTGTGGGCGTAAGGAGATCGAGCATAAGCGGATCCAGGACATCAGCATGGGGGTAAGGGCTAAAGAGTTCGAGCATAGGCGGACCCAGGACATCAGTACGAGGGTGGGGCTAGGGAGTTAGAGCATAGGCGGATCCAGGCCATCGGTACGAGGGTCGGGCTAGGGAGATAGAGCATAGGCGTATCCAGGACATTAGTACGGGGATGGGGCTAAGCAGCTGAGCATTAGCGGAATCAGGATATCAGTACGGGGTGAGACTCGGGAGTTCCAGAATAGGCGGATCCAGGACATCAGTAGGGGGGTAGGGGCTACGGAGTTCGAGCATAGGCGGATCCAGGATATTAGTACGGGGATGGGGCTAAAGAACTCGAGCAGAGGCGGATCTAGGACATCAGTACGGCGGTGGGGCTAAGAAGCTCGAGCATAAGCGGATTCAGCTGATGGGGTGGGGCTCGGGAGCTCGAGCATAAGCGGATTCAGCTGATGGGGTGGGGCTCGGGAGCTCGAGCATAGTCGGATCCAGGACATCAGTAGGGGGTGGGGGCTAAGTAGTTCGAGCATAGGCGGATCCAGGGCAGTAAAGAGGTGGGGCTACGAAGTTCGAGCACAGGCGGATCCAGGACATCAGTAAGGGGGTGGGGTAAGGAGCTCGAGCATAAGCGGATCCAGGACATCAGTGGGGGGGGTAGGGGCTACGGAGTTCGAGCATAGGCGGATCCAAGACATCAGGAAGAAGGTGGGGTAAGGAGCTCGAGCATAGGCGGATCCAGGACATCAGTAGGGGGTAGGAGCTAAGGAGTTCGAGCATATGCGGATCCAGGACATCAGTACGGAGGTGGGGCTAAGAAGTTCGAGCATAGGCGGATCCAGGACATCAGTACGGGGGGTGGGGCTAAGGAGCTCTAGCAAAGGCGGATCCAGGCCTCAGTACGCGGGTGGGGCTAAGGAGCTCGAGCATAGGCGGATCCAGGACATCAGTACGGTGGTGGGGCTCGGGCGTTCCAGCATAGGCGGATCCAGGACATTAGTAGGGTGGTAGGGAATAAAGAAATTGAGTATAGGCGAATCCAGGGCAGTACGGAGGTGGGGCTACGGAGTTCGAGCATAGGCAGATCCAGGACATCAGTTCGGGGGGTGGGGCTAAGGAGCTCGAGCATAGGCGGATCCAGGACATCAGTGCAGGGGTGTGGCTCCGGAGCCTGAGTAAAGGCGGATCCAGGACATCAGTACGGGGGTGGGGCTAAGGAGATCGAGCATAGGTGGATCCAGGACATCTGTACGGGGGTGGGGCTAAAGGGCTGGAGTATAGGCGGATCCAGGACATCAGTATGGGTGTGGGGCTAAGGAGCTCGAGCAGAGGCGGATCCAAGGCATCAGTACGGGGGTGGGGCTAAGGGGTTCGAGTATAGGCGGATAAAGGACATCAGTACAGAGGTGGGGCTAAGCAGCTCAAGCATAAGCGGATCCAGGACATCAGCAGAGGGGTAGGGGCTAAAGAGTTCGGGCATAGGCGGATCCAGGACATCAGTACGGGGGTGGGGCTAAGGAGCTCGAGCATAAGCGGAGCCAGGATATCAGTACGGGGTTAGAGGCTAAGGGGTTTGAGCATAGGCGGATCCAGCATATCGGTACGGGGATGGGGCTAAGGAGATCCAGCATAGGCGGATCCAGGACATCTGTACGGAGATGGGGCTAAGGAGCTCGAGCATAGGCGGATCCAGGACATCAGTATGGGTGTCGGGCTAAGGAGCTCGAGCAGAGGTGGATCCAGGACATCAGTACGGGGCCGGGGCTAAGGGGCTCGAGTATAGGCGGATCAAAGACATCAGTACGGGGGTGGGGCTAAGGAGCTCGAGCATAAGCGGATCCAGGACATCAAGAGGCTAAAGAGTTAAAACAGGTAGGGGCTAAAGAGTTAAAACATAAGCGGATCCTGGACATCAGTACGGGAGTTGGGCTAAGGAGCTCGAGCATAAGCGGATTCAGGACATCAGTACGTGGGTGGGGCTCGGGAGCTCGAGCATAGGCGGATCCAGGACATCATTAGGGGTAATGGCTAAGGAGTTCAAGCATAGGCGGGTCCAGGGCAGTATAGAGGTGGGGCTACGGAGTTCGAGCATAGGCAGATCCAGGACATATGTAAGGGGTTGGGGTAAGGAGCTCAAGCATAGGCGGATCCAGGACATCAGTTCGGTGGTGGGGCTGAGGTCTCGAGCTGGGGCATAACTTGGTAACAAATAGGCTGAATTTGGTGAAAATCTGCAGGTATGGGTGAAATACCGTCGGAAAACCCATCATATTTTATATTGTATCTCCTTTCTTCCCGTCATGCCCAGTCTTTGCTTAACAAAACAAACATTATGCGTGTGTTTATTTATTTGATGATATGAACAGAGGTCAAGCGTGGTGCAGTATGCAGAGACATGCTAATTTAGAAAAACATGGGCCTAGGCAGGGGATTGAATGGAGCCATAATGAGAACACAAAACCTAAAACTCCAACATTGCGTTGTTATAAGTATCAAACTGCTGAAAAAACTCGCCTGTCAATCGAACTGTTTGGCTAACGTACATTGTCACCGGCTTCTCCTGCGCCAGAGCGGCACTTGCCGAGGCCGCAGGCCGAGGTCTGTTGTTGTTGTTGTTGTCTGTTCTGAGCGCTGGTATCAGAGACCTAAAACTTTTGTGGATAGAAGGCACTTCCAAATGAATAAGCACCACGGTTGTCAATTTTCAAAATTTTCAAAATTTTGCCCAGAATTTTGCATTATGTGATTTTTAACTTTTATTTTTCTATTTTTTGCTAATTCATCTACAGTCTTCAAACTTGCACCCTTTTACATCAGACAAATTTGTAGTTCACACAAAAAGTTGGAAAGAAAAAGCTTTAAATTTAGGGCTCTAAATTAGCTTTTAAACTTTGCACCCTAAATTTGGCATAAAACTCATGGTCTAAACTACAGGCTCGAAATATCTGAAGCTACAGCAGTTCAGGTTCTGAGTCAAATATCAACTTAAAGGCCGGTTTGTGCAGTACTGCACAAACACAAAAACAAAACAAAAACGGAAATTTAAGGGTCCTTTTTGGCCCATTCCGTGAAGGTCTGCATTTCCCAAAATATCATTTAAACCCTTATATCTTCCGATCTAATTGATAAAAATAAGTTTCCATTTCAGATAATAAAAGAGAATAGCCTCCTTTATTATATATTTAGAGATAAAAACTTTCAGACTGACACTTTTTATTTTATAGGCAAAAATAAAATATAAGTTTTTAAAATTTTTATTCTCAGCCCCCTGGTTTCCAGACCATGATAGCTACGGTATTGAACTTAACACGGCTGGATAGAAAACTTTGTTGCCGTCATTTTTCCCACTCATACCCCCCACTTATCTCTTACGGCTTCCGCGCTATGAGCCGTAAAATACATTTCAAAGTGGTAATTTTATCAGTTCATTTTTGCTTCACACCGGGGTTTAGGGTGGTTAGAGTCATTGGAGGGAAATGAAATTTTGCATGCAGCTAGGTAAGAGACATATGTCGACATTCCATCTGCAAAGATATCAATGAAACACCAAGTTACCTTTACAAACATGCCGTTTCTCCACGCATCGTTGTAGCAAATCACCACGCGTCACACCTGCGTCCACGCCACGGCAACGCCGGCGATCGGCGCGGCCGTTTCTGTTTATTTATGGTCTGGTAAAAAAGTACCCAATACTACCCATAATGCATCACAAGTAATTAGAGTACCGTAAAAGTCCGAGTTTACAATAAGAGTATTATGTTTCTGTTTTTGGACCATGGGTGGATCCAGGGAATAAGTAGGCTAGGTGCCCCCCACCCTTCTCCCCCATCCCCCTCCCCCAACTCCCAATCGACCATCGGCGCCCTCTGAAATTGTAAAGACACGCCTCTCAAGGTCGATGACGCTCCCTGAAATGTCGCTTCCCATACGCGGATCCAGGATTGCCTATCGGGGGCGAGGTGGAAGGGGAAACTTCCTGGTGGGCGCTATCTACACCAGGGACGCCACTTTTGGCCGGAAAAACCTATCAAGTAGGCGCTAAAACCTATCAGTAGACTCCGATACCTGCATCTCGGGGAAAACGACATTTCAGGGGGTGCCATCGAACTTTCCAGGGGTTTCCGGGACAATTTCAGGGGGCGCTAACATTCTATGGGGGGCACCTGTCCCCTTTCCCCCTTGGATCCGCCTATGTCGTTTCGGGGGGGGCACGGAGGTGGGGTCGTTACGGGTGTGGGGGTAAGGAGCTCGAGCATAAGCGGATCCAGGGCATCAGCATGGGGGTAGGGACTAAAGAGTTCGAGCATAGGCGGAGCCAGGACATCAGTACGAGTGTGGGGCTAGGGAGTTAGAGCATAGGTGGATCCAGGACATCGGTACGAGGGTCGGGCTAGGGAGTTAGAGCATAGGCGGATCCAGGACATTAGTACGGGGATGGGGCTAAGCAGCTGAGCATTAGCGGATTCAGGACATCAGTACGGGGTGAGACTCGGGAGTTCCAGCATAAGCGGATCCAGGACATCAGTAGGGGGGTAGGGGCTACGGAGTTCGAGCATAGGCGGATCCAGGATATTAGTACGGGGATGGGGCTAAGGAGATCGAGCGTAGGCGGATCTAGGACATCTGTACGGGGGTGGAGATAAAGAGTTCGAGCATAGGCGGATCCAGGACATCAGTACGGGGGTGGGGCTAAGAAGCTCGAGCATAAGCGGATTCAGCTGATCAGTACGGGGGTGGGGCTCGGGAGCTCGAGCATAGTCGGATCCAGGACATCAGTAGGGGTGGGGGCTAAGTAGTTCGAGCGTAGGCGGACCCAGGGCAGTACAGAGGTGGGGCTACGGAGTTCGAGCATAGGCGGATCCAGGACATCAGTAAGGGGGTGGGGTAAGGAGCTCGAGCATAGGCGGATCCAGGACATCAGTGGGGGGGTAGGGGCTACGGAGTTCGAGCATAGGCGGATCAAGGACATCTGTAAGAAGGTGGGGTAAGGAGCTCGAGCATAGGCGGATCCAGGACATCAGTAGGGGGTAGGGGCTAAGGAGTTCGAGCATAGGCGGATCCAGGACATCAGTACGGGAGGTGGGGCTAAGAAGTTCGAGCATAGGCGGATCCAGGGCATCAGTACGGGGGTGGGGCTAGGGAGCTCCAGCAAAGGCGGATCCAGGCCTCAGTACGGGGATGGGGCTAAGGAGCTCGAGCATAGGCGGATCCAGGACATCAGTACGGTGGTGGGGCTCGGGCGTTCCAGCATAGGCGGATCCAGGACATTAGTAGGGTGGTAGGGGCTAAAGAGTTCGAGTATAGGCGAATCCAGGGCAGTACGGAGGTGGGGCTACGGAGTTCGAGCATAGGCAGATCCAGGACATCAGTTCGGGGGTGGGGCTAAGGAGCTCGAGCATAGGCGGATCCAGGACATCAGTGCAGGGGTGTGGTTCCGGAGCTCGAGTAAAGGCGGATCCAGGACATCAGTACGGGGGGTGGGGCTAAGGAGATCGAGCATAGGTGGATCCAGGACATCTGTACGGGGGTGGGGCTAAAGAGCTGGAGCATAGGCGGATCCAGGACTTCAGTACGGGGCTGGGGCTAAGGGGCTCGAGTATAGGCGGATCAAAGACATCAGTACGGGAGTGGGGCTAAGGAGCTCGAGCATAAGCGGAGCCAGGATATCAGTACGGGGTTAGAGGCTAAGGAGTTTGAGCATAGGCGGATCCAGCATATCGGTACGGGGATGGGGCTAAGGAGATCCAGCATACGCGGATCCAGGACATCTGTACGGAGGTGGGGCTAAGGAGCTCGAGCATAGGCGGATCCAGGACATCAGTATGGGTGTCGGGCTAAGGAGCTCGAGCAGAGGCGGATCCAGGACTTCAGTACGGGGCTGGGGCTAAGGGGCTCGAGTATAGGCGGATCAAAGACATCAGTACGGGAGTGGGGCTAAGGAGCTCGGGCATAAGCGGATCCAGGACATCAAGGGGCTAAAGAGTTAAAACAGGTAGGGGCTAAAGAGTTAAAATATAAGCGGATCCAGGACATCAGTACGGGGGTGGGGCTAAGGAGCTCGAGCATAAGCGGATTCAGGACATCAGTACGTGGGTGGGGCTCGGGAGCTCGAGCATAGGCGGATCCAGGACATCAGTAGGGGTAGGGGCTAAGGAGTTCAAGCATAGGCGGATCCGGGGCAGTATAGAGGTGGGGCTACGGAGTTCGAGCATAGGCAGATCCAGGACATATGTAAGGGGGTGGGGTAAGGAGCTCGAGCATAGGCGGATCCAGGACATCAGTTCGGTGGTGGGGCTGAGGTCTCGAGCTGGGGCATAACTCGGTAAGAAATAGGCTGAATTGGGTGAAAATCTGCAGGTATAGGTGAAATACCGTCGGAAAACCCATCATATTTTATATTGTATCTCCTTTCTTCTCGTCATGCCCGGTCTTTGCTTAACAAAACAAACATTATGCGTGTGTTTATTTATTTGATGACATGAACAGAGGGCAAGCGTGGTGCAGTATGCAGAGACATGCTAATTTAGGAAAACATGGGCCTAGACAGGGGATTGAATGGAGCCATAATGAGAACACAAAACCTAAAACTCCAACATTGCTTTGTTATAAGTATCAAACTGCTGAAAAAACTTGCCTGTCAATCGAACTGTTTGGCTAACGTACATTGTCACCGGCTTCTCCTGCGCCAGAGCGGCACCTGCCGAGGCCGCAGGCCGAGGTTGTCAGAAGCCGGTGACGAACGAAGTGAGAAACGGCTTCTATACTGACAGTTTTTCGTTCTCTGTTGTCCGTAGTAGTAGTAGTAGTAGTAGTTGTTGTCTGTTCTGAGGTCTGGTATCAGATACTTGAAACTTGCAGGGATGAAAGGCAGGAACCCATAAAAAATCCCGACGGCTGCAGATTTTCGAATTTTGCAAAAACTTTTCCAAAATTTTGGATTATATTTTTCTAAACTTTTATTTTTCTATTTTTCTATTTTTAGTCTACAGCTCTCCAACTTACACTCTTTTACACACAGTCAATTACCAGTTGTTGCTCAAGGTTTGAAGAAAAAAATCCAAATTTGTACTTCCAAAATGATTTTTTGAAACTTTTACCTCCAACTTGTAGTGAAATGCATTACCAAAGTTATAAGTTCGAAATATCTGAAGATATGATGCTAGGTGCTCCAAACTGGATTTTTAGAGACAGAATGGACTGTGCATTACTGCATAGACACTAAACTGAACCAAAAGCATAATTTTGAAGGTCAGTTTTGGCCCTTTTCCAAAACATTGCAATTATGGCCTAAAACTTTAAAACCATATAACTTTCAAGATTCTGGATATTTTTGAACGCAGTTTTCTTTGTTGAGATGCGTAATGTCATTACAACAACATATTCTAAACTCAAATCTCTGTGTTAGGGGGAAATATTTTTCTGCAAAAAATACAATATTTTTTGTTTTTTTGGGAATTTATGACTATATATTTCCAAATTCTCTTTTCGAAATTGGTACCAAAAAAAAGCCCGGCTCAAGTTGTACAACCGTCTGCCTGACCATACCCGCGCGTCTCCCATAGGTTTTGAGCTATATGATGATAAAGACTGAATTTGATGCGGTTTTCATAGGTTATAATAGATTCATCACGTGATAAAGTGCCTTTATACTCAGCTGAGGTATATGGCTCTCTCTATACTTGTAGTATGGGTAATTATGAGCTCTGCCGTTTTTGTTTCATGACGCTCCGACGACTAGTTCGCCACTGAGGGGCAAAATACTTCGGTCCCGTTTTTCCCGCAGCAGTAGTGACGTCATTCTCCCCTTCTTGCATGGACCTTCTGTGCTGCGGCAACAGGCTGCTGCCGGTAAATACGTGCAAGAAAGGCATAACATTTCTATCCGAGTGCATACCGCGGGTGGCTAGCCGGTCGGGGCGGGCGGGAACCTGACTAGAGGGCAGAGGGTGTCGAGGCGTGTTTAGAGATCCGAGGAAGTGAGCAGTGATGCCCTCAGGCATATAGGGAACGGTAGCAGGGTCCAGAGGCGTGCTGAGATAGCTCATGGGAGACATTTCGGACGGGGGAGCAGTGAGGATGGGGGCTGGTACGGGACTGGAGCCTTCCCCGCCATTGCCTCGGAACAGCTTCTGTGTTTGTATTAACCATAGATACTCTGACATTGGGGGGGAGTTCAGCCCCTAGCTCCGCCCATTGTATCTACCACCATTTGAATAGCCACCATGTATGCATATAAGCATATTAGGGATTGAAGATTTCGTTGCGCTCCGTACTAAATTAGCGAACAATATCAATGAGACGCAATCGACCATGCAGATTTTGAATGTGGTATTCAGGTCAACAAAAGGTCACTGCGCATGCGCACTGGATTTAATGGTAACAGAGGCTATCTCGGCAACCTACGGGTCGATTTTTTAGAAATTTTGTGAACAAAAGAATAGCACGAAATATAAGTCAAAAATGTCATTGAAGCTGCACTGCTCTGCGTATGCGCAGAAGAAATTATGAAAATAAGCCTGAAAGGCTAGGATATTTCAGAGGAGGACCTAAACAGAGGGAAAGCCAACGTGCTTAAAGTTAGCATGAATGTTTTGTCACCCGTGGTAACAACATAAGTCAGTGCGCATGCGCATTAGAACTTATGGTCATGGAGGCTATCTCGGGAGCCAATAGACCGATTTCGCTCAAATTTTTGCGAGTAAAAGCAGAATATCATCTGCTAATCCTAATTGATGGCATTATGACGCTGCACTATTATGTGCATGTGCAGTAGGAATTCTAAGGAACAATAGGCTATAAGGGATAATTTAGACCAGGAGACAAACAAACGGCATATTGACATGCTTCAGTCAACTATAACGGTATTTTCGCTCTCATTCACTGCAGACTTTACTGCGCATGCGGACTGGGACTTAGGGTAACCACAGCTAACTCGGTAAGAAATAGGCTGAATTGTGTGAAGTTCTCCGGGTATAGGTGAAATATGGTCGGCAAACCCATACTATTTTATATTGTATCTCCTTTCTTCTGGCCATACCCAGTCTTTACTTAACAAACCAAAATTTATACGTGTGTTTATTTATGTGATGACATGAACAGAGGGCAAACGTGGCGCAGTGTGCAGAAACATGTTAGTTTAGGAAAACATGGGCTTAAACATGGGATCGAATGGAGTCATAATGAGAACACAAGACCTCAAGTCCCAACATCGCGTTAGTATATGTATCATACTGCTGAAAACACTCGCCTGTCAATCGAACTATTTGCCTAACGTACATTGTCACCGGCTTCTCCTGCGCCGGAGCGGCACCTGCCGAGGCCGCAGGCCGAGGTCTGTCAGAAGCCGGTACGAACGAAGAAGAAACGGCTCTATTCTGACAGTTTTTCCGGTCTCGTCGTCGTTGTCTGTTGTTGTTGTTGTCTGTTCTGAGGGCTGGTATCAGAGACCTAAAACTTTTGTGGATAGAAGGCACTTCCAAATGAATAAGCACCACGGTTGTCAATTTTCAAAATTTTCAAAATTTTGCCCAGAATTTTGCATTATGTGATTTTTAACTTTTATTTTTCTATTTTTTGCTAATTCATCTAGACTCTTCAAACTTGCACCCTTTTACATCAGGGAAATTTGTAGTTCACACAAAAAGTTGGAAAGAAAAAGCTTTAAATTTAGGGCTCCAAATTAGCTTTTAAACTTTGCACCCTAAATTTGGCATAAAACTCATGGTCTAAACTACAGGCTCGAAATATCTGAAGCTACAGCAGTTCAGGTTCTGAGTCAAATACAAACTTAAAGGCCGGTTTGTGCAGTACTGCACAAACACAGAAACAAAACAAAAACGGAAATTTAAGGGTCCTTTTTGGCCCATTCCGTGAAGGTCTGCATTTCCCAAAATATCATTCAAACCCTTATATCTTCCGATCTAATTGATAAAAATTAGTTCCCATTTCAGATAATAAGAGAGAATAGCCTCCTTTATTATATATTTAGAGATAAAAACCTTCAGGCTGAAACTTTTTTATTTTATAGGCAAAAATAAAATATAAGTTTTTAAAATTTTTATTCTCAGCCCCCTGGTTTCCAGACCATGATAGCTACGGTATTGAACTTAACACGGCTGGATAGAAAACTTCGTTGCCGTCATTTTTCTCACTGATACCCCCCACTTATCTCTTACGGCTTCCGCGCTATAAGCCGTAAAATGCATTTCAAAGTGGTAATTTTATCAGTTCATTTTTGCTTCACACCGGGGTTTAGGGTGGTTAGAGTCATTGGAGGGAAATGAAATTTTGCATGCAGCTAGGTAAGAGACATATGTCGACATTCCATCTGCATATATATCAATGAAACACCAAGTTACCTTTACTAACATGCCGTTCCTCCACGCATCGTTGTAGCAAATCACCACGCGTCACCCCTGCGTCCACGTCGCGGCAACGCCGGCGATCGGCGCGGCCGTTTCTGTTTATTTATGGTCTGGTAAAAAAGTACCCAACACTACCCATAATGCATCACAAGTAATTAGAGTACCGTAAAAGTCTGAGTTTACAATAAGAGTATTATGTTTCTGTTTTTGGACCATGGGTGGATCCAGGGAATAAGTAGGCTAGGTGCCCCCCCCACCCTTCTCCCCCCATCCCCTCCCCCAACCCCCAATCGACCATCGGCGCCCTCTGAAATTGTAAAGACACGCCTCTCAAGGCGAATGACGCTCCCTGAAATGTCGCTTCCCATACGCGGATCCAGGATTGCCTATCGGGGGCGAGGTGGAAGGGGAAACTTCCCTGGTGGGCGCTATCTACACCAGGGACGCCACTTTTGGCCGGAAAAACCTATCAAGTAGGCGCTAAAACCTATCAGTAGACCCCGATACCTGCATCTCGGGGAAACCGACATTTCAGGGGGTGCCATCGAACTTTCCAGGGGTTTCCGGGACAATTTCAGGGGGCGCTAAGTTTCTATGGGGGGCACCTGTCCCCTTTTCCCTTGGATCCGCCTATGTCGTTTCGGGGGGCGGGGGGCACGGAGGTGGGGCGTTACTGGTGTGGGGGTAATGAGATCGAGCATAAGCGGATCCAGGACATCAGCATGGGGGTAAGGGCTAAAGAGTTCGAGCATAGGCGGATCCAGGATATTAGTACGGGGATGGGGCTAAGGAGCTCGAGCAGAGGCGGATCTAGGACATCAGTAGGGGGTGGGGGCTAAGTAGTTCGAGCATAGGCGGATCCAGGGCAGTACAGAGGGTGGGGCTACGAAGTTCGAGCACAGGCGGATCCAGGACATCAGTAAGGGGGTGGGGTAAGGAGCTCGAGCATAGGCGGATCCAGGACATCAGTGGGGGGGTAGGGGCTACGGAGTTCGAGCATAGGCGGATCCAAGACATCAGGAAGAAGGTGGGGTAAGGAGCTCGAGCATAGGCGGATCCAGGACATCAGTAGGGGGTAGGGGCTAAGGAGTTCGAGCATATGCGGATCCAGGACATCAGTACGGAGGTGGGGCTAAGAAGTTCGAGCATAGGAGGATCCAGGACATCAGTACGGGGGTGGGGCTAAGGAGCTCCAGCAAAGGCGGATCCAGGCCTCAGTACGGGGGTGGGGCTAAGGAGCTCGAGCATAGGCGGATCCAGGACATCAGTACGGTGGTGGGGCTCGGGCGTTCCAGCATAGGCGGATCCAGGACATTAGTAGGGTGGTAGGGAATAAAGAGTTTGAGTATAGGCGAATCCAGGGCAGTACGGAGGTGGGGCTACGGAGTTCGAGCATAAGCAGATCCAGGACATCAGTTCGGGGGTGGGGCTAAGGAGCTCGAGCATAGGCGGATCCAGGACATCAGTGCAGGGGTGTGGCTCCGGAGCCTGAGTAAAGGCGGATCCAGGACATCAGTACGGGGGTGGGGCTAAGGAGATCGAGCATAGGTGGATCCAGGACATCTGTACGGGGGTGGGGCTATAGAGCTGGAGTATAGGCGGATCCAGGACATCAGTATGGGTGTGGGGCTAAGGAGCTCGAGCAGAGGCGGATCCAGGGCATCAGTACGGGGGTGGGGCTAAGGGGTCGAGTATAGGCGGATAAAGGACATCAGTACAGAGGTGGGGCTAAGGAGCTCAAGCATAAGCGGATCCAGGACATCAGCAGAGGGGTAGGGGCTAAAGAATTCGGGCATAGGCGGATCCAGGACATCAGTACGGGGGTGGGGCTAAGGAGCTCGAGCATAAGCGGAGCCAGGATATCAGTACGGGGTTAGAGGCTAAGGGGTTTGACCATAGGCGGATCCAGCATATCGGTACGGGGATGGGGCTAGGAGATCCAGCATAGGCGGATCCAGGACATCTGTACGGAGATGGGGCTACGGAGCTCGAGCATAGGCGGATCCAGGACATCAGTATGGGTGTCGGGCTAAGGAGCTCGAGCAGAGGCGGATCCAGGACATCAGTACGGGGCCGGGGCTAAGGGGCTCGAGTATAGGCGGATCAAAGACATCAGTACGGGGGTGGGGCTAAGGAGCTCGAGCATAAGCGGATCCAGGACATCAAGAGGCTAAAGAGTTAAAACAGGTAGGGGCTAAAGAGTTAAAACATAAGCGGATCCAGGACATCAGTACGGGAGTGGGGCTAAGGAGCTCGAGCATAAGCGGATTCAGGACATCAGTACGTGGGTGGGGCTCGGGAGCTCGAGCATAGGCGGATCCAGGACATCATTAGGGGTAGGGGCTAAGGAGTTCAAGCATAGGCGGGTCCAGGGCAGTATAGAGGTGGGGCTACGGAGTTCGAGCATAGGCAGATCCAGGACATATGTAAGGGGTTGGGGTAAGGAGCTCGAGCATAGGCGGATCCAGGACATCAGTTCGGTGGTGGGGCTGAGGTCTCGTGCTTGGGCATAACTCGGTAACAAATAGGCTGAATTTGGTGAAAATCTGCAGGTATGGGTGAAATACCGTCGGAAAACCCATCATATTTTATATTGTATCTCCTTTCTTCTCGTCATGCCCAGTCTTTGCTTAACAAAACAAACATTATGCGTGTGTTTATTTATTTGATGATATGAACAGAGGGCAAGCGTGGTGCAGTATGTAGAGACATGGTAATTTAGGAAAACATGGGCCTAGACAGGGGATTGAATGGAGCCATAATGAGAACACAAAACCTAAAACCCCAACATTGCGTTGTTATAAGTATCAAACTGCTGAAAAAACACGCCTGTCAATCGAACTGTTTGGCTAACGTACATTGTCACCGGCTTCTCCTGCGCCAGAGCGGCACCTGCCGAGGCCGCAGGCCGAGGTTTATCATATTGTGAGTAATGGCAGGCAGCAGCTCACTCTGACAAATAGTTTTCCTGACTGTTGGAGCGGCAACAAGTTGTGGGCCACATTGTGAAGAGAACATTTTCTGATCAGCTTTTGTTTATCCAAAGGTTCTGGTGGATGGCTATACCTGAACGCCTCGATTATCACATTGAAATTTCTACACTTACATCCAGGGTCCAATGGGGAAGGCCAAATAAAAACTAATTAACTTCTAATACTTGTTAGTGCAGCCCAGCTTGCAAAGTATGACATTTTCAACAAGATCTTGTGAATGCCCTTGAAGACAGGAGCGAGTGGTGCAAATTCTATCAACCTGGTGCGACTTTGTGAGACTGGTGCCAGGAAGGTGACAATTAAACCAAACAAATAATAGCTGAATGGTTATCAAGAAACAGAACGGGGCCTTATAAAAATTTCTTAATTAAACTAACTAATAATAGGGATCGCATTGCATCATTTGGGTAGGAATGGGTGCATTTTTCTTCCTGGTATGTGGCAGAATGGTGCGAATTTTTGGAGGCTGGTGGTGCAAGATGGCTTTAGATGGCTGGTGCGACTCGTCTGGCCTGCTGCCATACTTTGCAGATTGGAGTGCAGCACTGTCAAGACCTACCCACTAAAAATCATAGGCCCTGGTATCAGTGCATGCAATATGTGTGTAATAAGGTGTATCACTAGAGGGGTTATTTTAACAGTTCATGGTTTTTATATGATTTTATCATGCCCTGTATCTGTGGAAACAAATTGGCGTGCTCCATTCCCATCAAATTCAAATCCCCATCCTGCCCCTGGCGATCAAAGTTTTGCCTATCTCCCAGCATAGGAGCGATGCTAGCGCCATAGCGGCAAACCTGGGAACTACCACACTCGGGTATATTAATGAACGCAGATGTTTTGAAAATGCTCACAAACACATACACACTGCGCTGAGGGAATCATGAACACCACAGCATTGATACGGTATCAAGATGTGTCTTGCTTTTCTACCTTTGCTAGGTACGAGGCGTCCGGGTAGAACTATCATGACCATTACCAAAACCTTATGCATGGAGGGCGACCTTTTGTGCTGATATAGCGCCATAGTTTCATTGGCTCCACTATCAGAGCCGTGTTCTCTTCCGAAATACGACCGATGTCCATTTGTAACCCGTTTATTACGGCCGCCGTTCCGCGGTTGGAAAATCCGTAGCGATCGGCGGCCAGAGCCGTATTCACCAGCCTGTCCGTATTCCACGCAGCGGCGTCATGGTCGTCGGCATCTCCAGGCTCCCAGTCGACATCAGAGGGACGGTCGTCTGTTTCAGAGGACTCGGTGTCACCTGCAGTGGTGCTAGTTCCATGGATCTGCAAGCCGGACGGTCTGGGTTCGGTGCTGGGTGGCCCGGCTGCACCAGATGGACCGGCTTCGCTGCCTGGTGGGCCTCCGGCCGTCGGTGGCTCCCTCTCTCTCTCTCTCTCTCTCTCTCTCTCGGACAGCCTTCACCTACGCAGACCCGCTGTCTGCCACCAGCTGCTCTCTTGGAGATCGATGCCTCCGAGGAACATTTTCCTCGGCCCTCGTTGATCTATGATGAACTTCACCTCAGCCGTCGGCACTCGGTTGTCACGGGGACAGCTGCAGTGGGTCAGGTTCCTGCACTTGCAGACGGCGATGTCGAACAGCTTGTTGAAGAAATTTTCCCCTTTCTGTAGCCTCGCGTTCTTCTGGTTCCGGTTTTTCGTCACGACTTTGTTCATACTCTGGAATTTCTTGTAGCACGCGACAACCTTCAAGAATACGTTATTGGGCCGTATGACCGGGATTCCTTCGCTTTCCCATACAGCTATTATTTTCTCAGCGACATTTTTGAAATTTCCTTTTAACGGCTCACCACGTGCTTTCACACGCCTGTCATGGAGGACCCGGATGTAGTTTACAACATCTTTGTTGGTAGAAAGTTGGTTTGAGGGAAGTTGGTTTGGTGCTCCTAGGTAGAAGTGATTGGAATTACTGCGGAGCGGTATCTTCACTGAGGATCAAAATGCAAAACCTGCTAAGGAGGTGGGATCACAGGGTCAGGAATGTAACTGCTTTGGCGGAATGGGAAATCAAGATCACATCGAGAGGTGGAAAATTCACCCTTGTTGGATCCAGACGTGTGGTTTAGCTTAGACAAGCTCCGCAATTATTCAACCCTATTGAACGACCCGGGTTTGACGCGCCGGCTGCTTCGGTCCGCGAGAGGTCCCTCATTTTCAGAGCTTAATTTGGCACAAGTAATCAAAACAAAGCATGAACCGACCCTACAGTACATGCTTATCAAAACAGGAGATGCATGGTAAAGACCATAATAAAATCACCGGCGGCTGTTCAAGCAATTTAACTCCAATGAAATCGAAGTATTTAGGCGCCTATAATGAGAAAATTACCAACGCGTACGTCCTGGTCACTCAGGCAAAGTAAACAAAGATGGATCAAGGTCAGTGTAATTGAGTACGTCAAGATCGGGTACTGAACACGGACAGGATGTGACTTGTAGGTAAGCAAGAATAATTATTTGTTACTTCCCTCATTATACCTATGGCAGTTTTTTAGGCACAGTGTCCACTTTCTGCAAGGACGGTTCCAGGGGGGGGTAACTGGGCCATGCCCCCGCAAAGCACCAACAAATAAAGGGCAAAATGTATACATTTCGCCGTGTAGGTACAACACAAACGAAGCAACTTGTATTAAGGAAAGTCGATTTAAACGCACTAGTGACTCGTAAGCCGTCGAAGTCCGACGGGTTTCTCTAAACCGGATATTTTTTAACTTGCCCCTAAACCCCATTTACCCCCTTCTCAAAATATATATATATATATATATATATATATATATATATATATATATATATAGATCCGCCCTTGTCTCTCTGCATAAATTTATCGCTGGCAGGCTCGTTGGAAGAAGGCGAAAAATAGAACAGATGGTGTTTTATCAGATCACCGCAGGGCGGCGCTAGTGTAGACAATGGTATGAGATGGATTAACTTTCGCTTGCTTGGGGCAGGATGGGGATTTGAAGTTGGACAAAACAATTGGTACAGTATTGATTCAGGGTGGCTGGGGCATGATAAAATCATATAAACACCTTGCACCGTGATAAGCGATACACCCTAGTGTGTAATGTGTGCAATGCTAATATATGTGTATTGATGCAAAAGTCATCAGTTCTGAAATAAAATAATCCTGAAAACATATAAAGGACTTGACTTCCACTCTCTCCTATTAGGTATCCTGTGTGGCTGCAAAGCTTAACCTATCATCACACCTGACATCACATGCAAGATTCTGAAGTTTACACTATGATTGACTCTTGAAACAGTGCCCATTAATGGGTATATACCTACAGCAATTATATTAACTGTTTTATATGTTTTAACACACATTCTCCAATTTTGGTCTAGCGAAGTGTTTCAGCCTTGGTTCTTGACATTTCTGCACCCTAGAATAGCGCAGCAGCGCCCTATATGCTCACGAATACCAGACTTCTAAGGACAAAGAAAATGTAGCCCCTGATACAAAGTGAATTTTTCAACCAATTAGTATTATTTGGATCCATACACGTATATTGATTGACTTTCCTACAACACTAGGTCCCGCATCCGTGCCCGCCCTATAGCGCGGGATCCCTGAAATAACGCCAAGGCGGGCACGGACGCGGGAGCAACACGTTAAAACGTAAAAACGATAGGACATTCCAAAACACCACGGCGAGCAAAACCGTACAGATTGCAGGCACGAAGATAAAATGAGCACGGCACTCCTCCACAGCCACAACTCAGTTCGCTCTCGTCCCAATCGGCTCACACGGCGGCGCTCCCCACCACACCGCCGACAGGACCGCTCAGGCCGATATCCCGGCGACGCCGCTCGGTCCGCCCACGGAGGCGGCGGGGCTCTCAGGAGAAATCACCGCCCTGGTCCCCCCGGCGACACACTCGCAGACCCGCAGCAGCAAGGCTCCACGGCACCCGTGACCGCCCCATTCACCGGACGCCGCCAACTTGCATGGCGTTGGGCGAGCCTCCGGCCCAGCAGAAATAGATGTTTCGCCAGTTGGTGTCCAGAGGGCGGCACCACGAGAACGGCCGCCCCGACACCCGACAGGAAGCATAGAGACGATCCCACGCCGACGGCACCGGCGTACTCAAATTCAACTCTCCCAGTTGAGGTAAGCGCCGGCCACGCAGGGCGCACGCCATCGGCGCAACGGCCCGCAGCGGGCAGTCAGCGGCACGGAGACGCGGCCGGAGGCATGGAGGATGGTGACGATGACGCCAGCCCCGTCCAGGCCGACACCCCGGCGGCGCCGCCTGGTCCACCCCCGGCAGCGGACCCCGGCGGTAGCGGGGCCCCTGGAGGATCGCCGCCTTTGTTCCTCGGCGACACACCGGCAGACCCGCAGCAGTAGGGCTCCAACGTACCCACACGGGCCTCCTCATCGGACACCGCCAACTTGCATGGCGCCGGGCGAGCCCCCGGCCCGGCAGAAAGAGATGCTCCGCCAGTAGGCGTTCAGAGGGCGGTACCATGGGAACGGCCACTCATGTCATCCGCAGAGGGCATCGGGATGATCCCGCGCCGACGGCGCGCGCAGATATCCAAACTCGACTCTCCCAATCGAGATAGGTGCCGGTCACACGGGGCGCCCACCATCGGAACAACTGTCGGCAGCAGGCAGTCACGCCACGGAGACGAGATAACAGCTGGCTGTGATGGTGCTGGTAGTCCTCCAGCCGATGTAGGCCCGGCTGTCCCGAGCACAAGCCATCTATAAGAAGGAAGGAAAGGCCTTTTAGTGACGGGGTTCGAGATGACAGAGTGCCTAAGCAAGCTATTGGTTTCCGGCAAATAATTGGCGTTGTCAAGAGGAGGGCAACATTTGACCAGGAGCAAGTGCTCGGTCGCGGGCCTCGAGATGCCCCTGATGCTCGTGGTTTTACTGACCTGGGCTTGTTTTAAATTTGCGTTATGCTTGCTTTCGGCGTAACGGAAATGGGCCCCTCCCCCTTAATAATTCCATTCTACATATTGGCGCCGGCGAACTAAGCCAAACTCCCTAAGCCTGAACTGAGCTTATGAACTGAAGAGCGAGAGAGGGAGTGGGGAGATTCGTCATTTCCACAGCGTACAACATAAATTCTAGTATTTTTTTCATAGAAGAATGACATGTGAAACATTAGTTTGAATACAAGAAAGAGGGCAGATCATCTGATCAGACTTTAGTATTAGAGGTGGGAGTTTTTGGAAAAAGCTGGTCCCGGTCCCGGTCCCGGCCAACATTTCTTGGTCCCGGCCTAGTCCCGGCGAGAAGGATGTGGTCCCGGCCTGGTCCCGGCATCCTTTTTCCCACTTATTGGCTTTTAAACATACTAATTCTTGTGGATTAAGAGCCAAACATATTAAGCAAATGTATATCATCATTACATTAACAAATCAACATAAAGTATGAACAATAGCTTCAGGAAATCCTTACTTACTATCATGAAAAATGGCCACAATTATCTGACAATGCTCTCTGAGGAAACGTTTGCATGTTAATCCCTTAAAAGGTGCCTAAGAAATTAAACATCAATCAAAATTCAAGCTGTATCACACCTCCCTTCCGTCCATCCATAAACATTCAATCAATAAGCTTACCTAAGTTTTATCAGGAAAGGTCAGGACACAAATACCTTCAAGAGCCTTAAGATCAAATCCAGCCCCCATCGATGTTAGTTGGCAGCACGGGCTTGATAATTCCTCTGTCCCATTGACATCGCATGTTAAAATGTTCATTTTGGAAGGTCTCCAGATCACAAATTTGGGTAGTTCCAGAAACAAATTGCATATCACCTAAAAGTGCAATTAATTTCCTTTTGGGTTCCAGAGTCGGTTTTACAATGGAGGCACTTTAACAAATTGTTTTCAACTATGTCTTGAAACTCAATTGTTTTCACGTGTTATTGTAAACCGATGTTATTAAAAACTTTTTGTTCTTCAGAATATTTCCTTTTCGTGTTTACTGGGCAGATTTAACCTCATAGCCAAAATACAAACTCGCCGAGCAGTACCTTCGGAGCACGGATGGAGATGGAGGGAGGAGGTGGGAGTCAGAAGCCCCAAGATTTTGGGTCTCCCACGGGGGCGCAGCCAAAGGGGGCACAGGGAGCACATGACCTCATCGACGCTAGAGTGCCCCTTTGATCGCTAGGCGGTGTACCGTTTGGGCTGTGCCGCTCGAAATTTAATGTCCTACGCCGTTGAACCTAGATGCAAGTAGACCACATGTAGCAATTGAAACTATTATTAGACAATTTACAACTATTTTTGGTCAGCTAGGGAATTCTGTCGCATTTCATGGTAACGGGGAAGAGTATGGGCACCTAATACGCGTCCAGATAATGCCTCATCGTCGACAATAATCGTATGGGCGAAGGCATTCTGGTGCCCATTGAGCTCACTTGGTGCCACCTGAGCTGGTCAAAGGCCATATGAATCCATCTAAAGCAAATTGAACTACTCTGATGACCCCATATCTGAAGGCCAATGAGCTAGTCTATTCCCTGGGGAAAATTGAGCTGTTCTGGAGGGAGGGGGGGGCTCTGATCCACATCATTGTTGCCCTGAGCTGGTCTTGAATAGATGTGAAATAAAAACACAAGGCCAACTACCATCATCTCGGGGGGCCACTGAGCTATATTCTAGTCCCTGGTTGCACAGCTGGGGAGAGCTGCATTGTGGGGCTCTGTCACACTAGGTGGTGCCCGGGCTGGTCTTGAATAGAGGATCACCATAAATTCAAGACAGTCTTTGAAAACTCTTAAAATATTATATATCTACAGGTCATAGGGACATCCCTATGGTCATAGAGAAATACGGGTATACAGGGGATATGACCCTCCAGGGCATAGGGGCAGCCAGTGAACAAAATGAGGCAGGTGACTCGATCAGGTAGTTCGGGAAAATACAATCCCAACATTAATGGCTCTTACAGTAAAAGTAACCACCTAAATTTGCCTTGAATTGAGGGATATTTCCCAATAAAATCTACAATCTGGCGGGTTGAAGGACGGGCGACTGGGCACCTGGTCAGGGGCGAGAGGCAGCAGGAAGCTGGAAGGCTTAGATAGATAACATATTTTTGCAGGCAGTGTTTAAACCGATGGTGTTGGAAGGGTCGGCATGAAACGGGAAGGCTTGGGAAACCTGACGTCGCTCCCTGCTAACCATAGATGTGAGAGACGATTTAACACTCAGCGAGCCATTCCAACCGGTGCACAGACTCCCACCCCATATCCCAAAATGGTGAGTTTGTCACTTCATGTGTTCACTATTACATATGTGCACTGATAAGACTAGCAGCACGGGTAAGTGCACACAAAGGTCCAGGCGTCCATGGCCCATAAGGTACCCTCCCACAACACATATGGATGAAAACCGATATGCGAACCACATGTGCAAAAACCAGAAGTACAGACATATAGATCACTAGTGCAGAATAAAATACAAGGAACAAAACAAAATAATTACAAACACACGATGACTGTGGCATCCAGCGTGGCTAAGGAGAGAGTGAGAGAGCTCTCACTCTCTGAGAGAGGAGAGAGTGAGAGAGGGGAAAGAGACAGGTGAGAAGGAAGGTGAGGAGGAGGAGGAGGAGGAGGAGGAGGAGGAGGAGGAGGAGGAGGAGGAGGAGGAGGAGGAGGAGGAGGAGGAGGAGGAGGAGGAGGAGGAGGAGGAGGAGGAGGAGGAGGAGGAGGAGGAGGAGGAGGAGGAGGAGGAGGAGGAGGAGAGAGAGAGAGAGGAGAGAGAGATGCTGAAGACAGGTAGGTTAGTGACAAACCTTGTAGCTTGCCGAGACACTATGAACAAGGCTAGTCAACAAAATTTTGCTGTTATCTAGAATTGCTGAGTGACAAGGGTTTGCCTCAATACTGGCTTAGACAAGTTTTCTTGATTACTTTCTTAAAGAATACTTTGTTGCGAAGGTATGTCATTAATATTACTTATGTTTGATGCTACGGTCTGATGTTCGATGCTAAATCTGATCTTTTAAAGGCAACTGTCAAATGTTTTGTCAGGACTGCAATTATAGAGGATTAGAAGCTCATATTCTGGCTCCATCCGTGCATGTAGTGCGCATCAGGATTTGTCTCCTCTGTCGCCCTCACTCGGCACATGCTGAGTGCAGCATCCGGTGACAACTGAGACACCTGGCTGCCTCCGCCCGGCCCTCTTCAGATGCTCTCAGCCAACCTACATAAATGTGCCTACGTACAGCAACATGCCGCCCCGCCCACCGTCTGGCGACATCGGAGACGGTGAGAGCGCGTTTCGCCGGCGTCACCTCGTGACCAGGGCGCATCGTTCTGCGCTGCAGCGGCGGCTGTGATACGAGATGGGGGACATCCGCCGACTGAGCTTGGCCATGCTTCACCAGCTGTTGGTCGCTGAACAACCCCACCCAGGAGTTCGAGCGACTGGTGTGAGGGTTAACGGCTGCGACGGCTCGGCTGACTAGGAGGATCAGTGCAGCCGGACCAACCGACACCAGATGATCTCCGTGTCCGAGCAGCTCTTAGCGGCTCCGACTCCAGCCTGGGGGTCGGGGACATGATTTGGAGAAACTCTAAACATTTTGGTGTGTCCGCGACGCTTTTCATGTTTATGAACTGCAACCAGTTGTTTTGAGGGCTCATTTTGTCTTCTGCGCGTTTCTTCTTTGTTCTCTTCTGTTTGCAGCTTTTTGTTTTTTGTTCTGTTCGTTGGTCTGATTCGATTAGTGTCTTATTCTTGATCTCCCCGAACACTTCGTCGTCCTGCTTACTTGCTGAGATATGTCTTCTCCTTGTTTTTTGTTTTGTTTTGTTTTTGTTTTGTATTTGTATTGGTTTGGTTTGTTCCTCTTTATTTTCGCTTAGTAATGGTTTCGTTAGACTAAACAACTCAACATATGTGGGTCCGCTACTTATCTACTGTACTCTATTAATAATTTAACTACGTTGATTTGTATTTGTTCCTGTCTGTTTTGTTTGCGCTCAACTTTCACTTGCTTGCGAGTGTGTTTTGGCATTATGTTTTCTCCTCAGCTCGTTTGTTCTGTTTCGTTTGTTTTTGTAACGGCTCTTCTCGTTTTCGTAATCTAACTACGTGCTCGCTTGCTTCCTTTTGTTCGATGCTGTATACCTATGTCTTCCTTTTGTTGCTCCTTATTGCTTTGCTCTGCTCATGTCATCTTTTGCTGTTCTGTTCCCTTACTTCTGTTCCCTATCATTATGTAAAAAAATGAAATAAAAAAGATGATGATGATGATGATGATGAACTGCAGACAATCACTTGCAAAAAAGACAATGAGGTTGAAAAATATAATTTCATCATCTAGATGCAGACAGCGCACATACTAAATATTATGATCAGAGAAAGTTTTGCATTATTTTTTCAGGTGTGATTGTGGGGGTCCCCTTACACTGCAGGCTGTATGAGCTGACCTTGCCCACAAATGTTCTAAGCTTAATTTGCACTGTGCCTGCTGCAGGTGCAATGATAACATTTGTTGGGTTTATCATGTCTTGACATTTTATTTTTTCTCATCATAGGATTAAGCAATGTGTGTGTTGGAAAAGTGCTGAAATTCCCAAAAGAAATGATCAGGATCAGATTGATGTGACTCAATGGAGAGGGGAGGCTGGTGATGCTCCAGGAAGAAAAAACTGATGTTTGCATGCTTCAACTTTTTTCAGTATGTGATTGTGGCTCCCTCTTGTAATGTGGATTGTGTGCATTGTATTTATCATGCTGTGCAATTGTGTGTTTTCCTCAGCATAGGATTAAGCAATGTCTGTATGTTGAAAAGGTGTTTGTGCATTCCCAAAAGATATCAATATCAGATTGATGTAGCTCAATAGAGACGGAAGGACGAAGGAGGTAGGTAACATGCTATGAAGTAAAACCAACAATTTCGAGATCACATACTATTATACCTTTAGCATTGTTTCGGGGAAGATTGATTTATTTCTTGCTATTCCTGGATCTTGGGACTTATTGAAAAACAAGGCCAGAGAGTGGAGACATCTGCCAGATGATCACCAGATCTTATGCATCTGGGTAAACCCACCATAAATAAAAAGATGAAAATAAAGAAGTGTAAGCAGACCTGGAAAAACAAGGGTGTGCAAGTGACCTTCCTCGGGAATCATTGCAAGCCATGGAACTTAATAAACCCACTTTCTATGCTGAAAATGCATTTACCATAGAGCCAGAGATGACCACATTTTACCCAGCTTCTAAGGAAATGTTCGAAACATAAGTGACAGCATAATTCATTTACTTTGATTTGTAAGTTTACCCAGTTTGTGTGTCTACCACAATCTCCTGCAGTCACAATCTTCTGAACATACCTAAGGGCTGACCAAATTGAAACAATATATTGTAGAAATCCACCAGATTTCACAAACTGGGTTATTTTGAATCACACCTTTTGTTGGCGAATGCTTCTTATCTTCATCTCAATCTTGGCTGCAGCATACACTAACAAATCTATTTCAATGAAGGGGCTCTCAACGGAAAAGCAGTGAAACAGAAAGCAAAATTTCAGTAAGAAAATTAATAACAATAAATAAATACTGCTGTGGCCACCTCACTCCTTCACAACCAACAATCATCATCCAGCAAGCAAGCGCATGGACCTTCGGGACAGGGACCCTCGGGCATCCAAGATGGCTGCCATCCAGGCTGCTAGTGAAAACCAGCAGCTAGCAAAGGAGCAAAAATACTGGATCTGGAAGCCCACAGTAGCTACCAAATGAAGTACTTGCAGTATATTCTCTAAATAGAGAGGGAATATTTCGAGAAACCGTTACTTTGAAAGTATTAAGGAGAGGATTCTACTCTCAGAAGGAGAGGGAACGCGCATGCGCAGTGTGCGTGAGCTGCGTGCAGGAACCCTCGGGGTATCTGTAGACAGAGGCGGTGCCAATCAATTTTGTGTTGCAGTCTCGGGGAAGATTAAATGTGTTCTCAATGTCATAAGAAATTATACTTAAATAATTTTAATGGATAATCAGCCAATTCAGCCAGCAGATAGGAAACTACCTGGCCTGTCACCGCCATTGCATCTCTAGAGCTGCCGCTTTTATTGTCCTGGAGTTGCCATGTTCAAGCCGAAGTTCATACCAGACACGAACGGCGCGTACTTTGACGTCGCAGATAACAAATTGGAAGCACTGGCCGGTGTTAACGGGTAACTATGCGCAGCCTGAGAGATTCAAATGGTGGCAGGTGCCCCCTGTCCCTGATCGAGCCAACGGCGCCCTCTACGTCCCCGGTAAGAGGCCAGAAGAGCACACGCGTCGTAACATCGGCCTATGCAGCATCTTCAAAAGGGAGGACACAGTTAGGACCAGGGCCGAAAAAGCTTTCAGGTGGGCACATGAGCGGATCGGGGGGCAAAGAGGGGGGCACATGCACTCCGATCGACCCATCTCGGCGCCCCCTGAAAGATCGATGGCGCCCCCCTGAGATGTAGCTTCACATCCCCCCAGGATGCGAAAATCAGCGCCCACCGATAGGATTTTGCGCCCACCTGATAGGTGGGTCAAAAGTGGCGCCCCCCCGCCGGAAGGTGCCACCCGATCAGCAATCCTGGATCTGCCCATGGGTGGGCGCCAAATCCTATCGGGGCGCACTAACACGCCCCCTCGGCGAAGCGACTTTTCAGGCAGCGTCGATCATCAAATCTTTCAGGGGGGATTGCTGGGGGTCAAGGGAGGGGGGCGAGTGCCCCTTTGCCTCCTGGATGCGTTGTTTAGGGAAGGAGCCAGGGGCTTTGTGCCAACGCTTCCATATAAATTTCGATCTCAGCCAATTAAAAAATATATACATTGTTACTGATCAGCATGGGTGCCGAAAACGGGGAGGGGCACGTCCCCCTGCTGCATAGGCGGATCCAGGATTGCCGATCGGAGGGGGCACCTTCCCAGGGGGGCGCCATCCGGACCAGGAGGGGCGCCACTTATGACCGGCAAAACCTATCAGGTGGGCGCCAAATCCTATCGGTGGGCGCCGACTTTCGTATCCTGGGGGGGGTGGGAAGCGACATTTCAGGAGGGCGCCATCGACCTTTCAGGGGGCGCCGAGGGTCGATCGGGGGAGGGGCACGTGCCCCCTTGCCCCCCTGGATCCGCCTGTGCCCTGTTGGCCAACCAGGAGGACGTCCCCCCCTAAAAAATTGTGGTCCAGCGTCGCTAATGCTGTCAGGTACCGAGTATGCTAAAAAATATTCGCATCCACCCGGTCATCACCAGCTTTGGTCCGTCTCCTTGTGAAAATTCCGTAGCGGCGCCCTTGCTGACCAGTTTGGAAAGTGCCAATTTTTGGGATTTTAAGAGAGTAAATCTTACATAAACTTTAAACAATCTTGAATAAACTTTAAAATAAGACAGTAAATCCTAACTACCGAAATGCCCCTCACTGTCTGGTTTTGAGGACGAAACACAGCGATTTTGCTTCGACATATATTTTACTGCACACACCAAACATTTCTTGTTGACTGCAAACCCGTCCAGAAGGGTTGTCTCAGTCCCGGCATTTTCAGTGGACAAAGCAGCTCCAGTGTTCTTTGCTAGCGATGATTGATGAGGCGCTGCAAACGTTTCAGTGGCACTGAAGTCATTTCAAGAAGGTGCAAATCTCTGGGCACATATAACCAAAGAAGCGGACGTGTCCATCAGGCAATCATCAATCGCACTTGCGGGAGCGATGGGGCTTGATCAAGGGAATATTGAAGTTTAACCGCACTGTTCACGTGCATAATTTTTAGGCTTAAAAGTACTACAAATATACACATAATGATGCGTCTCATACCCCATTTGGGCCCAAGTCACACAAAGGCTTTACCACTACGCTCTGCGGGGATTACCAGCACCAGCATCGCCACAGCACCAGGTCGATTAGAGTGTGTTACAGAACCTTCTACCTGAGACCTAAACACCATGAACCTCCCCACATCTCGCGGAAAAAGCTCCCCTGCTCTCGCAGTGATCTTCTTATCGCTTCAGACATGTGATGCCTGCCAGTAGGGTGCTCAGTTGCTGTCCAGTTTACTATCGTGCTTGGCTCTGAAACGGCTCCGGGATTTCGTACCGAGTTCCTGGTCCTATGTCCAGCCTTATGTGAACTTAGCTTCCGTACACCGTAAGAGGACAGTGCCCGCAGTCACTCCCGGATAGGAATCCTGGATGAATCGGCTAGTGGACTTTCGAAAGCAACACGGCAGATTGTCCTCAAGGCAGCCACGATGACCGCTAAGCATATGGCGCATTGTCGTGCATTTCTTAAAGCATTCTGCTGGAATAAACTTCGCAAGGCCGGTCCGCTGGAAAGAATAGAGTAATGATTATTCATTAAGAATTATTAATGATAGCCATGGTTATTCCCAGTTCTTCCCCACAAACAGCTAAGTTTCCGTGCCAAATATAAATGCAATTCCCTGTGGAGATACGGGAAGAAGCTAAGTACCTACCAAGAATTTCCTTTGGATGGAAATGCTAGCAATCATTTTAAAATGACAGTAAAAACTGCAATATGATAAAGAGGAGCGTAACAGAACTAAAATAAAGACTACACACACCGATGGTGATTTCATCGGGACTCAAAGATGGGACATAGTCTTAATGTACAGACTAGGTACATATTTTTGCCGTACCGAATGCATGAACAAATGGCAGTACCCAATGAAGGTCCCAAGACTCAAGAATCACCAGACTTGACTACAAGGGGTACGGAATTTCAGGTGGCCAAGTCTCGGCAGATCACCAGAATGTGGATAGTCTTGATATTCACACATTTTCAACTTAGAACAGCATTCCTGCTGGGGTTGTAGAAACAGCCAGGGCCGGATCCAGGATTACCTCAAAGGGAGGAGTTGATGTTGGCGTCGGGGGCCACCTGTAGAGCCCCCACGATTTGTTATTTACAGAACGTGAACATATTTTCACCTGAAATATAGTCAGGTGCGGGGCTGGATCAAGAACTCCACCACGGGGAGGGAGATATTTTAATCTCGGAACCCCACTCGTGGGGCCACGATGTTTCCTTTATTGCACATGAAATGTTTAAAAACTAAATAATCGGAGAGAGACACCAATTTCCAATGTGCTCATAGTTGTATTTTTTGGGAAGGGTTCCCTAGACAAACACTTAGAGCCCCTAGACTCCATGAGCCTTGACTCCATGACACTTAGAGCATTGAGAGCCCTCCATGAGAGCACCTCATGGAGGGCTCTCAAGACCAGCTCTGGGGGCCCTGACACCAACTCTAGGGCCCCTAGACCAGCTCTAGGGCCCCGAGTCCAACTCTTGGGCCCCCGGGAAAAAAAACCCTTGGGACCTTGAGACCAACTATTGGCTATACCTACTACTAAAATTCAGGAAATCCGAGGCCAGTCTATGGAATGGAACACCCTGAGACCAACTCTTCCCCCCCTAGACGAACACTCAAGGGCCCGAAACAAATCCTTGGAACCCTCCAGACCAACTCTTGAGGCCCCCTTGACCAAAATTTGGTCAGTGTTTGGGTTCCCCCAGAAGGACTGGCAAACATCACTGGGGGCCCCCGCAAGAGACCCTTTGCATAGGCGCAGGGAGTGGCTGCCACCATCCCTTGTTTGGCCCCACCAGCAGGGACAACTTTTGCCCCCCCCCCCACCACTTGGAAAAGGTTCCTGCGCCTATGAGTCTTTGCAGTGCTTAAGCTCAGCCCAAGGAGGAGGGCGGTTGCCCTCGGTTGCCCTTTGTATCGCCCCTGGATGCACCTGCCACCACCAGCTTCAAAACCAACGTTGATACACACTGGGTGAAGTTCCTACATTAACCTGCAAAATAGGTAACTAATATGTACTTTGAAATTGAGCAGAGCAAGGTCCAGTATGGCAGGCCCCAAAGAGTTGGTCAGAAAAAAACCTTAGCATTTCAGGTAAGTAGGAAAGGTTGGGCACATTTGTCAATGGCCACGATTATATACATCAATGGTCTGGTCCTTCACAACAGCCTAAGCTAACCATTATAGTTTTTCAGCCACAAGGACACTCAAAAGCAATAAAATCCTGTGAATACATTGTTGACCTGTTACAGTGTGCAGAGTATGGCACTTTCGGCGATATCTCTGCAGTGGGAGTGACCTTGGAGACAGGAGTGAGTGGAGAAAATTTGATTAACATGGTACAAATTTGCAAGACTGGTGCAAGGCAGGCAGCACTGAAAACCAAACAAAAAAATTAGGAATGGTTGTAAGGACATAGGAGGGGGCCTTATAAAAGTCATTAAATAACTAACTTATAAGAGAGGTAGCATAGCATGAATAGCATTGCATGAATAGCATTGCATGAATGAGCATAGCATTGCATTGCAAGGAGAATTCACATAATGTGGGTAGGCATGGATGCAGTTTTCTCCCTCTTATAGTGTGGATCCGTGTTAATTTTAGGTTGCTGGCATTGCACATTGGTGCAAGAATTCTATGTAGATACCTGCTGGGACTCGTCTGGCCTGCTGCTTCCATACTTTGCAGACTGAGGCCTGCCCACATACTATTGACAAAGAAATCAGAAATAATTATATTAATGGGGATTAAATCTTAGCTTATCTGTCACCACAATAGAAATGAAAATTTGCATTGGTCATATGCAAAAATATCACCAAGCTTCAAAATATTAGCAGATGGATTGGCAATGGGGAATGACCGTGCAAATAGCCTTGAAGATAATATTCATAACCCATTAATCCCAAACTAAACCCAGACCAAGTACCCAAACCTACTTCCTATACCTAACCCCACACTCGAGCATAGTGTGTGACTGGTAATACAAGCCCATCTTTCCATATGTGCACAGTCAGCAAAGAGATAATAACATCAAGCAAAATGGTACCTGAATGACTGTATGCATTGTCCACTGCAAGCTTGCATGGTCATGTTGCCAATGAACGTCTTGTAGGAACTGTAATTCTATCAGTAATTTCTATATACAGATTGTTTCCTTATCTAGAACAGGCCTCATATTCAACACATTTGGGGTTCAATGTCTTTGATGACCTATGCTCAATGCATTTTTATAGTTCCAATGTGAATCAGCCAGGATCAAATCAACGCACTAGAAGACAGAAAAGTAAGTGTAGAGTTACTTTTGCCATACACCACCAATCTTGGCCTGATTCATGTAGAGATATTGCAGTGATTCAGTAAAACCAACATCAAAACAACTCCCACCCCTGAAACTGAAAATTGGTTTAAAATCTCTGCTTGTTTCAGTCATACACAAACCAATTTTGTTCTGTTGAAACCTTCTACATTGCGAGAAAACTAACCTCAAAGAATACTACAGCTCAGTAGGTAAGTTCTCAATACCATACTACACAACAGAATGTTTGATGAATAACAATAACAACTTGCTTTGCACCTAACTCCTATGCTATTTACATTGCTCTGCAGAGGATCTGTTGCCGTTGAGTCGTGGGTATGAAATAAGAGCGCCATACCTGCCGCAGAAAAAGCTACTATCAAAATTATTACGGAGTCGTTGTTCTGCAAAACAAACTCGCAAGCAATTCGGCCGTGACGTCACTTTGCCCGAGGGTCCCTGTCCCGAAGTTCCACGAAGCAAGCGCAGCAGGAGGGGTGTGAGGAAGAGAACCGAGAGCCATTCGATGGAAAAATTTCCGCTTATGACTTGTTTTTTAGAGTCCTTCTTTTGGAGGAGTTATCATATGGCAGCACAAAACTTCGGGCTACCCATTATCGCTATTATGGTAGTAGGCAGATCACATCTCACGGTTCAAAAGGATCACATCAGAATGTCCAAAGTTCAAAGGGTCTAATGTTCATAGGTTCCACCCTTTAAAAGTTAGACCTTTTGAATAAGAAGTCCAACATTCAAAAGGTCCAGAGGCGTGCTCAGATGCATCCCAGCAAACATGCCCATGTGGGAAATATGCGTAGTGCGGGTGGGCTGCCCACTTGTTCTATGTGGGCCCTACATGGGTCGACCATGTGGGGATCATATGGAAGTGGCCGCGGGTTCCAGATGGGTTCCATAAGGGCCTTGGAAGATGGGAATGAAATGGGCTCCTGATGGTATGCAGGTGCGTTCACAGCGGCAGAGAGTATATGGTTTCTATGTGGTGCCGATGCGGGCCAATACAGATACTTTCCATATGGTTTCTAGGTGGTATCTGTGTGAACCCCTCCTCCCAAATGCTGGCAATATGGTTTCCATGTGGTATCGATGTAGATCCGTACATATGCATGTCATTTGGTTTCCGGGTGGTGCTGATGTGGGTTTTTACATATGCATCCCATATGCTTCCCATATGAATTCCGTCATGATTCCTCTCCCATTATGAAGCCCCATACTTAGATGCACCAAAAAGGCAAACCTGTCGCATGAACACCTTATATCAGAGTTTCACGTCAAAAGCTAAATGCACCCTAACTACATTTGACCAATATTTAGATCATGTACAACTCATGGATCAGTGGTTTTGCCCTTCACACATTTTGTGAACGTTCCAGCTCATTACATTCAGTGGCAAGTCGTTAACCTTCGCCCGGGTGGGGGTCTTTTTAGACCCCCTCGGGTTTTTCCGAAGTGACCAAAAAACGGCGGCGCGCAGCGCCGCCAAACTTGGTCTAGCTGTTCCTTCATCATTTTTACATCTTTCCTGAAAATTTTGGCTCAAGGTCATATCAGGTCAGGTCACCAGGTCAGGTGAAGTGACCTCACCTCAAAAAATACTTGGGACGGCATAACTAAAAGAAGGGTTAATCGATCAAGTTGAAACTCATACCACATCTTGGGCCCACCAGGAGCTACAACATTTGTTCCGGGATTTTTGATATTGGTGACCTAAGGTCATGTGCAGAGCATGACCTCCCCATTGACAATGCATGGGAAAAATCACGAAATGAGCTTTTCTCAGTAAGTATGGATGGAATCAACTTCAAACATCGGTTGCGACTTGCTCTTAGTCCATTTCTGAAGCTGATACCAAAATTTTTGACTTGTGACCTTTAAAAGGTCACCTTAGGTCAAATAAGCATTTTTTGTGTTTTTCTCTCTAAATTTTGAATAAACTAAGATAGAGCTTTTATTTTGTCACCAAAGTGTTTGTATAGTCACTGGAAATCAAATGATATACATCATGACTATACCAGGTCAAGTTGGGTCAGACCGTTAACCTGGGTCAGGTCAAATTCTTAAATTTGACCTGGCATAGCAATATCATATATCATTCGATTTGTATTGACGAGAGGATTGCAATGGTGCATAAACTATGGCTGTATCTTGTTTGGTTTGGAAGCTATTAGCGAAAAAGTAAACGCCCTTATGCATGGGTGGCTATGGACATTCCCAAGAATATGCCCAATATTTAGTGACCTGTAGCTCCCTAGGCGTTGACCTGACACGAAACTGAATGCCCCTGTAATGAAAGCGCATCTCAAGAGCTTTCGAATGGTGTTAGAAAAATGTTTCTAGCTATCATAGTTTCTGAGATATAGGAGGTTTTCTTAGTACACCTCATATTAGCGATTTTGACCTATTTTGACCTCTGGTGACCTTGATATTTACCTGACAAGAAAAATGACCGAAGTATTTTCGATATCATTTTCGAAGAGCTTTCGATTGCCGCTTTGCGCTTTTTCTAGCTCTCTTAGTTTTTGAGATCGTGGGGGGTCTTTTTAGCCCCTCCCCACCAGGGCGAAGGTGGCTCGTACCCGCCACCGGGGCAAGGGTTAAAGGGAGATACACGACAAAATTCAAACATTTTTCCATTTTGTTATTTTTACCCTCACTTACAGCAACTAAAACAGTAAAAATACTGCTAAGCATTTATTTCAGAGCTTTCTGTACTTTTATCTCCTAGGCACTTCCAAACATCAACGTTCTAGGCAAAAATGCACAAAGATGCCAACAAGTAAAACTATCACACAATAAAACATGGATAGCTCAAAACAGAGAACAACCGGTGCTGCATGAAAGTATCAAAATTCCTCTTGGATGAAGGATAAAAGGGCTATCTATGAATTAAGTGACACAAAGGACGGTGGGATCCACACACAATGTCATCAAGCTTAACATATGACCGATGGGTGACAAAGAGCCTGGGAAGAGAGGGGGATAAAAACACAAAATTTACGCTGCATAGTTCATGGAGGCAAAGCCGGAGATCCCTTCTTGATTCAGGGGGTTCTGGATGGGTTAACGCTGGCACTGCGATGCAATTCAAATACAAAGTAAGTGTAAGACCAAAACTTCAGGGGTCCTGACCTCCCAGCAATCCGGGATTCTGCATCTCCACAATTATACGTGTTCTCCCCACTGGATTGAGATACAGAGCAGGCAATAGCCCGACTGTAACCACTGATGGCGTCACTATCGATGCTGCCACTGTGGTCGCTGGTGGCATTACCATCGAAGCTACCACTGCGATCACTGGTGGCGCCACCGTCGGTACTCCGATCCCGGTCACTGGTGGCACCACCGTCGATTCTTTGGCGCCGGCCGCCGTTGTCGCTGCTTCCACCGTGGCTGCGGTTGTTGCGCTAACCGTCTTGGTCGCGGTAGTTAGTGAGCCAGACGGTTACCACCTTGTCAACTCCCTCGGTGCTCGTGAGGCCGGGCTTCTGCTTTACAGATCCTGTGAAAAATGGACTGTTTTTACGAATGTACGAGCGAAAATTTGTTAGCATAGTTTTGATTAAATTGAGAGCATCGGGTTGACGGAACAAAACAAAAAACAGCTCAGTGTATGGACGCAGAGGCGCTGTAGGGCACTCGGCTCTCACGCCACTAACCCAGTTTCAAATCCCAGCCGGGAATAGCAAGAAAGGAGGTTTTGATCCCCGTATATGAGAACCAATAAATAGCTTAAAGATAATTAATTGTTAAGAATTATTAGCATTCTGTATGCGGCATTCGTTCACTGGGAGGCCATGAGTGGATCCCGAACAATCATTTCAAAGATTCTTGAAAAAAATACGAAACCCGCGCCCCACCGGGGGTCAGGCGCCACCTTCGCCCCACGGGGGCCATCGATGCCCCTCTAACTCCGAAAATATGGGGGTTAGCGCAAATCTGCAAAGTGCATTAGAAAGCTCGCGTGAATTCAGTAAGAAATTACTTTGCATGTTTAAACGCTCAGGTCAATGGTTTGACCTCCAGAGGTCAAGAAAGGTCACGATAGGATATTTTCACTCAAATATGCAATGCTTAAGAAAACTGGGCATAACTCCAATGCCATTAGATCTATTGAGATCTGGTTAAGTACATTTTATAGAAAAGTGGCAGTCCTTTTTCCGCTATGCGGAACGTAAAGACCTTCCGCCAGTGGTTTGACCTCCAGAGGTCACCTCGTGACCTAATGTGACCTGAGGTCACGAAAGGTCAGAAAGTGACCTTGCCGTATATCGAATGAAAGCCAGTGACAAGGCAAACACGATGGTGTTTGTTTCAGCGCTCTAGCTTAATTAGGCCAAAAGTTATTGTCAAAATACTGTTTTTGACCCCTGGTGACCTTGGATGACCTTGGAAAAGTCAAAGAGCAAATATGACGCATGGAATCCGTGAAAGGGTGTCCGAAAACGCTGTTCTGAGCAGTCTGAGTATCTGCAATCAGTTTTGCGGCTTTTAGATCATAAGACAGCTTTTCCCCATGCTTTTCCAATGGGAGAGGTCGCCTCTTGACCTGACCTCAGGTCACCAAATCGAAAAAATCCCGGATATACACCTTGTAGACCCTGGAAGGGTCATGAAGTGTAGCAAGTTTCAAATTGATCGACTAAGAAATGTAGCTTTTATAGAGCTTCAAAGTTGAAGTGAGGTGACCTTGGTTGACCTCGCCTGGTGACCTGACCTTTAGTGACCCGAAGAAAAATTTTAAGGGATGGTGGGAAAATGATGCGGTGAGAGATAGAGCCCTCAAACGCGGTGCTGTGTTTCGTCGTTTTTCTGCTATCTCGAAAAAACCTTAGGGGGCCATCGATGGCCCCCGGTGGGGCGAGGGTTAAGACATGGTTTTTTAATGCCTCTGGGGCACGCCCCTTGCTACCTCACCCTGTATCTGTGCATTTTGTTAGAAAAAATTTAAACTCAATAAAAAATTGGGCTCACCAAATGCAACGTTTCAAAGTCAATGTGTCTCCTGCAATATTCATAGATGAGTGAAAAGCCCTGTCATGTATGTGGATCTCTTTCGAATAAAACTTTAAACTTCAAGACAGGTGCGGTAGTCCTGAGCCAGGAGCGGCCCGAATCAACGTAAAAGTGATAAACCGGCAGTGACAGTGATGAGCCGGGGGGTGACACTGATAGCCAGAGACGGTAATGCGAGACAATAATGGTAACGATAACAATAATGTGGACATAGTCGAAAAAATTCAAAATGTCTTGCTGCACTTTACTTTACTTTACTTACGCATTATTTTAAGAACATTCATGTTGTGTAGCACACATCTCTTACACATATCCTAGCATTAAACTTTGGAAAGAAGTACGTAGGAGTGTCAATGCAACACGTTTAAACTCCCCGCGTGTGTCAGTATTTCCGTCTCACACTTGTTTCCAGTGAAGATGTCAGAAGATAAAACGGCAATTTTGTGTCAGTTTTAGGGTAAAAAAAGTTGTCATTACCGTTTTACCAGGTGATATTTACTTTCAAACTTAAGTTCAATACCAATGGCTAAGCAAGCTTGTCCAATTTTCAAAATATACATGTGCACCATCAACAAACAGAATTCAGATATCTGACACCATATTGCTATGTTGGTTGAGACTTTACACATCTGACCGGTATTTTAATTTGGTACCATTCTTGAAGAGCACAGCCGTGTTGTAGTTCCATTAAATTTACAACTCAAACCTGTGTTGAGTATATACTTCATAAAACTGCTCAACGGAAAACACATCCTCCTTGTGTTCATTTTTTCCAGTGTATCACTTAAGAACATTCATTCTGAAACACTCTGCAGAGTAGCTATGCAGGCACAACCAACAAAAACAAAGCAATCTGATAAAACAATGAAAAATCGAACAAGAGAAAAATACTAACTGCGGATAAAACCCGACCATTAAAGAGACTAACCATTAGGATCGCAGCTGGAAATGTCTTCACACACTTACCAATGATGACATGAAGGTGCCGTCGGTGGAGAGGCGCTCACCAGGCAGGCGGAACTCCTTCATAGTGCTTGCCGGAAACCAGGAATCCTGCAACACCCGGTCGTTGCTCACGGGGAACAGATGGCCTGCCTTCTGCGTTGCGTGCTATCCTGTTGATGGCGATGCTTTGAGAGGCGGAGATTCTCTTGATGTGTTCCGGCTACCTCCTCCTCTGTTTTAAACAGTCTTGTCATGAAGATCCACAAGCTCCTGCGGTCATAAGGTATTTTGATACGTATCTATAAGTATGTATTAGAACTCTTCACGGGGTACTGATGCGCCAAAATGTATTTTTAATAGCTGCACGTGTCCTAAAGCAGCAGCTGAAATTAAAATTTATTGACTGTATAAGCATGAGCATCATATCTTTTTTAATCGCAATTACCGCTCCCATCAGAATATCATTATAATATTTTAGATATAACAGGTCTGCACATATTCAACCTATTTTTATTTTCTCTCTGTACCTCACAACTTGATAGAAATATGCAGGCAACGTGAATAGCTACATTAGGAAATACTAAAGTGGAAATATGGCGGAAGGATTCCTGCAGTTGCGACATTTATTTTAAATTGTTTGTACCTACTTATGGCTCTTTGTCTCAATGGTAAAAATTTTTATCATTTCTAGAATTACAAATCATTGAATGAGTCCACTTATTTACTTGACCTGACAGTTTCGTTGATAAACCATTATCACAGTGGGATGCAACAACGAGTAATCACACGACATACAGAATACGATTTTTATTTTTGCTACTTCTCGTGTCATTCGTTTCGTTACAGAGCGTCTTGCGGTCGGCATGTCCTTGGTTCAATTCAGCATTCACCAGGATTATTGTTGAATGTTAATCCCGATTTTTTTATCCCGTATTTCCAAGGACTCGTAGATCTTTCACTTCCGGACGTCATGTATTTGATTTCTCAGGATCTTCATGCCGATGTTTTTTTGGCTTGGGATTAGTGCTGTGGTGGTGTACTTTCAATGTTTGCCCCAGGCGGTCTCTTAACTCTCATATCTTGCGTCGGCAAGGTGCTCATAATACCGAATTCTGAGCTCTCTCCCCGCCTCTCCCACGTATAGGTTGTCAGCAGTACAAAGGTTGGAGCATATTTTATAGATGACTCTGGAAGAGTGACATAGTCCTGTCTGACCCGCCTTGCAGGTATTGGAATCGCGCCGGCCAGCAGGACATTTGGCTGCTTTGAGTGCAGAACAAACTAGCTCTCGCTTGACAGTTTTTTTTTATAAATTTTGTCCAAGTTGTTCTCAGTTCGACTGTTAGAGTCGGAGTCTCACTGAAGTCATCAAGGGACTTGTCACGGAGGCCCCGACCCCATCACCCGAACGAGCAACTCCCACAATGAAGGGTTGATTTAGAAGCCAAAGTTTAACGTCCCACAAAGCACAGGGACGGCCGCCCCGCTCAGGTCACCCTCTCACCAGTCAGTTGCCAGCCGACCTGTACGTCGGGTAAACTATTGAGCGCCGGAGCGTCTCAGGGGAACCGATCCCAAGCCTGGACATGCACTGCCACTGCATGCTTCTGAGCAGCGGGCCGGAGCCCAACGCTCTACCAACTGAGCTACCGGGGCGGCAGCTCAGTATTTGGATTCGTCCAGGCAGCCATTCTTCAGGATGCTGTTGATGGTGTGCGTCAGGCTGTCATCTATGAAAAGCAGTCGTATTCTTCTTACGCTGTTTTTTCATGATGTTTTCTTGGCCTTGGTCTTGCTGTTGTGTCTGGTTGCGGTTGAAAGCAGAGCTGCTAATAGCTCTGTTATCATCGAATATTGGTATCCATTACTTTTGAAGATCGTGGTTAGTCTTTGAATACTGCGTGTTTTTGCTTTTGTCGTCACTTGAAAGGCGGGTCGCACGTTGAAACTGTTAGGTCAGCACTGCCTTTTTTGTTTGCATCGGCTGGGCTGAAGTAAAGTGAAAAGGGACTCCTGATGACTCGGTTTTGCATGAAGGTTAGTGCTGTACTTGTCGTCTTTTAGACCAAGGAACCGAACCCCAACAAAAGCAGCACCATGACCAGGAGCACATCGTGAAAAAACAAGCTTTAAAAGAATACAACTGCCTTTCATATATGGCTGACAGACGTACACCATCAACAGTAACCTGAAGAAGAGAGGCCTGGGTGTACGGGCTGCCTGGACGAATCCGAATACCGTCAAGCAAAAGCTGGTTCGTTCTGCACTCAAACCACCCACATGCTCTGCTGGCCGGCGCGCTTGCACTTCCTGCAAGGCGGGTATGACGGGACTATGTCACTCTTCGGGAGTCATCAATGACTGGTTCTGCAAGCATTGTACCGCTGACAACATATGCCATTAATTGTATTTCTTGATGCTGGTGTTTTCTGGTTTGATATGAGTGTTGTGGTGGTGTATGTTCCAATATTTGCCGCAGGCGGTCTTGGAATACCGCAGGCGGTCTCAACCGGTGTAATGAGGAATGAGCACCTTGCCGACGCAAGATATGAGAAAGAAAAGACCGCCTGCGGCAAATATTGGAAAACACATCACCACAACACTCATCCCAAACCAGAAAACATCAGCATCAAGAAATACATTTAATGACATATGGGAGAAATTATCCGATTCCTTGGAAATATGGGATGAAAAACCCGAGATTAACACTCATCAATCATTCTGGGGAATGCTGAATTCAGCCAAAGACATGTCGACCGATACACGCTGTATCGAAACGAATGAGAATTAAAATACAAAATCGGCCACTGTATGTCGTATGATTACTCGTTACACCTCACTGTGATCATGGTTAATAACCGAAACTGTCAGTTAAGCTAAATAAGTCAACTCATTACATAGTTTGAAATTCTATGAAATAATTTTCAAAAAATAGTTATCATTGCGGGAAAGGACTACAAATACATAAAATTTAATCATTTTACCATGCACTTGGACAGTAAACATGCTGGTGAAATTTCCATTTGAAACGCATTCAATACCAAAATTCCCACAACAGGGTTTTAGCATGTTTAGCCGATGCAGCCAATTATAGACCAATCAGTTTGCTTTGCTCTTTATCGAAATTAAAAAAAAATCAAGAAAATCTACGGCCATTTAACACAGCATGACCTGTTGACGGAAAGACAGAGCGGGTACAGACCAGGACACAGCACACACCTTTAACTATTTTACCTTACCCACACCTGGTACGACACGTTGAACAAAGGACAAGACCAAACAATACTGTATTTAGACATATCACGCTATTTTGAGAAAATTTGGCACAAGGGACTATTATTCAAATGTGAACGAGAATTTGGACTGACTGATCTTTTACCATGGTTACGTCCCTCTCTGACTGATCGAAAACAGTGTGTATTCATTAATGATTCTAAACCCTCACTGCCATCTTTAAACGGCGGATGTCCACAGGGTTCTGTGCTGGGCCCCCTGCTCGAGTATTATACTTAAATGGCTTATCAGGAAAAACAACAATCAAATGATATTTCTTGCAGACGACACCTGTCTTTTTGGCAGCCACAACATGGAAAATCTTCACATTAGGCAAGAATCTCTCCAAAACGACCTAAATATAATTCAACAATACGGTCAGGATTGGCTTATCACGTTTAACGGCTCAAAAACAATACAACAAACATTTTCCTACCGGAGACAAAAAAACATTCCAAAACTATTTTTTGACAGTCTAGTCATTCCGGTCGCCGCTAAAAACAAGCATCTGGGAATGACATTTTCCAATGATTTGAGATTCCATGAACATGTTAACGATATAGTTAAAAAAGTCAATATGACGCTTGGCCCACTGTACCCAGTTGCCCCCTACTTGTCCCAGTCAACCCTACAACAGATTTACCTTACCTACGTAATGCCCTACTTTGACTACGCAGACATTATTTATGACGGACTATTGACTTTACATGACAGCCAGAGACCCGAGAGACTACAAAACAGATCAGCACGACTAATAACATCCACTCCCTCCAGAACGCCTACCGGGAAGCTGATGCAGGATTTGGGCTTGAATTCTTTGAAATCTAGAAGATAATTGCGTAAAATTAAATTTTTTAATCAACTTTACTCAGACAACACTCCCACTTACATAAGCGCAATATTACCAAACACTAGGGACAACACAGTAAACAGAATATTTAGTACATCGCGCCAAAGAACGGAGATTCCTTTTCGAACGGTAAACTTTAGCCACTCATTCCTACCAAGCGCAATCAAATCATTTAACAAGCTCCCGAATCGAATGAAAGAAATCAACTCTCCTAGGGTCTTCTTGAAACACCTAAGAGATCACTTCAAAGTTAACCAACCACCGTTATATTATTCATTAGGATCCAAAGTTCAGGACTCTTGCTTAACACAATTAAGACTTGGGATTTCGAAACTAAATGCTCACGCCTACCAAATTCAAAATTCGGACTCTCCCTCCTGCTTGTGCGGATATCAAAATGAAAATACAGAACATTATTTTCTGCAATGTCCCCGTTTTGATCCTCAAAGAACTCTTATGGAAAACAGCATATCTACGATATTAAATTATTCTTTCAGAAACATGCATCGTAAAAACAAGATTGACATATTAATCCATGGTAGAAATCTCCCTCCAGGCGACGACAGGGCAGTATCTCACGCAATTTTTCAATTTGTTCATGGCACAAAGAGGTTCGTTATTTAACCATAGACATTCAATTAATCATTTATAGTCAGTGCTCGTGTGGTGTATTGAGCCGTACTTTCGATGGCGAGTGTCGCGGCGGTGCGGTGGCCTCTGGCGGCGCTGAGATGGCACCATGATTGTGTTTGCGTGGGACGCCTAGATTTAAGCGCTTCGGCGCTTTTGCGTTCCTCGTAGCAGCCTTTGTGTATTTTTTCTGAACCATGAAATAAATATTATGGATTATGGATGTTTACCTTTGTTTGCGTATGTAAAAATGAACACCTCAAAATAAGCGTACTTCTGCACCCCAGGCGCTCAGCCCTACCACCATCTCGGTCACAATTTCCCGACAATCATACTGTTAGCACTTGGTTTAGGGCTGCCATGTCCACCGGAAACTGCATGAGAGCAACTGTGGTAAAACAACACAACTTTTTTATTAAGGCATCCCTATACAACCGCTTTAGTGGGGTTAATTTTCAGTAAACTAGAATAATACGTTGTTTTAATTCATAATTATCAGTTCAAATGACTTTACATACATGCTATGGGAGTTGCAATCATTGGCCTTAACCATCGCCCCCCGTGGGGGTGCTTAAACATCCCCTTGGGTTTCTCCGGCGGGATGATAAATAAACGGCGGTGCGAAGCGCCACCGTACTTGGCGCACCTTATCCTTGATCAATGCCGCAACGTTCCCAAAAATTTTAAGGTTGGATAAGCTCAGGTCAGGTCACCAGTGCAGGTCAAGTGACCTCACCTCCAAAATTTTTTTAAGGTGGCATAAGTAAGAAATGGGTGAATATATCGAATTGATACTTTTACCACATAATAGGCCCACCGAGTTCTACAACATATACTCCGGGACTTTTCATATCGATGACTTAGGGTCAGGTACGGATCATGATATCTCCATTGGAAATACGTGGGAAAACTGGAAATTGCTGTATTTGTGCAGATACAGCTGAGAATACCTTTGCATTCTCCAAATCGTAGTATCCTGGGCCCCTTTCCAGGTTCATGCTGCAATTTTGGACTTGTAACCTCTGAGGGATCACCTGGAGCTATTTAACCCTCGCCCCACCGGGGGCCATCGATGGCCCCCCAAGGTTTTCCGGGATAGCAGAAAAACGACGAGGCGCAGCACCGCGGTTGAGGCTCTACCTCTCACTGCATCATTTTCCCATCATCCCTGAAATTTTTACCCCAGGTCACCCAAGGTCAGGTCACCAGACGAGGTCAACCAAGGTCACCTCACTTCACTTTAGAGCTCTGTAAGAGCTACATTTCAAAGTCGATCGATTTGAAACTTCCTAGACTTCATGGCCCCTCCAGGGTCTATAAGGTGTATATCCGGGATTTTTCGATTTCGTGCCCTGAGGTCAGGTCACGAGGCGACCTCTCCCATTGGAAAAGCATGGGAAAAGCTATTTCATGATATAAAGCCACAAAAATGATTGCAAATACTCAGACTGCTCAGAACAACGTTTTGGACACCCTTTCACGGATCCCAGGGGTCATATTTGCCCTTTGACTTTTCCAAGGTCATCCAAGGTCACCGGAGGTCAAAAACAGTATTTTGACAATAACTTTGACCTAATTGAGCTAGAGCGGTGAAACAAACACCATCGTGTTTGTCTTGTCACTGGCTTTCATTTGATATACGGCAAGGTCACTTTTGACCTTTCGTGACCTCAGGTCATATTAGGTCACGAGGTGACCTCTGGCGGTCAAACCACTGGCAGGAGGTCTTACGTTCCACATAGCGGAAAAAGTACAGGCAATTTGCTATCAAATGTACTTTACCAGGCCTCAATAGCTCTAATGACATAAGAGTTATGCCCAGTTTGCTTAATCATTGCATATTTGAGTGAAAATAGCCGATCTTGACCTATTTTGACCTCTGGAGGTCAAACCATTGACCTGAGCACTAAAACATGCGAAGTAATTTCTTACTGAATTCACGCGAGCTTTCTATTGCACTTTGCAGATTTGCGCTAACGCCCATATTTTCGGAGTTAGAGGGGGCCATCGATGGCCCCTTCGGTGGGGCGAAGGTGGCGCCGGACCCCCGGTGGGGCGCGGGTTAAGCAGTTTTCAGGCTTGGGTCAATAAATTTGCAGGAAATGATGATACAGCTTATATTTTGATACCATTGCATTTGGATTGCTATTGCGAGTCGATTAATATGCATATTGACTATTTTAAAATTGAAATTAGCCTTGACCTGACGTGAGGTCGCGTCATTTATGTGTTTTGTCCTAGCAGAGTCATATTGTACATCATTCGATTCTCCATGACACGAGGAAGCGAATGGTGCCTAAAAATGGTTCCAGCTCAACTCTGTCAGACGCTAGAGCCGAAAAACTCGGCTCAAAATTCCACCTTTTTTCACCTGTCATAGCCTCAATATTGACCTGAGCCAAAAAGTGACCGATGTAGTTTCTTCATTAATTTGTATGAGCTACCCAACAGCGTCGCGTTTTTTCGCTATTCCGCATATGAGCCTAGTTCGAGGGGCATGTTTGAACCCCCCACCAGGGCGAAGGTGGCTAGGAGGCCCACTGGGGCGGGTATTCAGTGAAATGAAGTGTAGAATTTTTCTGATTGTTCGCAAAGTTACGAATCACCGTATTAAATTTGACACGTAGGGGAGACCGGGGCTAGTTGAACATGATTTTTGTTTTGGTAGCATATCTCAGAGATTGCAAAAGGTATAGACTTCGTTCTGCCATTGCTTGAAAGCCTATTCTTTTGGCTTCCAAGTGATGTGTGTGCCAACGCTTGAATGTTGTCGCTGTGTGAGATATTTGATCATGAATAGGTCAAAGTCAAATGGCTCAACTCGCCCCGTGTCAGACAGACAGACAGACATATATTTCACATAATAACAGTTTACACGAGCACATTTCATTGCAATTGGTACAAAAGCACCTAAGTGCTTAAATCGAGTACCTCTCGCATCTCCATTCAAAAACAATAATCTCCGCCGAGACAGTCGCCCGAGGCCTAGCCCAGTAACATTCCATTCGGGTTAACGGTATCAATCACAACCAGCGTCGCGCCACACCACCCGCCAACGCCCCCGCCAGAGGTCGGAGCCATCAAATATGATCAGATTTCGGAGTTTAGGAGTCGCTATGAAATCTGTGTGAATCTTTCATAAATTTTTGGACGCTACGTGCTACCAATACCTGATTTCCGGGTGATAATCCATAACCATGCAAAATAATTTTCAGTTTGTTTGTATTTGTAGGCGTATTCAGATTTACTTCCATATTTTCAGATATGCTGTTAAACATCTCTATCCTTGCCGCGTTATATACCTGACATTTTAACAGAAAATGATGAGGGTTCTCGTTGGCATGGCCACAGCTGCAATGGGGGGAGTTAATAGCTTGGATTATAAATTTATGGGAGTTGAGGTCGCTCATACCAACTCTTAGTCTAGTCAGAAGAGAGTTTTCCTTTTTTGGTCCTAGTAGATAATACCCTGGTGGCTGCGGAGCTCCAAATACATGATTAATTTTGTGGCGGAATGGCTTTTTTGAAGTTGTGCTCCTAACATCCGGAGAAAGTCTGTTCCATAATTCAATCGTGCTGGGGAGGAATGACTTTTTGAAGCTTAGTGTTTTGTGTTCTAGGATGGTCCTCATTTCGCTGTTTCGCAGGGGTCTTTCAGTTTCGTTTTGTCTTGTTAGTGGTATTAAGTTCTTTATATACTGTGGTATGTTTGGGTTGTTTAATAGGTTGTGGAGAAAACCTAACTTATGCATTTTCCTTCGAGTTTCCAAATTTTCCCAGCCAAGATCTTCTTTTAATTTGTCAGTTGGTGTGCGAAAATGTGTCCAAGTTACTAGTCTTGCCGCCCGGTTCTGCAGTCGTTCTAGTCTGATTGCGTCATATGTCGTGATGTGTCCGTCGTAAATAATGTCGCAGTAATCAAAGTGAGGTCTTACGTAGGTCTTGTAAATTTGGTCTAGAACAGATCTGGTCAGGAATTTAGCCACCGGGTAAATTGGGCTGAGGGTTATGTTGACTTTACGAATAATTTTATTGACATGCTCCTTGTATCTCAGGTCTTTTGAAAACGTTATGCCTAAATGTTTATGTTGGTCTACCACGGGTATTGGCTGTCCACCAAAATGAAGTTTTGGGGCAAGATTCTGATTTTTTAGAGAAAATGTTTGTTGTATAGTCTTCAAGGGATTAAATGTTATTAACCAGTCCTGTCCATACTGATGTATTTTGTCGAGATCTGATTGGAGAGAGTTTTGGGCTGATTGAAGTGAGTCAGTTGAAAAAGAATCATGTAATGACGTGTCGTCTGCGAAGGAGAGAACATCATTTTCTGTCAATTTTGAGAGCGAGTTTAGATATAACAGTGCTAGTAGAGGCCCAAGGACTGATCCCTGAGGACAGCCAGCGTTTAGAGTTAGGAGAGAAGAGTGTGAATTTCGGATAGAAACTCGCTGCTTTCTATTTCCCAGATACGATTTTAGCCATGTTAAAAGTGTATTGAGTCCAAATTCGTGCTTGCATTTATATAGAAGTCCTTTGTGCCATATTTTGTCAAAGTACCGGGATATGTCTAAGTAAATCGTGGTAAAGTCTTGTCCTTTGTCTAGCGATTCGTAAAGCTTGTGGGAAAGGTAGAAAATTTGGAGTTGCGTTCCATGTCCTGGTCTGTACCCGCTTTGTCTCTCGGTCAGTAGGTCATTGTCGGTTAAGTGCTGATATATTTTCCTGAAGATAATTCTCTCAAATATTTTTGATATGCATGATAGTAAGCTAATGGGTCTGTAACAGGAAATGTCAGAGGGTGAGCCTTTGTTTTTGAAGATAGGTTTTATGTTTGCTAGTTTCCAGGAACAGGGGAAAACTCCTACTTGAAGTGATTTATTAAATAATTTGGAGAGGGGTTCACATATCAATAGTGCTGTTAGTTTTAGTAGTTTTGGGGGAATGTTGTCAGGCCCTGTCGATTTATTAGAGTTAAGATTATTAAGCTCGTTTAGTACCTCTTGTTGTGTTATTTGAACTGGGCCTATTTCAGGGATAGGGTTATCAGGTTGGTTTGATTGTTGAATTTCCTTATCAGATCCTTCTAATGTAGACTGTAATGCAAAAAAATTGTTTAACGCGTCTGCTTTTTCAATTTCTTCATTGATGATTTGCCCTTTTTCTGTGACAAGAGGTGGGATTTCGTTTTCTTTGAATCGACCAGTCATTTCACGCAAAATAGAATGGTATTTATGGGGATTGTTTTTACATTGGAGGAGCTGCCTTGATTTTCCTTCAAAGTAAATGTTTTTATGTCGCCGAATTTCGCTTGTAGTATGATTTCTTTGTTCTCTCCATTTTTGCCATGCTATTTTAACTTCTGGTTGGTTTGAATTGGCTGGTTGGTTTGGATAGGCGAATTTCTTCTGCATTTCTTTGGCTATTTTAAATAGTCTGTCTCGTTTTTTGATGGATCTTTTTATAGAGGCAGTCATCCAGGGTTTGTCTTTAGATTTGGAACTAATTATCTTCGAAGGTATTGCTGCCTCTGCTGCACTTAGTAGCGTCGTCGGGGTAAGTTGAGCCGCACTCCGGGGTACATTGAGCCGCTTAACGAGAGTATGTCCTCATTTTCCATGTTTATTGCCCAAACACCAAATATTCTCACTTTCAGTCACTGATACTATTTTTACACACAAACGTTGGGGAATCAGCCCTACAAAGACGGTGGGCCCATCCACGGCACTCTTGGTACTGTATCCATTGCTCAACCGGGCGGCTGTTTGAGAAATTCTCGCAGTACACCAGGCATAGTGTCTCATTTTCATCGCTGGACTCTTCGACATCTTTGTAAAGCTTCCTCCTAACATTTCTTTGCTTCCTTGTGTTGTTATTGCACCCGTCTTGTCTTTGCTTCCTGCCTCTGCCATCTGTTGTACCTCTGTTCTTTGCTGGTTTTCTTTTTCACTTCTTTTCCGCCTCCTCTTCCAGAGGCTGTTTTTTGGTGTATCCGTCAACACTGCTGCTCTCTGACGCGAGGCTCTCTTCCTCTGCCTCAGCTCTTTAGGAAACGTGCAGACTGCTGCAGACGAGAACGTATCAGGACAGTAGGGCAGGATCAGGGCAAGATCAGTATCAACGTCAGGGTCAGGGCAGACTGCTGCTCATTGAGTAGTCCGGGAAGATTCTGCTGCGTGTAAGGCTCAGGCCCATCTGCGGGGAGGCCCAGCTCTGCTACCGATGGTGCAAGGAGGCTCTGATGAAGATCCGGTCCAGGACTAGGGGCATTCGTTGACCTCCCAGGCAGGCTGGACCCTGCTGGATTTTCAGGCGCTGAGATGTTCAGTAGACTTCCTAACTTTTCAAGAGCCTACTGAGGGCTCTTCACATGTCGATCCGTCAGTTGGGCCGGTGTCCGCTGGGGATCGGGTATAGGCCCAGAGGCACCACCTGACGTTCCAGGCATACTGGACCCACTAGAGGATCCAGAGAGGGGGGGTTGGCAAGGGGCCATTCCCCCAAATAGCGAAATTTTTGCCGATTTTCTTTAAAAAAACACTATGTTTTTACTATTTTCCCGAGTTGCCTCCCCCAAACGGCGCTCCTGCGTCCGCCAGTGGCTGGGCCCTGCTGGAAGTCTGGGTGGAATCACGGAACAGTGTTTGGAAAAATCGGCACATAGAGGGTACAATTTGAACGTTTTGCAGGAAAGGCCTAGACCCCTGGATCCCTTAGAGTTGGAGAAGCTTTAAAGGAAGAGGAGAGCTCAAGACCAGCGCTGGAAGCTCTTCTCCATAATTGGTCGGCCTAGTAGCAGGTCAGGGGGCAGGTAACGGGACATTAAATCGCTTAAAGGGAGTGTGGCACCTTCATAACGTGATTTTAACTGAGATAGCCAAGTTGTAAAGCAAGTCGGAAAACCCGGTACTCCATATATCATTTGTCGTGGAACTCGATATTTCCGTAGAAAAAAGCTAAAACCTATCTGACACCAGCCACCTCATCAGCCCCTCGCCGGGCGGCCATTGTTGTGAGCTGCTGGTGTGACGACATATGCTGACGTCACGATGAGCATCAGCCAATCGAAGCCCTTGAAGCGTTTCAAGTATGGTAGTAGTTGCCAGATCATGACATCATCCACAGGCAGATATTTATATAGATATTTTCCTAGAGGAGTATTTTTAAAAAAACAAAATATTGAGTTTATTAAACATTTTTAGATAAATCATAAGTGGTTTCATTATTGTTGGTTAAAAGTACGCCTAATTTTACTAAATTCCAGGATTCGACCTAGGTGCCACATTCCCTTTAAGAGTTTTGAAAATAAACGGGAAAATCAGAAGCTGGTGGTAAATGCCTTTCCCCCTTCGCCAATGAGTCGACCCAATGGCAGACATTTTAGAGACAACTGCCCGGGCCGAATAGCGCCGCCAACTATATCTCTGTTGAAAGGTTTCTCGGAAGCTAGCCTTGCTCTTTGATCAGGGAACCCGCCTGGTCTTGAACACAGGTCAGCCGCATGGAAAGTGTGCGTGCTATCCACTACACCACCGTGCCCCATTAGTTTTGGGGGTAAATTGAGGTATTCCATGTTTTTTCCCCGGGGCGCGTTGATCATGGCTCAACATACCCCGACACCCTCGTGGCTCAACTTACCCCGAGACCCCGCCGCCACTCCGGAGGCAACTGGCGCAGAAAGTGGGTGATCAGTTCTCATAGTTTTCAGCCCAAATAAGGCGTAAATACCTACATTCAACTCATTTAGTAGGGCTAATCTTTATGTCTAATATCAACAGTGCTATTACAAAATGTTTGACAAAAGTAAAATTCACTTTTGCTATGAAAAAAACAGGTTTTTCTGTTTCCAAACCGCTATCGACCAGATACCACGACGGTTTCCGTGCTGAAGCACGGAAAGCCGTTGCACGCATGCGCTGTTATGATTACAGCGCAATCACTTCAGAAACAGCGGAGTTATCGCGAGTGGCTCAACATGCCCCTGGCTGCAACTAGCCCCGGTCTCCCCTACATACATGCACTACCAAGTGGTTCTGGAAAGCCCCGAGTGTATGTGATATAACTGTGCTTTAGTATTCGTACCAGCGTGGTGGCTTCTAGCAGACGCAGTAACTCTCAGGACTGTGATTTTCCAATATATTTAGGGGTGCTCAGCCCGTGGGAGGCGGCAACCCATAGGGATGGCAGAGCTGCGGGAGTGGCACTCTTCGTTGCGCCAAATCTGCTATGAATCAATTTTGGGCCGTTTACCGCACAGAGAACATTTTAATTGCATGGTGGGCAGCTATTCTACAGCTTTGCCAAGCCTTTTTCTTTTTAGGCGTGATCCTAAAGCTGCATAAAGGTCTTAAATGAATCCAGTTCGAGTTGCAAATTCATCCACGATTGAAGCATATCAGTTTTCTGGGGGTTAAATTTTACCTTCGGAATGGCAGAGTGCATGGAAATTGAAACGGAACCCAAAAACTATGGGAAAACTCACCGAGAGCTTTACAAGTAACGGGTGTTTTTTCTGTAAACATGAATGAATATCACAACTTCATCGTACCTGTACATTAGCCTGGTCCGGATTTAGGTTTTTTCTTCAGAAAGTAACGGATCGTTGGTCATTAGATGCATTTTTTGGTGCTGATTACGATGCACCCATCAGAAATGCAATTTTCGAAAAACTTTTGGTGGCCCACTCGAGTTGAAGGTTTTGCATTTTGCCCAATTTTCCACTTTTTGGCTCACCATCAACCCATATTACCAACGAGGTGGAAAAAATTGCACTGGGTTGGTAGTTTGGTTCATTGGTGTTCCATTCGCTTTGTTTTTGTTGTTATAACTTGCACACATAACGGTTATTTTTTGCTTATCATATCCGCTTTTAGTTGAGCTTGCACTGGGTCTCCATAGATGGCGCTAGCGGCGTGACATGGTAAGTGAATACTGATTTCCTCGGGGACCGGGAATGTGAACAGCAACGTGAAAGGTGAGAAACAATTGCGAATTGGATTGTATAAACGCACTTAAAGAGCTGTTTTCAAGCAGCACTGAAGCTGTTAACACTGTTTCTCAGGTATTTTAAGCATGCCATGTCCAAATATGCTGCTGCTGCTGAAGTCCCGACCATAACCCTTTACCAATAGACACAGGAACCGTGGGGGCTGTGGTGGTGGCTGTTGCACCCAACTTTCAGAGTGTGGCAGCAGCTCTAACCCCGCCCCCCCCAGTTTGAGCCGATTCTGGAACTTCTCTATTAACATTTAAGTGATATGCCTAATCACCCCCGGCCACACCAACGCGGAAGCCCCTTCCTCCAGCCTACACCTTTCCTCCGACTAAAATAGTCTCTCCACCTATGCCTTCACCGACTGAATGCTTCCGTATTTGCGCCAAAAAGACTCTGCAGCAACCCTTCTTTGACTGAAGTGCGAGGGTATCAGTTTTGAGGCTAGTGACCTCTAGCCCAGTCTCCTCTGACATATTTAGAGGTCGTTGTGGCCCAGAGAAGAATTATTTGTTTTACGTAGACGGATAGGATTGATAATTTTCAACGTTGTGGTACAGCAGAAAAAATCGACCGGTTTGGCATTATGCAAACATTTTAATACAAACGTGACATTGGTCACCAGGTTTTAAGGACCGAAGAAAATATGTTGTATGAAATCCTAAAATTTCCAACGACTTCCAACGACTAGACATCCTGCACTAGTTGCATTGAATAATTCACATACCGGCATAATCTAAGTTTTACGTTATGTTCTCTGCAGTTTTATGTTCCCTCTGAAAAAATCAACATGGACGGACGGTAATATTTGCAAAAAACAAAAGAGCCTGACCGTGAGTTTGGCATGTCATAGGGCACCTTGTTATGACAAGAATTGGACTCGTGGAGGAGCGGAGCAAAGATGAGTGCCATATTCTTATTTAAGTATCAATAACAGGGTAACGGCTGAGATTATGGATGTATGTGCAAGCGTATCACTGCCTACACGTGCAAAACAGGCCGTGCTGAAGGAACTAAGAGGGCTTTAGAAAGGATGAGAGACAAAAAAGAAGCATGTAAACAGGTTTGGCAAGCGAGCTGCTACATCAACTGCTGCGATGGATTCGCTGATTGATATCAGCAGCCGAGAACGTGAGCCTGAAATAGTAGAAGACAGTGTATCTGGCCGACCAGCCAAGTGCCAGACGTATTCAGACAGGCAGCCTCGATCAGGAAACCACAGAGCGATGGCAGAGGAGAGCTCAGCGAGCGGGTCCAGCAGTCATGAGAGGAGCAGCCGTCACCTCCCCGAGTCAACAGGCGACGGCCGAGACAGCAAACACGCCTGTGGAAACTAGTGTTTCAGGTAGCGCTATCATCTGCTAAGCTATAATGACTTGGTAATCCTGATCAAAGGGATATTATCTGTGTATGAACAATGTTATTTTCAGAAACCAGTCTGCTCATAAATCCGATCAGAACACCCACAAGCTAAATATTTATATATATATATATATATATATATAGATTTTTTAAACATTGTCCAAGTCGTTCACAGTCCATAACTCACAAACCATAAGGAAGGATAGACCGTAGAAGAACGACAAGTAATGCCAACCATTTTTATGTTTTATGAGTTATGGAATCGTAAGGAAGGATAGGAGAACGACAAGCAATGCGTACCATGTCTTATGGTTTATGAGCTATTGACTGTGAACGACTTGGACAGTGTTTTGATATATATATATATATATATATATATATATATATATATATATATATATACATATAGCTTGTGGGTGTTTTGTTAGAATTGTTGAGCAGACTGGTTTTGAAAATAGCATTGCTCATACACAGATAATATCCCTTTGATCCGGATTACCGAGTCATTATAGCTTAGCAGATGATAGCATTAATGAAACACCAGTTTCCACAGGCGTGTTTGCTGTCTCGGCCGTCGCCTGTTGACTCGGGGAGGTGACGGCTGCTCCTCTCATGACTGCTCGACCCGCTCGCTGAGCTCTCCTCTGCCATCGCTCTGTGGTTTCCTGATCGAGGCTGCCTGTCCGAATACGTCTGGCACTTGGCTGGTCGGCCAGATACACTGTCTTCTACTATTTCAGGCTCACGTTCTCGGCTGCTGATATCAATCAGCGAATCCATCGCAGCAGTTGATGTAGCAGCTCGCTTGCCAAACCTGTTTACATGCTTCTTTTTGTCTCTCATCCTTTCTAAAGCCCTCTTAGTTCCTTCAGCACGGCCTGTTTTGCACGTGTAGGCAGTGATACGCTTGCACATACATCCATAATCTCAGCCGTTACCCTGTTATTGATACTTAAATAAGAATATGGCACTCATCTTTGCTCCGCTCCTCCATGAGTTCAATTCTTGTCATAAGAAGGCGCCCTATGATATACAAAACTCGCGGTAAGACTCCTTTATTTCTTGCAGATATAACCGTCCCTCCATTTTCAATTTCGATCAGAGAACTGAAAGGAAAAGATAACGTAAACACTTAGATTATGCCGATGATTATCGATTATCATATGATTATAGATTATTATCCAATGCAGCTAGTGCAAGGTGCGGAAACGTTGGAAAGCTTATTTTGTGATTTCCTACAACATATTTCCTTCAGTCCATAAAACCTGGTGACCAATGCCATGTTTGTAAAAAAATGTTCGCACAATGCCAAACCAGTCGATTTCTTTCTGCTGGACCGCAACGTTAAAAATTGTCAATTCTATCCGTATACGTAAAACATATAATTCTTCTCTGGGCCACAACGACCTCTAAATATGTCAGAGGAGAGGTCGCTAGCTAGAGGTCGCTAGCCTCAAAACTGATACCCTCGCACTTCAGTCGAAGTAAGGTTGCTGCAGAGTCTTTTTGGCGCAAATACGGAAGCATTCAGTCGGTGAAGGCATAGGTGGAGAGACTATTTTAGTCGGAGGAAAGGTGTAAGTTGGAGGAAGGGCTTCCGCGTTGGTATGGCCGGGGGTGATTAGGCATATCACTTAAATGTCAATAGAGAAGTTCCAGACTCGGCTCAAACTGGGGGGCGGGGTTAGAGCTGCTGCCACACTCTGAAAGTTGGGTGCAACAGCCACCACCACAGCCCCCACGGTTCCTGCGTCTATTGGTAAAGGGTTATGGTCGGGACTTCAGCAGCAGCAGCATATTTGGACATGGCATGCTTAAAATACCTGAGAAACAGTGTTAACAACTTCAGTGCTGCTTGAAAACAGCTCTTTAAGTGCGTTTATACAATCCAATTCGCAATTGTTTCTCACCTTTCACGTTGCTGTTCACATTCCCGGTCCTCGAGGGAATCAGTATTCACTTACCATGTCACGCCGCTAGCGCCATCTATGGAGACCCAGTGCAAGCTCAACTAAAAGCGGATATGATAAGCAAAAATAACCGTTATGTGTGCAAGTTATAACAACAAAAACAAAGCGAATGGAACACCAATGAACCAATCTACCAACCCAGTGCAATTTTTTCCACCTCGTTGGTAATATGGGTTGATGGTGAGCCAAAAAGTGGAAAATTGGGCAAAATGCAAAACCTTCAACTCGAGTGGGCCACCAAAAGTTTTTTCGAAAATTGCATTTCTGATGAGCGCATCGCAATCAGCACCAAAAAATGCATCTAATGAACAACGTTCCGTTACTTTCTGAAGAAAAAAACCTAAATCCGGACCAGGTTACTGTACATGTCCTGTATTTGTGCGCGAACACCCTTCTTTCCCTAACACACAGGGGTGGCAAGAATCAAGGAGGAAGTGATGAGTCAGGAGCGACACGAATCAGGACAAAGTAATAAGTCGAGGACGGCAGTGATGAGCCGGGGGCGATAGTTACAGACTAGGGACGGCACAAACCATAGGGTGGAGGTGATAAGCTGGGCGCGACAGTGATTGGCCCCGGCGACAGGAAACAAAACAAAGGTCATAAGCATGGCTGGGGATCTCTTCTCGATCCGGGGGGAGGGGCCTGGGTGGGTTAGCGCTGGGACGGCAATGCAAGCCCTATACAAAGCCAATGGGAGACCCAAAATCCAGGGGGTCCTGAACCCCTAACCCCCGGGATTTCCACCCATGTTCATAAGTTGAGGGCGGCAGTGATGAGCCGGGAGACAATAGCTATGTACTATAGGCGGTAAAAATCAGTGTAAAGGTGACGTGAAAATGCTGTAAAGGTGACGTGAAAGAAGGTGAAATGCTCCGGGGGCGGCATGAATCAGCGCCACCGTTGTAAAAGGGGCGGCATGAATCAAGGCAGCAATGCTCAGTCGGGGGGTGACACGTATATTGGGGGTGCTCAAAACAGGATTGGGGCCATTTGCAAAGCAGGATTGGCCCCATTTGCAGTTATAGAGGGATAAGGAGGGGAGGGGGGGGTTACGACGGCCTAATAAACACAATGCATAGTTTTCAAATGCACATTTCGCACTGTTCAAATCCACTGCAAGCAAACACAAATTCTGTAATAAAATCAACCAGTCAAATCAAGGAACACTGGATGATTTATTTGAATGACACTCGAATAGCTACTCACTCACACCGGAGGTGCCGTTGCACCAGAAGAGCTCGATGTTTGACGAGGGTGGCAACTTCTCGTGTCATGTCTGCACTATATGTTGTCTTAAGTCCTACCTTACACTTTCAATAATCCAATTTCGGCCTCGGACAGGTTTTAGCTATGCAACCGGCAGAACATATTTTCAAATTCACGGGCTCCTCACCACAGTTCCACCTCAACCAGTTTCTACTTGCCACTGACTGCCTCGCAAACACGGGCCTTGGCTAACGCTAATGGAATGCGGCCATACAAAGGTCGGGTCCGTCCCCCGCCCAAACGCCCGAGGCGCGGTCGAGCGCGGAGGGGAGGCGCTGGCCCCGGCAGCGCGCCTCTGGTTCGTGACGCGAGAGGGGTGGAAACGCTGCGAGGCAGCGCGTAACCGCGAGCTCTCTTACCTGCTCACATAGCGATTCGCTTCTTCGACAAAGTATGAATTGAGTGCAAACTCATGCTTGCTGAGACGGAGCTCATACTTTCGTTGTGTGCATGGTACCTGTCGGTTCTGTATCTGTGTATGTATTAATCACCAACAGGCACATACCCAATTATAGGTGAAGTCAATGGAGGATAAAACGCATAATTACTAACAGTCTGCTCCTAAAACGCGCTAAAAAAACATTTCAAAACGCAACAAGCGCAGACAATCGACCAGGGCACTGACCTATAATAGCTGTTTTAGGTGTCGTAAAAGAGGCGATACACTTCTTAAGTCGTCCAATAGGATCCGTAAAAATATCACAAGTTGGTGAGAAAGCTAAACAATTGTTTACAACACGAGGAGACCGCACAAACACACACGATTGTACCGTGTTCACTCGACCAAAAGGCACATCTAAGAAAGTTGCACTAGCATTCCTGAAAGTTATAGATGGTACATTAGGGTCGGTTAAAAAAACATTTTTTTACTTTTCATACTCGAACCCATTTTTTCCCATCATATATTCAATTTTGATTTCAATGAGCCACATTCCAAGCTTATACGACAACGGGAAACATCACCTCAAAACGGTTAAAGATTTCATGTTTTAGGCGCGATTGGCCGCCCGGCGTTGCAGTCTCCCTCTGTTGAATTGTGATGAAAGGGTGCATAACCTACCAGTAAAGACAGCGAGGCATGTGCGTGCGTATAAGAGCGGTAGATGAGATTTAACATGCAGGAATTTACTTGTCAGCTGTATTTGCAGCGCAATACAAATACATGTTATTCCACAAAAGACCTGAAATTAATTTGTTCAGCACCCTAGTACTCTAAATCCCGACAGCACAGGAATGCCTTCCGGAAGCGAACCTTTCTCTGGCAACATTCGTTGGTGAAGGTCGTTGAGGCAGGTGCTTCTCCCTATTCCCCTGCGAACTATTTAAGAGCTCTGATACTGCTAGAAGACCCTGCTGCATATTTCTTACCCTTTGGATGGCTTACGAAATCTTCCACCAGCTTTACACCACGTTCTGTGCGACCGTTCACGACAGTAAGTTCTGGAATACCTTGAAACTGGGCTATACCAGCCACCAGCTTCTCAACGGAGCCATTTCATGTTAGAATCTTTCAGATTAAGGCTCTCGAATACCATGGCCAGCTGTCACGAGTGACAAACTGGCTGAGGATTAGTACCGAGCATTCACCGAGCTCTTCATAGCCTCTATCGGCCTCCTCTATCTTAAGCTTACGCTAGTCAAATGTGAATTGTTTGCTGTTTTGGCCAATTGTTGTGCGACTGGCTCCTTACCTCCAAGATGGGTGTTCTCACCAGCGGGACAGAATATAAATTTCTGTGCACAGATACCACAACTGATGGAAAATTGACTTTAGCACATTCAGGGCGATTTCTATATTAACTTAATGAAAGCACTACACTGCATTTTATATATAGCTTTGAGGCTCATACAAGGCTATAAAGCTGACTATCCGCGACGGAGGAACCCAAATACATGGTTTAGAACCACTTACAAGGAAAGCCGCTAACTCTTTCGGGGTCTGAGTGGCTCAATCGGTTAGCGCTCCCGCCCGGCTCGGCCAATGGCATTAATTATGTGCTGGGTGTCGTGGGTTCGAGCCCACGCAGAGGCAGAATCTGGCGCCCTGCTCTAGCCCAGGTTAATTCTCTCCCTCTTGCCTCTGATGCCATATGACCTGAACAGTTGATGCGTTGTCTAACCCCAAAAATTATACTATTCAGTCTTTAAATATCTTCTGGAAGGATGAACAGAATCTGACTCAGTAATAGCACGCACTTTGTGCCATAAATGTCCTATATTCCATGAATATGGCTCGCTGGTGGGCTCCGGGTCTTCTAAACAGCCATTTGTTGGAGGCTACCTCTCCTGACAGCCACACGTAAACCAGCTTGTGCAATTCGTGATTATCTTCTCAAGGAAAACAGAGCTGGCATGTTTTCCAGAACCAAAGCACTAGTCGGGCCTGATGATCCAGGAACGTTCCATGATAGGTCTTCCAATAAAAATGCTCCGGTATTGTGTAGAGGCGCTGAAGTCAATGTGCGAACGCATTTGTTATCTGTGACCAGAAAGTTATAATCTGCCTCGCAAATAATAATCACAATGCTGGAGGTAAAAAGGCAGTGACACAGCGTCTGGCCTAAACAGCAAAACCATCCACCTTTTAGTTGGGTAGGCTAAAGTTTCCGACAGAGGCTATGAAGAGCTCGGCTCGGTACCAAGCCTCTGCCGATTTTTCATTCCTGAAAGCTGGCTGGTATTCGAGCGCCTAAATCTGAAAGATTCTAACATGAAATGGCTCCGTTGAGAAGCTGGTGACTGCTATAGCTTCCCCTGTTTCAGGGTATTCCAGAACTTACTGTCGTGAACGATCCCACAGCATTGTGTGAAGCTAGTGAAAGATTTCGTGAGCCATCAAAAGGGTAAAAAATATGCAGCAGGGTCTTCTTCTAGCAGTATCAGAGCTCTTAAATAGTTCGCAGGAGAATAGGGAGAAGCACCTGCCCCAACGACGTTCTCCAAAGAATGTTGGCAGACAAAGGTTCGCCTCCGGAAGGCATTCCTGTTCTGTCGGGATTTAGAGTGCAAGGGTGCTGAACAATTTAATTTCAGGTCTTTTGTGGAATAACGTGTGCTTGTATTGCGCTGCAAATACATCTGACGAGTAAATGCCTGCATGTTAAATCCCATCTACCGCTCTTATACGCACGCACATTAGACGGATCGTTCTCAGATGAAAAAGGGCGAAATCGGGAGGGGTCATTGACCTGCCTTGGGGTCTAAATAGATCATCTATGTTGTAAAAAGTTTGGTAAATTAATATTAAATACCTCCACACATCGCATGTTTATCCTCACTACGCGCAATTTCTGGCGTTGCAGTCTCCATTCACTTAACTCGGTGTTATCCACTTAAAAATCACCGGGTCGAATGCGCTCGCCGTACCGTTACCATATGGTCATATGAACGTGGAAATAACGTGCGTTGGTTAACAATTGGTATTTCATGCATATGTGTCAACCATCGCTTCCATAATACCATAGCCGGATGACTATTTTAGTGTATTTTAACACCGTGTTCCCTCTCTCCAGCCTTACCAATCCATTAAGAAGCACTAAATAATATATCATAAGAACACGATGGGGCCAAAGACCAGAAATAGTTCCAAGCCTTACAAGACCTTGGATTTCAATCCTGCATCCTGCCTGAGTCCCAGTTGCCCACCAACCGCGATGTATACCAACACTTTTGCATGTCGAACGAACTAAACGTGAGGTGCGGGGATTTGAGGCAGAAAATCCGCACTTTGTCTTCACTGGTGATGCAGGACATTTGAAAGTGTGGAAAGATCAAACACGGTCTATGGGAGCCGAAAAGGACGTGAATAGTAACCCTGCATCTGGCAGTGAGCCAGGAGCCTTGTGTGGGAGCGAAGCAACATTATTGCCGAGAGAACAATCCTGCAGAAAATAGAGAAACTGCATACGGACGCCATCAAGTTGCAAAGGTGGGGATCAAGGCGAGGCAGAATCTTGAGATAATCAACGCGCGATTCAATGAGTTGTTTGACATCCTCCACTGCCGATGCGATCTCTCAGACGCACCCGTCGCAGCTGCCCGCCTGATAAGAAAGTTCCAAAGCGGAAGTGAGTTTCATTAAGGATCAGAGGACCAAAGGAAAATGTTTCTTTCTGGTTATGTGGACAAGGCTGGCACGAGCAAACTTCTAGAAAAGCAATGCAAAAAAATCCTCGAGGCAAAGCGGGAGATCCAGGGTCAGGAAAAATGTGGGGCGATACGAGTGCCTGTGCAACCTCCTCACCCGATCCAGATAGCTAGAAGACCAATCAAGCTCGTCTGAACCTGGGGCTTCAAGCGAGAGCCTTGACACGGACGACGAAAGAAGCGAGCAGAACTATCGGCAATTACCAAACTATTCTCGAATGTGATAGGTATGGCGTGACGGACCGGGCGGCAGCCTTTACTGAACGCCGCTCTGATGGATTACGGGATTGTGAATGGTGATAAGACAAAGGATCTAGTCGACAGAAACAAGATAAGGAGACAGAGAGCTATGGGAAAAAAGAAGCAAACTCATATGAAATGCAGGATGTCCTTGGCGTATTTTATGACGGAAGGGAGGACATGACGCTTCAAAAGAATGGAAAAACTAAGAAGGAGTTGCATGATGTGATCGTTACCGAACCAGGATGTAAATATATGGACCACATAACACCAACGAGTGGAAAAGCCCCACATTGCTGAAGGGCTTTTAGATGTTTTGGATGAATATGAGATTGAGCCCCAAGTTGTTGGCTGTGATGGAACAGCCGTAAACACGGGACATATCGGTGGTGTAAACCGCCGATTAGAAACGCTCTTGAACGACCTCTTCAACAAGTTGTGTGTGGTATCCACGCAAATGAGCTTCCCCTTAGGCATGTTTTTCAGGACGCAGATGGGAAAAGTAGCGGACCCAGCTCGTTCAAAGGGGCCATCGGAAGGAGTTAGAGAAGCATCTTGTTCTCTTCCCTTAGCAGATTTCGAAACTGTTCCAGGGATGGTACAAGAAATTCCAGTTGAGGTACAGAAACATATGAGCAGGGACCAGAAATACCTGTATCGCATGAGTATGGCTGTGCAGCAGGGAAAGCCAGTTTTCCTCAAGATCTTCTAACAAAACAACCAGGACCCCTACATCAGGCACGATGGCTTACGTTAGCCAACAGAATTCTGCGTCTCTACGTATCTGAACACACTCCATCACTCGAACTCAAACGACTGGTGTTCTTTGTCCTGAACCAATATGCTCCCGGGTGGTTCAGGTTCAAAACACATTGGAAAATCACCGATGGAGCCCCAACTTTATGTATCGATACTGCTCTCGAGAAGGTTGCCAGACATTGACCGCCAGATCACGCAAACAGTTTTGCAGGGAATGCGTACTGGGCGCACTCAGAAAATATACCATTGCAATGCTGGCGACGAGCATGAGGATACTAGAAAAATGGCTGTTCAGACTATACTCCGGTGCCGTTTGTCAAGCATGCACTCTCCAAAGCAGGTTCGGCAATTCCTAGTGCCAAAAGTCAACTTTGAATCGGAGGCGTACCACCAACTGATAGACTGGAGGAACACAGTTGTGACGGAGCCACCTCTGTCGTTCAGTATATCATCTGCAGAGCTTGAGCAGGTGGTCTCAAGCCCCTAGAGGTGCCCGACATACCTTGTCATTCACAAGGGGTGGAAAGATGGGTCTCGGAAGTCACGAGAGCGTCGGGAAAGGTATCAGGCCAGAAAGACGCCATCGCATGATACTTACACGCACCCGTTCCGTAAAAGAACTGCCAGAGACAGACACCAAACGAAGTTTCGTTGAGTGGGCAAATGAAGCCTCAAAAAATAGGGTGACAGTGTAATAGTACCAAATAAAGATCCTTCAAGTGTGGAATGACATGAAACGTTTTGATAGATGGAATGACACGTGTTTGAAAAAGGAACCAAAGGGAATAAATTTGAAATATTTGTTTCAGTCCAAAGGTTACAACACATATAAACAAACTACACCTGCATGTTACACAGATATACACACGTTTGACTATACTGGCCGATCACATCCTTAAAAAAACAAATAAATCCATCTATAGCACCCTAATGCTGAGCAAAAACAGCGAATAGTTTGGTTTAGCTTTAGAGTGCTAACTGCTAGAGACGTGTTTGTCTTAAAATAAAGAAGGGATGAAGTGGTAGACGAAACGTTATCTTTATTTCTAACGTTTAAATTATAAATAGAGTTATAACTTCTTCTCTGGGTTTTCCCATTTTAAAACGGTATCGAACATAACCAAAGCGAATGGTAGTGCCTAACACCAAGTAAAACGAATGGAGACTTCAACGCCGAACTCAGCACTTTCAACCAAAAACTCGAGGCGTGGAGGTATTTAATACAATTTTCTGATACTTTTTCGTGTTCTCCGAACTATTCGCATCTAAAGGCAAGAAATGACCCCTCCTGATATAGGTTGTTCCGGACGATCCGGTCAACGCACATGTCACGCTGTCTTTACTGGTAGGTTATGCACCCCTTTCATGCCAATTAAACAAGGGGAGACTGCAACGCCGGGAGACCAATCGCGCTGGAAACATGAAATGTTTAACCGTTTTGAGGCGACCTTTCCTGTTGTAGATGCTTGGAATATGGCTCATTGAAATCATAATTGAATATATAATGGTAAAAAAGTGGGTTCGAGTCTGAAGAGTAAAAAGAGTTTTTTTTAACGACCCGAATGGTACATGAAGCGAGAAACATTCCAAAAGATGAGATGATGCGGTGAGACCTTGAAAAACCTTGCTTGTGAATAAGATGTCTTGTTGTACACTAAGGTGTATCACTAGAGGGGTTATTTTAACAGTTCATGGTTTTTATTTGATTTTATCATGCCCTGTATCTGTGGAAACAAATTGGGGTGCTTCATTCCCATCAAATTCAAATCCCCATCCTGCCCCTGGCGATCAAAGTTTTGCCTATCTCCCAGCATAGGAGCGATGCTAGCGCCATAGCGGCAAACCTGGGAACTACCACACTCGGGTATATTAATGAACGCAGATGTTTTGAAAATGCCACTCCCTAACCCAGGCACGTAGTGGCAAGGCCACCGCGGCAGCCCCCAGCACAGCTGGCCAGGCCACTCCTCAGCTCACCGCCTCCCAAAAGCGTCCCCTTCGCCCCTGATGGAGCCGCTAGTTATGGTACCCTTTCGGCTGGCCATCCCCCATGTCATGCAAAACACGCACCACAGCACAAACACCTTTTGGCGCAAGTGGACTCCCAACACGGGCTGGACGGATCCCCCAGCCAACCCAGCCTGTTCCATTCCGGGTCTTCCGCCCAAAAGTACCGCCGCCCCCCGTCCCTCACATGGCACCAGGAAGACCTGGACCCCAACCGAAGGGCGGCAAAGCAGCCCTCAGCAGGTGCCTAGCTGTACCGAGTTTCCCCCGCTCCCAGCCCCCTCCCACCCAAAAGTCACCGGTGCACCCCCCTCCCAGGCGCCGCCTACGGCGGGCGCCGGGACGGAAACACCAGAGTGGCAGCTCCCCCCTTCCAGTAAGACAGCTGCCACTCAAACAGAAAAAGTCAGTGTAGCCACCCAAACCGAAACCTCTCTCACGGACAGCAGCAAAGCTCCTGCCTCTCAAGCACCGACGACCCGCCATTGTGGCTCTCAAACAGATCTGGCATGTCATTACATGCAATCCCAATTTGCCAGTGATTCCGACACGTCAGGTAGCAACAGCGAACCTGATAGTGAGCTGCCCGGGACCGAGTCTTACCCAAATGCTGACAGCATCTCGGTCACAGACTCTGTAGAAAATAGTTATCTCATGTCGGCCTCCCCCACCAGTTCAGTCTCATCCATATCCCTCAGGCCCGGCAGCCCCCCGGTGCCGAGGAAACTCCGGTACACCCGGCACTCGTCCCCCGTTTCCACTACCAGCGACACGAGTAGCACACATTCCTATCACCTCCGCCCCCGCCCCCGCAAACCCCCCCAGCATCTAAGACATTAAACCACCATGGGTTCAATTCTCCAATGGAACACAAACAGTCTAATTGGGAAATTCCCTTATTTAAATCAATCTTTGCTGAGAAAAAGCCGGCAGTAGCAGCACTCCAAGAAACCCTCTTTAATGATAATGATAATAACAAATTCAAAATCTCGGGTTACTCTTGGTACCGCCATAATGTAAACGCTACTGTCCGTAAAGGAGGCACTGCCATCCTTATTGAAAATAGCATCCCTCACAGCCAAGAGACTTTGGTTACGCCACTCGACTGTGTCGCTATTAATGTAGAAATTCAGCACGTCAAATTGACGGTGATTTCACTGTACATCTCTCCAAGCGATCCTGACCCGTCGGCTCGGGACCTCGCCCAACTTTTTGGCACAAATCCCCGGCCCTTTGCTACTACTTGGAGATTTGAACGGTCATCATCCCTCATGGGGCAGCGCCACCACCACTCGCAGAGGCGAAATCATCTATGACGCAATAGACTCTCAAAATCTAGTTATCTTAAATAACGGCGCTCCGACCCACCAAGCAATGCGCGGTGGGCATTCTGACACTGCCATTGACATCTCGTGCTGCTCTCCTAGAATTGCGTCACTGTTCACCTGGGAAGTCGAAGACAACCCAGGAATGAGCGATCAACTCCCAATAAAAATTGGTATTCCCACAGGCTCAATCGACCATGTTACTCTTTTTACACCCTCATGGAAACTAAAACGTGCCGACTGGAACAAGTTTGAGGCAGAGGTCGACCTCACACTTGTCACCGGAGGTGACCCCGACTCGGCAGACATTGACTCGGTACTAAGAGCCATCAGCTCAGCAGCACATTTAACAATACCAAAAAGTCAAGGCCCCCGACAGAAAAAAGGAGCCCCATGGTGGAATGCAGAGACGGCACACGCCAAAGCTCAAATGATTAGAGCCAGGAAAGCCTACGAGAGGAGGGCACACAGCCCTACTCGCAATGCCCTCCGGGCAGCCAAAGCCCACTTCCAAAACACGTGCAAGCGGGTCCAAAAAGATAGTTTCAACGCCTTCGTTTCTAAATTCAACCGCTTCACACCCATTTCTCAAATCTGGAAAACCATTGGAGCTTTCTCTGCGAAACGACCGCCCCGTGGACCCTTCCCTCAACTGACAATCTCCGGCCAAAACATCACGGCACCCAAGGAAGTCATGGACGCCTTTGCTGATCATTACAATGGCGTTGCAGCCAACAGTTCCTACAACCAGCGCTCAAAAGACCAGGCCGAATGGTGCAAACGCCGCACATTCTTCAATTCTAGTAATCAGGAGTACTATAACGTACCTTTTACAATGACCGAACTAAATTACTCCATTAGCAAGTGTGGAAACACTGCAGTGGGCCCGGATGAAATTCACTACTCTTTCTTCAGGCACCTCAGCCAGACAGCACTAAAATATCTTCTCTCGGCCATTAACAACATGTTTCTTAGCGACTCTTTCCCCACTATGTGGCGGGAGAGTGTCATCATTCCCATTCCAAAACCTGGCAAAGAAAAAAACGGACCCTAAAGGTTATCGCCCCATTTCGCTTACTAGCTGTGCTAGCAAGCTTGTAGAGCGCATGGTCAACGTAAGACTTCACGAAATTCTCGAAAAGAAACTCGATGCTATGCAATCGGGTTTCCGGCGCGGGCGAGCCACCACTGACAATCTGATCAAACTGGTCAGTGACGTCCAAAATGGCTTTTACAAGAAGCAAGTCACAATTGCTGCATTCTTAGATATCAAGTCGGCCTTTGATCGTGTACAAAAAGACGTCCTTTTGTATAAACTTTGTAAACTGGGAGTCCATGGCCACCTTGCTAGATTCATTGACAACTTTCTTAGGGACAGAAAATTCAAAGTGCGCTGCGGCACCACCTTTTCCTATCTGACATCTCAAGACCAGGGCACACCCCAGGGTAGCGTTTTATCTCCGACCCTCTTCCTAGTCATGATCAATGACATTTTTTCCAAAAAGCTACCGCCTGGAGTTAAGTACTCCCTATTTGCAGATGATGTCGCTATTTGGAAATCCACTCCTGTCGACACCAGGCGGCGCAGTCAACCAGAATTCAAAACCGCGACTACCGAATTGCAGGGTAGTCTCGACGACATCCATGCTTGGTGCAATTCAATGGGTCTATCACTCTCGGCCGAAAAGTCATCAGTCGTAGTCTTTGCCAGGCCAGGTGTGAGACACGCTGTTCCTCAGCTCCAAATCTCAGGCAAACCCATTGAATGCGCGAAAAGCTTCAAATTCTTAGGCGTCATCCTTGATACCCGCCTTAGTTTTAACGAGCATATTACCAAAGTCGTCTCTAGCTGTCAAAAACGAGTCAATATCCTCCGCATGCTCGGCGGAACAGAGTACGGCGGGGATCGAAAGACCCTGCTCATGCTCTACAAGTCCTTGATCCGGCCCATACTCGAATATAATTCGTTCGTCTTTGACTCAACGAACAACACTAATAAGCTAAAGCTAGAGCGCATCCAAAACGCAAGTATCCGGGCAGCCACAGGCGCGCTCAGAGAATCCCCCATCACCAGTTTGTTAGTGGACAGTGGGCTGTGCCCTCTCCAAACAAGACGCCACTCCCAGCTTATCTCTTACTATATCAAGGTCCAATCTACCGAAAATCACCCGGCGAAACAATGTTTCGCCCACCCTGGACGTGTATCAAAAACTAATCGGACAACCTGGCCTCCATTTAAGAATAGAGTAGCTAAGACCCTGGAAACCCTGAACCTTGCGATTCCAGAAGCAATAGGCAAACCCCCACTCTCCTGCTTTTGGACTCGCAAACAGCCCAAAGTCGAGTTTCTTTTGACCACACGCAAAGACAACCTCACCACAGAGGAGATCTCCCAGAAATTCTTAGAGTTCCAGTCTAACAACACTGGCAAAACCTTCATTTTCACTGACGGCTCTAAAATAGGCGAAAAAGTAGGCCTCGGCATCTGGGGGCAAAATATTTGCCTCCAAAAACGACTTCCGGACAACTGTTAAATCTTTACTGCCGAGGCTGTCGCCATTCTAGATACACTAGTCCAGATCAGAACCCTAAATATTAATTCAGCCGTCATCTGTTCAGACTCTAAATCTGTCTTGCAAGCTATCAATAACGTAGTCAACCCCAGCCATCACGTAATAGCAGACATCCAGAAGGGTATCGACGATATCCCAGATGTCTCCTTTCTTTGGATCCCAGGCCACTGCAAAATTCTCGGAAATGAAAAAGCCGACGAACAGGCCAAAAAGTCTCTTGAACTCAGAGAGGTCGCACCTCTCAAATGGTCCGGAGACGATAGCAAAGCTCTCCTCCAGAACCATATCCGGAAGTACATCCAAAATGACTGGACCACTAACCACAGCGCCCATTTATTCCATATCAAGCCTAACATCGGCTACTGGCCCAGCTCCAACCAAAACAGTCGTCGGCGTGAGGTCATCCTGACGAGACTCAGAAGCGGACACACCAAATTAAATGCCTATGGGCGTGTAGGTACCTGTGGTACCTGCTCTGCCATGGAAAATCCCTACCATATCCTCATCGACTGTCCCCAGCACGACGCCCATAGGCAGCCCATGCTAGATTATTGCCGCATCAGAAACATCCCAGTAAACCTTTCCACTCTTCTCGGCAATGATCACCCTGAGCTGCTGGACAAGCTCTTTACATTCCTGAAGGCTTCTAGGCTCGAGAGCTTTATCTGAACGTCTATGGTGGCAGGTATGGAAAATACCTGCATCCGAATAGCACCCCTCATATTAGAAATCATTACACTAGAAAGGTCCCTCTGACAAATTTAAACAATAGGTGCTTCAAACTAGGTTTTAACTGTCTGGTCCTAAGGTATGGTAGACTCAGAATAACTCCCACCATAGGAAAAAAACAAAAAAAAAAAAAAACAAAAAAAAACAACAAAAAACTAAACAAAAAAAAGTTCAACTAACCAACTAACCCTACCTAACGATCCGTTCATATTTGCTAACCAACTAACCCTAACTTAAGGACTACTAACTATACTAACCACATCTAAGACTAACAACTAACCAACTCACACCCCTCCCTAACACTCTATCTGTTCTATTACCCTTCTCTCTTCCTCTATGCGGCGGCTACCCAGCCAGAGAGGGTGCTGTAACCTCACCTCCTGGTTGCAGGATAAAGACCCGCGGCATCACGTCATGGTGCTTGCGGGTATTTCTAATAACCCAAAATTATTATTTTTCAATGGAGGAACTCGAGTAACGTAAGCAAACGGTTATTCGATAACAAGGAACAAAATTCAAAAAATAATCTTTACGCTGGCAAGACTCTTCACGCACCCTTTTAATTCCTACCTGTGCCCCAGGCTCGGCATCTCTGCCGTAGCAATCCCCTTCCCTCGCAAGTGTTGCTACACTTCGCGACCCATTCCTTGAAATAAGATTCGTCCCTTTGTTCTGCGACATTAAAGTAAACACCCCTCCTGGAAAATTCTCCCCCACACTTTAGAGGCGGGCAAAGGTGCTTTGCACAGAACGCCTTATAAAAAGCCCTTAACTAACTAACTTTTGAAAATGCTCACAAACACATACACACTGCGCTGAGGGAATCATGAACACCACAGCATTGATACGGTATCAAGATGTGTCTTGCTTTTCTACCTTTGCTAGGTACGAGGCGTCCGGGTAGAGCTATCATGACCATTACCAAAACCTTATGCATGGAGGGCGACCTTTTGTGCTGATATCGCGCCATAGTTTCATTGGCTCCACTATCAGAGCCGTGTTCTCTTCCGAAATACGACCGATGTCCATTTGTAACCTGTTTATTACGGCCGCCGTTCCGCGGTTGGAAAATCCGTAGCGATCGGCAGCCAGAGCCGTATTGAAACCATACACGTGTATTTGAGGCCACACAGGTTGGACACTAAAAAGGCCGGACCCCGAAGGGAAGGCCGGGCCCCCCGACGCGGCGCGCCTAAATTACGCCGGGGGAACCCAGAAAATTGGACAAGCATCGACAAAAATATAATTACTAGGAACACTAAAACAACACAGACAGTCAAGCGCACGCAGTTTTAAAACCATCTGGTAAAAGAGAACAACCTGGGCACACGCAGGCCAAGCCAGACGCAGTCGCCAATGCGGTCTAACTTATTTACCGCGGTGGGTCGCATCAGCGAGCGGTCACCACACGCACGCCACCGATCTCGGTACGGACGCTCCCGCCAGGCCGGCACCCAGCGCCGCCGCATGTCCCCACAACTCGTGCCCGCCGCGCGAGGCTCACACGGACGTCGCCATCGCGGCGGTCCTCCGCTAGCGAGGGCCAGAGCACCGGCGCATCTCCACCGCCGGCCGGGCTCGCCCGGGCACCACCACCGCAACCGCCGGGTGCAGAGACACGGGCCCCAACAGCCCACAGGGCCGCCCGACGCGTCCGGCCCGCCGCCGCAGGGCGAGGACCAGCCATAGGCCGGCGCAGCGCCACCGCCTCCAACATACAGATGTCCTGAGGGTTAAGATCACGTGTAAGACGGAAGGACGGACATGGTTTATTTTTTTACAGACCGATTAGTTGAACGCAGAGGTATGTTAATAATAAAAAACAGCACACTCGGGGGAAGAGGAGGGGCAACAGCAGTGCCGGAGGCTGGCCTGTTCGAACACTTATTGATGCCAAATCTAAACATTTGGTGAGAGCTGCATTCGGTTACTTATTTTGTACGTTGCTTAGCTATAACCAGATTACAGGATACTGATGATCAGTTTTTTTATTTTCTGCTTAATTTCATACTTAACTTAAATTTCATACGAGAGCTTAGGTCTGCACTGCCCCAAGGTAGTACCCAACAGTACGTGCGGTAGTCTGATTTTCTACATATCATGTATTCAATTCAACCTTGTAAATTTAACCTTGCTAATAGGTATCAATATACATTTTGGTAATAACTGTTTTAAAGAAGCATTTGTTTAGTGGAATATCATCCAGATTTCTAATTTTAGTACCTACAGTCCTATTCCATACTCTAGGGGCCGACACAAACAAAGATAATTTCTTGTACATGGTGGGTGCAAAGGGAACTTGGAAGTGCTGTAATTGTCTTATGTTATGTCTCACAGGATTTTGATTGGCCAGCAAAATTCGGTCAGACAGAGGACTTGGAAGGGAATTTTTGAGGTAGCTATGGAGTATGAAGAGCTTTGAAGCCTCAACTTGGTCTTTGAGTTTAAGGATTTTATACTTTTTGAATAAAGGGTTTGTGTGTGCCAGGCGGTCAGTTTTGTCAATGATACGGACAATTTTCTTTTGTAGTAACATTAATTTGTTCAGTTTATATTCAAAGGTACTTCCCCATACAGGTAGACAGTAGTTTAAATAAGGAAGTATGAGTGAGTTATACAGCAGGAGGGTGTGACCTGGATTGAAAATATGTTGTGATCTTCTTATTAGACCTATGTTTCTGGATAGCGTGTTTTCAACATTTCGTATATGTGCCGACCACCTCAGATCCTCGCTGATTGTGAGTCCGAGATATTTGGTAGAGAATTTTCTTTGTATGGCTACATTGTTTAATTTAATGTCTATGTCGCATAGACGGGTTGCAGAAAATAGTTGATAGATTGATTTATTTATGTTCAGAGAGAGCCGGTTACAACGGAGCCAGGTTGCGACTTCAGTGAGACTATCACTTATGGTTGCTACAAGGGATGTTTTATTTTCAGCTGTATAGAGAAGGGCCGTATCGTCCGCAAAGAGGTAGAATTTTGGAATTGACGAACTTTTATGGATATCATTAATGCAGAGCAGAAAGAGAAGCGGGCCTAGGATACTACCTTGTGGAACTCCCATGGGAATCTGATTTGCAGTTGACGACATAACACCATTGAATTTGACATATTGAGTACGATTTGCAAGGTAAGACTTGAAGAAGTGGAGAGGGGTGTCTTGGATACCATAATGGCTTAATTTTGACAACAAAATTTCATGATTTACCGTGTCGAAAGCTTTACAAAAGTATTCACCTGCCTGTCCGTATTCCACGCAGCGGCGTCATGGTCGTCGGCATCTCCAGGCTCCCAGTCGACATCAGAGGGACGGTCGTCTGTTTCAGAGGACTCGGTGTCACCTGCAGTGTCTGTCGCGGTGCTAGTTCCATGGCTCTGCAAGCCGGACGGTCTGGGTTCGGTGCTGGGTGGCCCGGCTGCACCAGATGGACCGGCTTCGCTGCCTGGTGGGCCTCCGGCCGTCGGTGGCTCCCTCTCCTCTCTCTCTCTCTCTCGGACAGCCTTCACCTACGCAGACCCGCTGTCTGCCACCAGCTGCTCTCTTGGAGATCGATGCCTCCGAGGAACATTTTCCTCGGCCCTCGTTGATCCATGATGAACTTCACCTCAGCCGTCGGCACTCGGTTGTCACGGGGACAGCTGCAGTGGGTCAGGTTCCTGCACTTGCAGACGGCGATGTCGAACAGCTTGTTGAAGAAATTTTCCCCTTTCTGTAGCCTCGCGTTCTTCTGGTTCCGGTTTTTCGTCACGACTTTGTTCATACTCTGGAATTTCTTGAAGCACGCGACAACCTTCAAGAATACGTTATTGGGCCGTATGACCGGGATTCCTTCGCTTTCCCATACAGCTATTATTTTCTCAGCGACATTTTTGAAATTTCCTTTTAACGGCTCACCACGTGCTTTCACACGCCTGTCATGGAGGACGCGGATGTAGTTTACAACATCTTTGTTGGTAGAAAGTTGGTTTGAGGGAAGTTGGTTTGGTGCTCCTAGGTAGAAGTGATTGGAATTACTGCGGAGCGGTATCTTCACTGAGGATCAAAATGCAAAACCTGCTAAGGAGGTGGGATCACAGGGTCAGGAATGTAACTGCTTTGGCGGAATGGGAAATCAAGATCACATCGAGAGGTGGAAAATTCACCCTTGTTGGATCCAGACGTGTGGTTTAGCTTAGACAAGCTCCGCAATTATTCAACCCTATTGAACGACCCGGGTTTGACGCGCCGGCTGCTTCGGTCCGCGAGAGGTCCCTCATTTTCAGAGCTTAATTTGGCACAAGTAATCAAAACAAAGCATGAACCGACCCTACAGTACATGCTTATCAAAACAGGAGATGCATGGTAAAGACCATAATAAAATCACCGGCGGCTGTTCAAGCAATTTAACTCCAATGAAATCGAAGTATTTAGGCGCCTATAATGAGAAAATTACCAACGCGTACGTCCTGGTCACTCAGGCAAAGTAAACAAAGATGGATCAAGGTCAGTGTAATTGAGTACGTCAAGATCGGGTACTGAACACGGACAGGATGTGACTTGTAGGTAAGCAAGAATAATTATTTGTTACTTCCCTCATTATACCTATGGCAGTTTTTTAGGCACAGTGTCCACTTTCTGCAAGGACGGTTCCAGGGGGGGGGGTAACTGGGCCATGCCCCCGCAAAGCACCAACAAATAAAGGGCAAAATGTATACATTTCGCCGTGTAGGTACAACACAAACGAAGCAACTTGTATTAAGGAAAGTCGATTTTAAACGCACTAGTGACTCGTAAGCCGTCGAAGTCCGACGGGTTTCTCTAAACCGGATATTTTTTAACTTGCCCCTTAACCCCATTTACCCCCTTCTCAATATATATATATATATATATATATATATATATATATATATATATATATATATATGATCCGCCCTTGTCTCTCTGCATAAATTTATCGCTGGCAGGCTCGTTGGAAGAAGGCGAAAAATAGAACAGATGGTGTTTTATCAGATCACCGCAGGGCGGCGCTAGTGTAGAAAATGGTATGAGATGGGGTAACTTTCGCTTGCTTGGGGCAGGATGGGGATTTGAAGTTGGACAAAACAATTGGTACAGTATTGATTCAGGGTGGCTGGGGCATGATAAAATCATATAAACACCTTGCACCGTGATAAGCGATACACCCTATTGTACACGCCTTGCCAGTAAAGTACGAACATCACAAAACCTCGTCAATTCCTCGTAATCTAATGGTGGGCTGGGTGGGTCAACATGGTTCGCAAGCTACAGCAAAAACTTGTGCTGGATTTTTTCTACACGGTCCAGATGGCATTTTGCGGCTCCAGCCCCAACCAATGAACAATACTCTAATACTGACCGGAAAATAGCATTAAAAGCCGCCACGGCGGCCTTCTAATTCAGCTTACATCTCGCGGAGGCCGTCTGGAAGGTTCTGATTAATAAACCGAGTGATCTGTTTGCTTTGGAAACCATCGAGTTGACATGGTCGGAAAAGGTAAGCTTTTAGTCAAGAATGATTCCCAAATCTTTTATGAAAGAAACGTTCTCCAAAAATTTTTCCGTTGATTTTATAAGCCGAATTGATGATATTGCGTTTTAAAGGTTTCGAATTCAGACGCTATTGGTGATGTTACAAAAATCATAGAACTTAATAGCTAAGTTTATTTTCATTGCATAGGCGGATGAAAGTTTATATTCAGCGCATTTTCGACCTAAACCACGACATATGGGGATGTGCCACTTTTGGGCGGCAGCAAAACATATCGCGGGGGCGCCAAAATTCGAATCCTGGGGAATGGGTGGAAGCGACACTTCAGGGGGCATTATCGACCTTTTAGGGCAATACTGCGGTCATTCCATGGGCGCCAAGTGTTGACCGGGGAGGGGAACATTCCCTTTCCCTGAATGTTCCCTGGATAAACCAACACTCACGGTACATAAAATATTGGTCCGTGACCAATTATGACCAACAATATTAGTTCCTGTTTGGTTCTCGAAATTATAATTATGTCAGAACCATTTTTAGGTCCACAGGTCAACGAGGTCGCTAGATAGAGGCCATGAAAGTTTCGGGGCTAACACAAACATTGAAGCAGGAATAATTTTCGATCTTAAAAGTGGCTGATCTAAATTAGTTTGAATGGATATCGCTGGATACAAGATACAACAGTTCATATAAAATAAAGCTTTGACATCAGGTCAGGTTTTGACCTCGTGACCTTGTGACCCCTTCTTTAAATTCATAATTAAAAAACATATTCTCATTTTTCACAGGGTGCTCCTTAGGCCAGGGCATCTTTTAAAGGAAAAGTCAGTGGGAGGGGGGCATTTCTGGTGCTGGCCATTATGGTGTCTTCAGGGGAGCAAGACCTATTTTGAGGGGGTTTAATAAAGCTTAGACGCGATAGTGTTAAATGTTTCTCAATTTTTGTGCTATTTCGTGTCTAGAGTTTATAGATGCTGCCCAGGGCTGACAGTTTTTTTTCAACAGAAAAGGTCAAACCGAGTTAGACAAAGGGCCAAAGAGGGGCAATTATATCATTTTCACCAAAATAGCAAATAAACACAAAATGATTTTATCCACATAACCAGAACATTTGTTTGGGATCATCAATCTCCCCTCACCCACTTTTTGAACAACAATTTCATGATCTTAGTCAAAATGGGAGTAAACCGAAAATTTGTATGACCAGCCGCTGCGGAAGGCAACGAGAAGCCCAAATTCTAAAAGTTGTTGGTACTAACGTGGAAAGTTTGCTGTCAACATCAGGTTAAAATTTACCTGGCCCCTTCACTTTTTTGCCGGTGGCGACGCTTATGTATGCTACCACCACAGTAATAAATAAAAAGGCTAAGCACTTCATACCACCACACGAGCAACCAGTCTTACGCACTTTGACTACACCGTGTCCTGTCTAATCCACGAACGAGCTCTCAGCGCTGACGAGTGCCTGCTTGTGAAATGAGAGCATCATGCAATGTCACGGTACTGGCTGGGATGTGGGCTTCCGGTCGGATAGAGCAGGATGTTTGATTGGTTGTAGGCCAGCGTTCTTCTCCAGCGTTGTGACTAGTGGATACTGAGGCTGTTTTGCCGGGATTTCCCGTAACTAAGCGCTTTGTTTCGTCTTCGCACGATGGAGTAGACAGCCACGGGTGAAAATTGTATAACACAATTGTTGTGGATTGCCAATTTTGGACCAGAAATGGAACAAAGTAATAATTATCCGGGTGTGTTCTGTCTTATTTTCGTTAGGTGAGTCTGCGTTTGGTCAATTTTAAGTCATCTGTCTATTTCACTGGGGGCCAATTTCTGGGCACTGGGGAGCATTTCGGCCGACTAGGGGGCAAATGCCCCCCCAGTTAACATGTTAAAATATGGCCTGCCTCAGGGTATAAGCTAACCAATAGTGGGCAACCTTTGTGTAAATCAGATTTAGTAACAGGTCACAGAGGTCATCACCTAGGGAAAGTTATCGTTTTTGGACCATGAGCGGTTCTCCGGTCACCTCGGAAAAATAGGTGGGGACTGGCCTGCAAGACCCCCTCCAGTGCACGTGTCAAAAAAGTTGTGAAGCGCCTTAAAGAGGTGATCTGCGGTGATGAGTGGTGATGATGCAGTGGTGAGCGGATATGAAACAGGAAAAGTTTGGAAATGTAAAACAGGGAAGTCTTAGGCAAAAACCATAAACCTAGCGATGTTTGTGCAAAGAGGAACAAAATTATTGTAGCGATTGAAGGTCGATTTGAATATTTATCAAGATTATAAGGCATATTAGAAGTATTTAGATGATAAGAAGTGATTATGAAAACAAGTGATTTAAACTCTCCGTTGCAGTGTAAGTTTATCAGAGCGTATACCTATTAATCAGCATAATCAGAATAAACTGACCTCAGTCGCTCGATGAGAATAAACTGGGTCGTTTTTTTAATTGGGGTCTCTTCAGGAGCAATGGAATATTGAGCGCGGGTTCATTTTGCACCTTGCAAATATTTTTCTACGCCAGTAATTTCACATTACAATATATTTATACTCCCTCACTTCCAGTTTAGGGGAAGTCCGTGCAAGAGTACGCACTTAACTTTCTGAAGGCTTCCACCTTTCTCCTGTATGTCTAACAGCTAAAATTTGTATATGGTTGCTTAGCCTGAAGAATTGCCTATGTATAGTCCATGTTTCAACTCGATGGCTCTGAAAGGAACTCGCCACGAGCCCATCAAAAATAAAAGTCACGTGCGTACTCTTGCCGGAGTGGGTCGGTAATAGTACGCAAAAGAGGGGGCTGGAGTATGCATTAATGCCCCGCTGTGCTTTAGGTGCATAGGCCATAGCGCGATTTTTTTGGTCGCAAAACTAAGCGATTGTATGATTTTATATCGTTCTGAATATACAAGAGCTATGTTGCAACGTTTGGTTTTCCAAAAATGAATTACGAACTCTGTCCCGAGCAAAATTTAAATTGTCCTATCTCTTAAGCATGCACACTCTTGCACAACGGTCTACTGCGTACTCTTGCCGGACATGCTCCCTTGGGAAGAAAGTCTTCATAAACATGCTGGCAGGCGTTTTAGCGTCAGTTCGGTCCTACAGCTCAGCTTTCTTACTGATGACAGACCGTAATAGAATACTTTCGATAATAGAACCATGGTCTGCAAGTTTACCTAGTTAAGAAATATTACATCAAGGGTGCCCAGAACCTTATTTTGCTCTGTACTCCCGCGGAAAGAACAGGAACACTTTAATTTTTTGTGCAACCTAGGCACTGACCTTGCTTGTTTATACCAGGGTATCCACTATCTCAGTGGTTGCTAAGGAACCAAAACAGCTGCTGCGCACTCTTATCTCATGCGTACTCTTACCTGCCCTTACCCTACATTGTTCCGGTTAAGCTGAAAATGTTTTTACTCCAGTGGTATAATAATGATCCCTCAAGACACATTCATTTTTGCATTAAACAGGTGTAAAATGGGTTGTGGAATAATGCCGGAAAGAGGAGTTTGGTACCGTACCTATAAAGAGATTTAGTACCGTAGAAAGAATCCTAATGGTTTACTTTTTCGTAGTTGATATTTTCACAAGCCACGGGTTGTGGTCGTGTTATTCCTGGTTCATGACATTTTACGCTGCTCAATCTAAGAATATCGGGTGTAAAATACTCACGGAAATAAGAGTAGATTTTGGCACCTTAGAAAAATCCTATTTCTGACATATTTTTTCAGTGTAGCAATAAACACATATTCTCTTACACCCAGAGTGCCAGGGAAATGTCAGTGTATTTCTGGATGTTTAGTGGCGGCTTTTATCTGTTGATGTGAAGTGCTTCTTTTATGAAAAGTCGGTAGTGGTTTGTGCTTGCGTGGTTGATGTTGGTGTTTTCTTTCAAAAGTTTGTGTGGAGGTTTTGACTTGTGTTTGGGTAACCAGTGTTCTGCTGGGCCAGTTTATTTTTGCATGTGCATGGTAAGGCGTCGTGATAGTGTTGTTATCGTGGCACCAATGTAGTCTTCATGAGGTCTACAATCCTCATGGGGGAAAGTGGCACATACAAGGTGACTTATGAAAACTTCCTGCGGCCATATTTTTAGAGAAAATTTTTGGGAATTTCGAGTACCTTCTAAATTTATTCAGCATTCTTGAAACCTCTTGCTACCCAAAAACGAAAGGTACCATGAATGATCGGTTGTACATGATGCATTCACTTTTGGGTCGTCTTATTGTGGTATGCCCCACGAAGCCAAATAAAACCCTGTTTCTGAAAACTGCTAAACTCGAGAGCGCGTTAACACAGTGATCTAAGGCAATAGGAATCAACGAAGTTGGAAATGCAAAGACAAGTCGAATCTTCCTTGTCCTTTTCAAACTCCCAACGCGTCGCCTTAGCTCTGATGCGCGACTTCCCGCAGGGTCGCGCGCCACCAAACGGAACAGGTATGAGCGGGCCGGGCAGTGGAAACATGCTTCCGTGGGTGAAATGGCGCCAAGAAACTCAAAGGAGACCCGTACCTGGTCGTGGGGACACCCGTCTGGAAGGTGCGATTCACTCACATCGCGTGTTTGCGCTCCCTGGAGGCTGGGGGAGGAGAGGGGTCAGTGTTGACTCTTTCAACCGCAGACGTGCCAGCCCAGCGTCTCGGCGATCGCCCGGGAGAATGAGGGGATGAAACTGCGTGCCGGCGAATTCAGCTGAATGCCCAGACTGGTATTTTTCCAACCGCAGATGCAGAAATTGGCTGATGCGCGCGCTTCAGCGCGGCAGTTTCTTGCATATCAGCCAGTGGCGTAACCAGGATTTGAATTTAGGGAGGGAGGAGCAGGTTGGCAAAATGTGCCTCCATGTGTGCCCCCTCCATATTCTTAAAGTTGCAAAAAATGCGTTTACTGTGGGGTGCTTCCCCTGTTGCGTTATACGAGTTTTTTAAGATTTAGTTTTAAAGCCTATTCATTTTAGCTTAAGCTTTAGAATGCATATTTTAGCTTAAACTTTAGAACGTATATTTTATCTTGGCAACTGCATCCAGCTTTAGATGGTCATAGGCTATGACCATCTAAAGCTATGACTCATAGCCGGTCTTCACCTGTACTGTGCTCCCTTGGTTTTGCTATATAGGTAAAGCCAGGAGCGCCGCCACCAATTTTGTACTGGGAAGGGACCAGGGGCGTTGGAAGGGGGGGGCAGGGGCGCAGCCAGAGCCTTGGTATGGGGGGACACACCACCTTTAAGGGGCACCCTGGGAGAAAAATGACCGCGCAGGGGACCAATTTTCATCTGCCGGACTTGTTGGCACCTGCTGACTGGTCCGGCACATGGATAATTGGGTACGGGATGTGACGACACCCGCGACCCCAGTTGGCAGGATGGGTTTCGCCCCCGCCTTCGGGCGAGAGGCCAAATCGAAACTGCCATCCTCATCCTTTCCTGGCCTTCCTAAATTCAAATCCCACCAACTCCTTGTTCCTTTTCCTCTTCTTTCCTTATTTCCTTGTGTATCCATGCCTTTCCACCCGTATCCTTTCTGTCCACTCCTAAATACCCCTCCTATCCACTGTCTGCGATGTCTGGCCCGGCGTGTCTCCGTGGGTGGCGGGGATGTGTGCACTCTTGCTCGTCTTGAGTGTGGACATCTCGGTCGCGTGTGGCGCGCGGCTGGGATGGACAGCGCAGACCGACCCTCTTCCTTTTCCAACCCATAACTTCCCAGTTACCTACTTTTTCCCAGTGTCATGGGCGTCCCCGCACGTGCCTATGATTCCTGGATGGTCTGGGTGTATGTGGGCCTCCGGCTCGTGTGACTGACGATTGGATCCCTCTAATCGCCGGCCCTGCAGGCCGGGGGCTCGCTTCTCTCGGACCAGCCGGGAATCAGTTGTGACGAGCAGGTGGTAGTCGCCTGCTCCGATGAGGCCGTGTGGGGGCGCCTGTCTTTTTAAGGTGAGCTGCGCACCGACCCGTACCCCGGGATGAAGGAGTCCTGGTAGCTGAGCTGAGGTAGGCGCTGTTATGGTTCGTGTGCCTCTAGCAACACTCTACTTTGGTCTGGATTTCCGCAAGGGCGGGGAACTCTTGAGGGCATCGACAAGAGTAGCAGCATTGTAAAAGTCTGTCGGCCTTTAATGGGGCGCGGCTGCCCCTCCCTCCTTGGGTGAGGTCCCGACTTCACCCGGGGAGGGGGGGTGTCCGCGCCCCCGCCCGGGGTCGTCCAGGCTAGGTGCAAGGGGGGACCGTCGTCGGGGCAGTGAGGGTTTGGTGAGTCTCTCTCCCCTCTCTGTAACGGCGGCGTCTCCCCCGTATAGCCAGCCCGTGCGTCGTCTCGCCTCGTAGCACCCTCGTTGGAAGGGGGGCGCACGTGGCTGGTCGAAATTAATCACTTTTCCATGGATACTCAAAACTCCTCCGAACCAAACGACCCTCCTCCTGCTGATCCCGTTGTTAACCAACCCATCGCTGGCCACCCACGCCCCCCACCAGGGGATGGGCTTCAACACCCGTCGCGGTCAGAGCCTCGAAATGACAACACGAAACCATCTAACCCACGGGTACTGATAGTGCGAGGTGTTCATGGCTCGCTATCCAGCCTCTCACCTTTTCAAAGAAAAGAAGCATGCGATCGCCTTGGGAAAATACTGAGATGCGACTGCCTGAAAGACGGGAGCTGGGAACTGGAATTTGTGGAAAGCAGAGAAGCAGCAAGGGCACTAAACGTTAGTGAGCTAAGCTACACACGTAGGGAAAATGGTGTACGCAGACTGACCAAAACAAAAGTGACTGTCGAGACCCACAGGACCAAAAACTTCTGCAGGGGTGTGATTAGGTGTTTTGAACTAAGAGGTGTTACTGACGATGAAATTCTAGATGGTTTGGAAGAGTTTGGCGTAGTGGGAGCGAGGAGAGTGAGGACGAAGCGTGGAGGAGAGGAGAAAGAAACAGACACAGTTATATTAACTTTTGATGGTTTAGACTTACCCCAGAACATATACATTGGATACACGAAGGTGAACGTGATAGCCTACATTCCTAACCCAATGCGTTGCTTCACTTGTCATCGATACGGACACACGACCTCATCATGTAGAGGAATACGAACCTGCGGCCAGTGCGGAGCATCAGACCACGTGGCAGCAGACTGCACGTCGTCTACCCACTTCTGTGTTAACTGTGGGGAGGGCCAGACCCCCCACACAGTGTTCGACCGAAAATGTCCGACACTCATGAAAGAGCGCGAAATTATGAGCATGAAAGTGAAGGGTCGACTAAGCTTTCGGGAGGCTCGTGATGCATATGAGGCCTCCCACCCCCGGAGGTCGTATGCTCAGATGGTGGCAGCGGGGGCGCCTGCTCCTCCCAGGGTGACTCCTGAAGAGTTTCTCCGCTCCCTGACTGTGGCGGATTTCATCCGCCTGGCAGGGAGCATGGGCCTGGTGCTGTCGCACCGGCCTGCCACCCCGGTGTCTGCGCCGGTGGCGAAACCCTCCCAACCTCCACCACCCCCACCCTCGACATCTGTTGGTGGGGAAGCGCTCGGGGGCGAGACTTCCCTCGCCCCTGAGGCCCCGCCCCCTACGCCGGTGGATAGCGCTGGAAGTAGGCGGGTACTTGCCCCTGCTCCTCGGTACCCCGAGGAGCCGGGAGGCTGGACAGTCGTGGGTCCTAAGGGGAAGCAAACCTCTGCACGACGCCGTCAACGGTCACCTATTGTGGCCCCCGATGAACATAGGTCTCAAACCCCATCTCCGCCGCAACATATACCGCAGGTCACGGCACCATCGGTCAAAACCACCGTAACCGCTCCTCCAACATCTTCTTCAACCTCGGTGGCCTCAGTGCGGAGGAACTTTGAGGCAGTGACGCGGGGAAGGTCGCCGGTGAAACGCCCGGCTGGGAGCCCTCCCGACCTTCCCCAGCAAGCTTCGCGGGCACGCGGAAACTCAGTGGAAGGCAGTAGATGCCGCGGTCCCGCCCGGAGTCGGCTCGGTGGCTCTGGTGCGGTACCAGCAAGGAATCCCTACGGGGGCTCTGGGCCCCCGTGGAAGGGTTAGATCTAGTCTTTCTGTCACTAAGCCCGTTTCTTCTTATCTAAATGACATCCATAATCCAATGAAATTGCCGAGGTCTACGCGCTAACTTCTCTGATCTGCAGAGCGTTTTATTTGACTATGATCCAAGGATTCTTTGTCTGCAGGAGACCAAATTATCCCCTGGAACCAGCCTTAAATTGCGTCACTTTCAGACTTTTAGGAAAGACGTTTTCAGTTCCACCATTGCGTACGGCGGCGTAATGGTGGCAGTCCACCACTCCATTCCATGCTTCCCTGTTCGCTTGCACACGGTCCTGCAAGCAGTAGCCGTCCGAGTGGACTTGCTTTGCCAAAATTACAGTATGTTCTATATACCTTCCTCCTGGCGGCAGCATTGATTTGCCGGGCCTTAATAATCTTACAGACCAACTCCCAACCCCTTTCGTCTTACTAGGCGATTTTAATGCTCACAACCCAGCGTGGGGATCGCCGTCAGACCGTGCAGACCCCCGTGGTCGAACGGTGGAACGCTTCCTTCACCTAAATTCCCTCTGCCTTCTGAACACTGGTCGCCCTACTCACTTTTCTATGCCCTCTGGCTCGGTCTCTGCTATAGACCTTTCAGTCTGCTCTCTGTCTCTTCTACCCCAGCTCAGCTGGCGCACTCTTGACGACCTTCATGGGAGTGACCATTTTCCCATTGTTATCGGCTCAACCCGGTCGGCGGCGCCGCTGATCCTGCCATCCCGGTGGAACCTCCGGAGGGCCGACTGGGAGGGTTTCCGGGGCGCGTGCGGCCCCTTAAACGTCCCTGCGGAGACTTCGGCAACGGAAGCAGTGAAACGGTTTAATGATATGATCATCTTAGCTGCGAACCAGTTTATCCCGAAGTCCTCCGGTAAACCTAAACGGATTCCTGTTCCTTGGTGGAATCGTGAGTGCCGGCAAGCGATTTTAAATAAGAAACGGGCTTTTAGGGTTCTTAAAAAACACACAACAACGCACAACATAATGGTATTTAGGCGCGCGAGAGCACTGGCTCGTCGTACCGTCCTTAACTCCAAAAAGAGGTGGTGGGTGGCATACATAAACACAATAAACCGTTTCACCCCATCTACACAGGTCTGGAACCGTGTTCAGTGCATTCAGGGTAAACGGCGGTCTGCACCCACACCAGTCCTCACTTCGAATGGCGAGAAAATCACCGACCCGCAGTGTGTAGCTGACCTCATGGCTGAGGCATTTAAAGATCGATGCAGCAATTCTTCGCAAAACCCAAATTTTTTAAGACACAGACAAACTGAGGAGCTCAGGCAGATCAACTTCGGTAATGACAATTCAGCGTCGTACAACTCTCCTTTCTCCATGGAAGAGATGGAAGCGGCTCTAAAGACCCTCAAGAGAGTGTCCCCTGGCAGTGATCGAATAACAAACGAAATGATTATACACCTCCCCGAACACTCACTCTCTTCACTGCTTGACATTTTCAATGATATTTGGAAAAGAAATGACTTTCCGGAACAGTGGCGTGAATCGATCATTGTACCTATCCAGAAACCTGGGAGACCGGGAGACTCGCCTGATGATTATCGCCCCATCTCGCTAACATCAAGTGTCTGCAAGCTGTTTGAAAGAATGATTGGCGTACGCCTCATGTGGTTTCTGGAAACCAATTGCCTTTTGTCTAGTGCACAGTGCGGTTTTCGCCGAGGCAGAAGCACGCTCGATCACCTTATCAGACTCGACGCAGCCGTTAGGGAAGGTTTTACCAACAAACAACACACAATCGCAGTATTTTTGACGTGGAGCGCGCGTATGATTTAACGTGGAGGTATGGGATTCTAAAAAAAACTTTGGCATGGGAGTGCGAGGCCACATGGGCTGGTTCCCGCACAACTTTCTGAGGAACAGGCGGTTCAGATTTCGTATTCAGCATCTTCTGTCAAAGCAGCACACACAAGAAAACGGCACGGCACAGGGGAGCGTTTTGTCAGTAGCATTGTTTGCCGTTATGATAAACGACATAGGTGATACTCTACCGGCCAATATCTCCCGTGCTATATTTGTGGATGACTTTGCTATATGGGTCACAACATCCTCCACTTGCACGGCGCAAAGACAGCTGCAGCTTTGCCTTGACCGGCTGCAGCGATGGAGCGATAAAAATGGATTATCCTTCTCGACAACTAAAACTAAATGTATGCATTTCTGCAGCCGACGGAGAGCATGTGAAAATCCTGTTCTGGAAATGGGTGGCCAGGAGATAAGGGTAATAGACCAGACCCGCTTCCTTGGTCTGATACTCGACCGCAAACTTACATATGTTCCACACTTCAGGGAGCTAAGGGAAAGATGTTTTAGCTGCCTAAACATTCTCAAAGTTCTAACCCGCATGACATATGGCTCCGATAGGAAAACCCTCTTAATGCTGTACCGATCCTTGATTAGATCCAAACTAGAATATGGCAGTGTGGTGTATGATGCTGCAACCGAAACATCGAAGCGAATATTGGACGTAGTCCAAAACCAGGCTCTCAGAATCATAAGTGGGGCATTCCGCACTTCACCTGTTTCAAGCCTTCTTACAGATATGAATGAAATGCCGCTGGACTTGCGCCGGAAATATGTTTCATTGCGCTACGTGTTGAAACTGAAACAGGATCCTGATCACCCTACGTACAAAACTTTTTATGAGAATAGTCGCTTAATGCGAATAAATAATGATTCCCGCTCATCTTCTAGACACCCTGGAATCAGAATTCGTGCGTGGCTGGACGAGGCGAACATAAACCCAGAGAGTGTCGAGGCCGTGCAGCCGCCAGTGACCGAACCATGGCGGACTACCAAGGTCGCAATAGACACCCATCTACTGGGTCTGACCAAAGGCCTCTCGCCGGAGGCAACGCGGCAGGTTTTCTTGCAGCACTGCTCCGACATGTACCGAAACCACGCGTCTTTCTATACCGATGGATCAAAGTGTGTTGACGGTACCGGATGCGCATTTGTTGGAAATGGGATTGAACGTCGCTATGCCCTGCCACCAGTAGCTTCGGTTTTTACAGCGAAACTATACGCGATTTTTCGCTGCCTAGGTCAGGCTTTACGGTCAAGAAGGGACCGGTTGGTGATTTTTAGCGACTCACTCTCGTCACTACAATCACTTCAACTGTCTAACCACAACCCATCGAACTCATATATTTTACCTCTTATCAGACACAAAATACACCAGGCTGCGAGCCGAGGTCAATCCGTGACTCTTGCCTGGGTGCCTAGTCACTGCGGCATCAGAGGAAATGAGCTAGCAGATAGAGCAGCTAAAGAAGCAGCAAGCAGTGATCCTCCTCCCGGAATTCGTGTTCCATACTTTGATTTATTCCCATGTGTAAGAAAGTACCTTTTCGATATCTGGCAGCAGCGATGGGACGCTGACACCAAAGGTGGCAAGCTAAGGGAACTGAAGCCCCAGATAGGACCCTGGTTATCTAGCAATGCCAACAGCAGAAAACACGAAGTACTTATGTCGAGACTTAGAATGGGGCACACCTACGCCACTCACTCCTACCTCCTGACTGGCGACCGCCCACCGGAATGTCCACGCTGCGGCGAAAGACTGACGGTGAGGCACGTCCTGGTCGAGTGCCGTGACTTTGAGCTGGAGAGGAGGCGCCATCTGCCCGGCTCGCCGTCGCTGCAGTCACTTCTTGGGGAATCTCCTTCTGTCAGATGTTCAGACCTAGAAGAGTATCTCAGGAGAATTAACTTCAAGGTGATATACTCTCCTACATAGTGACGTTTACCTAGTGTGTTTCTTTTCAGTGAAGTGACCTTATATAGCAGTGACTTGGTTGTTTCATTTCCGTGACAGACTGCAGCCTCCTTCCCGATTTTCTGTATCCAGCGAGTAAACGCGTATGTATATTTTACTGGTTTGATCTCGAAGGGATTGTGAAGTTTTTTTTTTTAGAAATATTTGACCCTTAAATTGTTATGGGCGCCATATGACCTGGGCTGTCGGTGCGCCCCAAAACCCCAAACATGATGATGATGATGGGAGAAAAATGACACCTTTTTAACGCTACTTACGATATCTTAGTTTATATCAATTTTTGGGCACATTTGGTCCAAGAAAAATGCAAACAAGCATTGATGGAGAAAGAAAACTCGGCTAAAATCGGAAAAAGGTAATTAATACCACCAAAATCATATGGAAGTAGCCAAACACAAATGTTTTGGGTAGATTTAACACGCGCATTGACGGGGGTGGGTACCCGCCCCCTCGGGTTTTCCGGAGACAGCAGAAAAATGGCGGCGCGTAGCGCCACCGTACTTGGCATACCCTTTTCCTCATTATTTTTACAACTTTTGTGAAAATTCTAGGGTTAGGTCATCTCAGGTCAGGTCACTAGTACAGGTCAAGTGACCTGACCTCAAAAAAGTTTAAGATAGCATAAGTCGGAGCAGGGTGAACTTATCCTATTGAAACTCATATCACATATTGGGCCCACCGAGTTCTCTAAAATATGTTCCGGTATTTTTTATATCGATGACCTAAGGTCAGGTATGAGGCATGACCTCTCCCTTGGAAATACATGGGAAAAATGTTTTTACTGCATAACTCAGTAACGGATAGTGATAGAGCGTTTATTTTAGCTGCATTAGACTCGCCTGGGCTTCGCGGTTCTAATGATATGAAATTTATATAATTTGACCCTGACCTGACCCCAGGTCAGGTCAAACCCTTTGTCGTGAAAACGTTTCACTCGGCTGTGATTAAGTTGAAGTGGTAAGACCTCGTCGCGCCATTATATGATGAAAAGATGTTGGTTCCTCTTTCTTCTGTATTGCCTCGCGTTGTGTAAAGGCAGGTTATAGCAGCGATGAATATAAGTCCAACAGGTATTAAAGCAGTCGGTCTTCACTCGGAATGGCAGCGCCAATTAATATACGTAGAGGTGTCGAATAAAAATACGCGTCGCTACAGATCACTCACTCTCTGTCAACCTATCTTCTACAAGCGTGATTAACGGTGACCTAGCCTAATCCAGCGTGACCTGGCGTGGTCTGATGCTGTCTGACGTGATGCCGACCGTTGCCGGCGCCTGACTGCAGAGGTCCGCTGGTGAAGACGGTTCTAAGCGCACTCCCCCGAGACAACAGCGGGTAGCCAGTTACATATGTCCATCTCACCGAAACAACAGGGCAGTGGACGCCCACCACACACGCCAATGAAATCACTGGATTTGTGAAAAAGATAGACGTCACAGCAACGTCAGAAACTGATGAAAGTTTTCATCAGACAACTGTAGAAGCACCGGGTTACAGAAGTCATACGCATGACATCACCTGTCTGGGCCGTCGCTCGCTGTGCCAGAGCACTGGACACCGGATGCAAAGTCATCAAAACGGGGCGCGGCCGACGTCTCGGGCCAGCTCTGGGCCGTGGCAGCAGGGGTGGCTCGCCACACCATGCATTTATGACTACATGCTATGAATATTGAAGTAGAGTAGTAAGTTAGAACTATAACAGTAAAATATGGTATACAAATTAGCATAATTAGGTGCCATTATTAATTTTTGTTACATCACATCGCGAGGTCCTTAAATGAGATTTTGGTTTTTAATCATCCAAAATCTTCGTTGGTACGATTACACAACAATATGGTTCACTCGTCATTCGGATACTTGCTCGAACATACACGCGTCACATATATCACTTTCCATCATACACTAGATCCATGAACGTGTCTCTGGAATCACTATTTGCACTGATGTCCATGATTGGTGCTTGAACCGAAGGTGATGCTTTTGGAGAGGATCGAAAGGTTTCCAGACGTTTCCGCCTGAGGTTACATTTTCGTAACCTGGTTGAGAGAGTGGTTAGTGGGAGTATGCATATTAGTATATGTTGAATCACGGGGCGCGGTAGTGGAGTGGTCAGCGTAGCTGGCTTCCACGCAGCCGACCCGGGTTCAAGGCCCGGCGGCTTCCCTGAACAAGGAGCAAGCTGGCTCCCGAGAAACCCTTCCAACAGGGAAAGAGTTGGCGACGCCATATGACCCTGGCAGTTGGTGCGTCGATAAGCCCCAAAAATTATTATATGTTGCATCATCATTCTTTAGCACACAAGCAGATGAGTTTCTATACTGAAAATCAACTTAAACTAACATCTTTATACGACAAGTAGATGCGTTTGACCCGTTGTCAAACCTAAACTCATGCCATAATAAAATCATTTTCGCTGCAACCATCAAGGTCCTGATACGTCACCTTACGGTAACCAAATGGTTCTTTATCATAACCATTTTGGTCCAGATTACATACATTTTACTCTCAGGTAAAGTAGACTAACTGATTGCACAAAACTGATTGTGAAGTCAGTAACATGACTTGATTCTTTTACGTTATTTCTACTCATTTCACTTTCCAGTGAAGTACACTTTGCTATCTTCATAACACAATTCTTACTTTAACAACATGGCGACCATATTGTTCATATTTTGACTGAACATCTTGAACAGATCCATCTTTTGTTCGGCACTTAGTGAAGAACTGCTTGTCTCCACGTTTTCCTTCTTATCCTTACTTGCAGTATTTACATTATTTACATCTGTACAATCCAGATCCGATATTTTGGAATCTGAGGTAAAATCCTCTGCAAGGATTTTATCAGGGGGACAATCACTGTCAGAATCTGATTCACGGTCACGCTTGACTGGTACAATTTCATCCATACCTACTTCTTCATCCGAATCCACTGTTTCGCATGCCCGTTTAGATTCAGGCAAAGGAGATTCTAAAGTGCGTTTTGCACAAGCTGTTTTCTCTTCTTTAATTTGTTTTGCCAATTTAGCCAACGGAATGTTGTCTTCTTCGTCTGAGGAAGAGTTATTCATTCGCTTTGCCAGCCTAGATAGCGGAATGTCATCCTCGTCATCGGATGAAATGTTCGTTTTTGGTGAGCCAGAACATGGGTTGAGTTGAGGGTCACATGATTTTAGCTCCGAATGTTCTACTGACACAGATGAATCATCTTCATCTTCATAGTAAGAAAATTTTGAAGCACGCACAGGCTGAGTTCTCAATGGGATCCTTGATTTCATTTTTTCTTCATGTTTTCTATTGATATGGGTCGGATCATCAGAAACATTACACCAAGGGGTGTTAGGATCTGCGAGTCTCATATTTTGAGCGTTAACTGTTTTTGTTCCTCCTTCAAGCTGATGCTTAATGACGAAAGTGACGTCACTAAGTGCTTTCACCACACGGTAGTAGGGTTTCCAATGGGAGGTTAATTTTTTAGTGGAGCCAGGAGCAGTGGAGGGATCGCGGAAATATACAATATCACCAACTTTAAATTTCACGGGTTTTGACTTTCTATCGTAATACATCTTGTTCTTTTCATATCCTAGAGCCAAATTATGACGTACTTCATGATAAGCACGGCTGAGATTTTCAAGCATGGCGGGAAGGTACTCTTCACCTAGATATTTGTACTTCGGTGATAGTAATGTGTCCATGGGAAGTACGGGATCGCGGCCATGTAAAATGTAAAATGGGCTGTGTTTCGTGGATTCATTTTTAGCGGTCCGATATGCTGAAAGTACTGATGAAAGTTTGGTATCCCAATCACGCTGATTTCTACTCACTAATTTAGCTAGCATGTCGTTTTGCACACGGTGATACTTTTCACACCGTCCGTTTGACTGAGGATGGTACACTGAGGTTCTGATGTGTTTGATGTTGAAAAAGGCCGAAATTTGATCAATGACTACATTGCAAAACTCTGTGCCATTATCTGACACTATGACACGAGGGCAGGAGTGTCTGGGAATGATGTGCTCTATGAGAACCTGAGCTACAGCTTCTGCACTTTTTGAGTCAGTTGCAAATGATTCAGGCCAGCCAGAAAACAAATCGACAATGTTGATTATGAAACGGTTTCCGTTGTAACTTTCAGGGAATAGTCCACATGCATCAATTGCAATCATTTCAAATGGGTATTTTGGAATCTGCATGTCCTGAAGGA